>OZ010706.1:674908-1044142 GCA_963932265.1 Thymelicus lineola
TTAAACACACGTAGTTTTATGTGTTTACGTTAAAGAGGTTTTGAGTTATAGAAGGGTCAAAAGTGGCACCAAGTGGTTCGTGTAATATTACACTCGGCGCTGGCTAGCCAGTTCCTTTGCTTGAACTTGGCTTGACACGCTGCCGCGTGTCTAGATACACCACTTTCAAACACTGTTACACTTATACACTACTAGCTATTACCCGCGGCTGCGCCCGCGTGATCAAAGGGAATTAACAATGAGTTGTTCATCAGACATGACACATTTCTGGTGGATAAATAAATGACAGTTCCACGATTAAAAGATACTTAGAGGAACCAGAGGTAATGCTGACCGCAAATAAAGTGTACGTACACTGACATACTGGAGCTTTAAGTTAACTTTGATAGAAGTGTGCTGGTGAAGATTAATGCAGGATCCACCCATCTTGCTTACGTGTACAGCCAATTCTAAAGTGGAGAGCGCATATAAGTGTGATTTGTTTTCCAAAAGGGGTGTATTTTTTTCTTTTAAAGTGTTTCCAGCCGTACACGGCCTAGGACACAGAACAGAGCACTATTTTAATACGCTACTGTAGACGATATTATGTGTTTTTCCACTTGGGGATAGAATGTAAAGATTCTGGGCACTGGACATACGCGAACATGCTACATACAATTGACCATGGGAGAAGCACGGTTTTTTCTAAGTTCACCCCCGCTACCTTTAATGTTTGCCCCTGCGCTTTGTTAATGGTCATAGCGAAACTAAGCTTAATAGGAAATTGCAGCCTTTTGAAGTGGAATGCAACATCTGTGGGAATTATAGGGATTCTTGGGATCATTACATTTTCACCCTTTCTTACGCCGGTTAAGATGGTGGCACTAATTATATTCCGTCCAAGTTGTGTGACGCGAAGTCTCGTTCCGTTACATAATCGAAGGGCATCTAAATTTCGCATAAGCATGACTGGGGCACCTAACTTTAATTGGAGCTTATGTGAGGGTACACCAGACAGCTCAAATGAATTTAGGATATGATGTGCACTGTTCTGTGTCAATGACTGTGTCTATTAATAAATATTCTGTCGTATCTCCTGTTACTTCACTCAATATGTGTGAATTTATTTTGTTTACAATATTGTTTTTAGGTGCTAGAATCGCTCTTTCACATTGTTGATTCTATTACTCGTAATTTTCTTACATGCAACATTGAGTTAGTCGCATATTAAACGCCAGACGAACCACACGCATTTTGTTTCATTATAAATCTAAACATCCAAAGGTCCTAAGTGCATAACCAGTGCTAAAGCAAATAGACTCTAATACAAAGAACATATGGTCGAAATCGAGCCGGATAACTAACGCTGCATCGTCGTCGAGTCAAGCGATCGAGAACAAAAGAGACCCGCATTCCAGAGATAAGAAGCATCGTACGATCTACTGAATAACAACTTGTTTACTGCTGTGGAATAATAGTGCAAAAACTCAATTTACAACTGTTTGGTGTTCAAAAAACGTGAACTATACGGAACTATTATGGCTTCCAAGGAACAAGTGATATGTGTACTTGAAGATATTGCTTCGTTATTAAAAAAGACGCAAATAAACCTAAGAAAATGTCCCAAGCAGCGGCTTACACGCGGCTATGTTGAATCGCGTATTAAGTGTTTAGAAGATTATTGGGCCAGATTTCAAGAAGCGCACGATAAACTCGTTAAGTGCACTACACGGGAGCAGCGCGGGGAATTGCCGTACTTCGTCAGTATTTTTAGTTCAAAAATGACTGAGTCCGTTTACGGAATCAGTCATTTTTGAACTAAAAATACTATACATCTAAGGGCGTAAATATAAAATCAAAAATGAAAAATACAATGCACAATTTATTTTAAATCCTTAAATCAGGCTTATAATCTCTTCTCTTAGTTTTATCATTAACAGGGTAGTATAGTTACTGATAATCACATAAACAATTGCTGTTCTTAACTAGTAAATCAGCATTACAATATTTAGTTAACAAAAATAAAATCACATCTAAATAATCAACTAACCTAGTAAAATAAAATAAAGTTTTTCAGTCCATCCATCCATCCATCAGCCTTTGGAAGTCCACTGCTACAATACAATACAATACAAATACACTTTATTTGTACACCAAATTAACAAACAAGCAGAAATACCTACTTAAAAAAAAAAAAAAAAAAAATAATAATAATAATGTGGCATACAAAAGGCGGCCTTATCGCTAAAAAGCGATCTCTTCCAGGCAACCTTAGCATATAGGAAACAAAAGAGAAAATAACAATGAGGCGTAGGGTGTACATAATGAATATCGTTCTACAGTTACAGTCCATATAAACTAAACTAAATAGCTCATACCAATGATGATAAAAAAAGGGAAATTTATGTATACTTTTTGAGATATAATTCTTTCACCTGTGATTTAAAACAGTGAAGTGTCTGAGCACGGCGTATGTTTACTGGTAGTAAATTCCAGAGGCGAACAGCCTGAACAGAAAAGGATTTAGAGTAAAATGATGAAAGGTGGGGAGGAGTAAGGAGTGAGAGATTATAGGAAGATCGGAGCATGCGATCATGTGACTCAAATTTATAATTAAACCGCTCTTTGAGATACGAGGGTGTGATAGGATTGAACAGTACGCAGTATAAAGCAGAGAGAATATGTGCATTCCGACGAAGACGGATTGGGAGCCACTTGAGTTTATTACGAAATTCGGAAATATGATCATATTTGCGCAATCCAAATATGAATCTAATACAGAAATTTTGGAGACGCTCAAGCTTATTTAATTGCTCTTCAGTAACGTCCAGATAGCAAATATCGGCGTAGTCAAGAATAGGTAGAAGTAATGATTGCGCTAACGCAATTTTAGTAGCAATGGGTAGAAAATTTTTTAATCTGCGAAGCGATCCTATAGCTGCAAATAATTTTCTACTGACTGCAGTTATTTGAGGGCCCCAGGATAATGAACAGTCCATCGTTATTCCTAAGTTTTTGACCTGATCACTGTAGGGAATAGTAACATTATCAAAGACTACAGCAGGCAGACTTCCCCAGACTATTCTTGAGAGCAATCTAGAACTTCCAAGTATGATTGCTTGGGTTTTTTGTGGGTTAACTCGTAGACCGTGTAGTCTTGCCCAGTTAGAAATATAAGCAAGATCGCTGTTTATAGCATCGATAGCTTTATCCAAATCTTGCAATGAGGCTTGCTGATAAATTTGGAAATCGTCTGCGTACAGGTGGTAGAGAGAAGTAACCACCGGCGACCATGCAAGTAACTATGAAACCATTCGATCACAGCCGGAGATATGTTGAGAGAACGCAATGTGCCCAAAAGGATGTCAAAATCCACAACGTTAAAAGCATTGCTGAAATCCAACAATACTAATACCGTCAGTCTCTGACTCTCCATTCCTGCTCGAATATCTTCGGTAATTTTTAAGAGTGCAGTAGTCGTACTATGACCAGGACGGAAACCGGCTAGACATAGGCCTCTCCTAACAAGCGCCACTTTGACCATTCCTGAGCCTTCTGAATCCAGAGGATGCCCGCTGTCTTCTTTAGGTCGTCAGTTCACCTGGTCGGGGGGCTTCCTATGCTCCTTTTTCCGAGGCATGGTCTCCATTTGAGGACCATTCTTCCCAAACGGTTATCGGTCTTTCGAACTATATGGCTAGCTCATTGCCACTTCAGCCGGCTTATTCTCCGCGCTATGTCAGTCAGTTTCATTCGTCTAAGGATTTCCTCATTTCTAATTCTATCGCGAAGAGAGATACCGAGCAAAGCTCGTTCCACAGCCTGCTGGGTGACTTTGAGCTTATGCATTAGGCCAAAAGTGAAGCTCCACGTCTTGGATCCGCATATAATCACTGGCAATACATAATGCTCGAACACCTTCGACTTTAGGCACTTAGGTAGTATTTTAGACGACAAGATAATTATGATGCAGTTTCCCGATCGCAGAATCCTAGTTGGATTCTACGAGTGACTTCTTTCTCGAAGTTGGACTTACCCATCTAGACACGCGGCAGCGTGTCAAGCCAAGTTCAAGCAAAGGAACTGGCTAGCCAGCGCCGAGTGTAATATTACACGAACCACTTTGTGCCACTTTTGACCCTATTATAACTCAAAACCTCTTTAACGTAAACACATAAAACTATGTGTGTTTAATTATATCCACATGGACATGTAGAAGACCAAATTTCATGAAGCTAGCTCAAACGGTTACAAAGATATGAAGGTCAAAAAGTCGTAAATTTTAGCACTGACTGACTGACATATAGTACCTAAATCTAACCTACTTCCAGGTAACCTAGAAGGATGAAATTTGGAATACAGCTTGGTAATTGTGTGTAAGCGTAGGAAAAAATCAAAAAATTAAAAAAAGTTGAAAAATAAGTGGTGTCCCCATACAAAATTTGTATGATACCGAAGCAGAGCCATCTAGCGGCAGTGAAAAGAAAAGCTTCGGCCCCATACAAATCTTAGCCAACTCGCATTTACATTGTGAGCCCGTTATGTCACGTAAAACTCGCACTAAGACCTCTATGCACGCGGGGCTCAATATGACATACTTCAGCGCATGGAGTATTGAGGTAGAACGAGGGCCATCTCATATGAAGGCAAAGTTGAAAAAGTTTCCAGCTGTTTACAAAAAATAGAGGTTCCAGTAATGGCCATTTCTAAATGGAGTTAGTGTGTGACAAATAGATATACGAAAGAAAGAAAGAAATTATTTATTTTGCTAAGCCCTGCAACAAGTTATAAAATTTACACTAAATAAATCATTTACAAAATATTATAAGTTATAAAATCGACATAACCTGCTGCAGCACTGCTCAACAAAAAAGGTACGCACTCAGCATATGCCGCGGGCTCCCCCCCGGGGGTTGCCCGCCTTGTCGTGGCGGGGGGGCTTAGTAACCGTGGACTGGTCACCCACGGTGAAGCTAAGAGGCAACCAGGGCCGGCCAGTTTAGGCCGCCGGTTGGCCCGAGGAGGGCGCTCCCAGCGGACTGAATAAGTTCGCTGCGGACGCGCGTGGAGGTGGGACCGCAGAAGAAGAGGAATGCCGGTATTACGGTGCGCCGTTCTCCCTATCTTCTGCGGCCGTGGAGGGATCACAGGGCGAGAGGCGTGTTGGTATTACGGTGCGCCACTCCCCCTACCCCCCCCCCGAGCTGGCGGGGCCGTTCCGCCGAAACGGCACTGGTGGGTTCGCAGAAGAAGAGGCATGTCGGTATTACGGTGCGCCGCTTGCCCTATCCTCTGCGGCCGAGGTGTGGTCGGTGGAAGAACCACAGACCTAATCTTCCACCAGGTACCAGTTATCTGGTATCCATGGCCTCCTAGTAGCAGACTCCCCCCAGTCTGCTACAGTACTGGTGGAGGCCGAGGGGGGAGGCGCACCTTACCATCTGGTGCACCCATCGTGGAGGGCTTTCGCGATGGAGCCGCTTGTGGGCGGCTGCCGCTGGCGGGATCGCGGATGTGTACGAAAGCGTTCCCGTAACCCCGTCACAAGGCGGCGAGAAGGAAGATGGGGAGTTTTTAGTGGGTATACCGTGGGTCTCATTAGCCTATACGGGAGTCCCACATAACCACTCGAGTACCCCCTGCGCCCGGGTGGTATGCGTAATGCATTTTCCCCCCGGGGAAAAAAAAGGGTAACCACGGCTACTGATTTTCAGTACGACCTTTGTTGTGTATATGAACATGGCTGTTGTAAACGGAGTGAAGTTTGCTGAGTTATGCCACCCTTATCAATGGCGCTAGTGTCCGCCAAATAGATATTCGAACATAGCTGTTGTAGACCGCACCGCAGCCCCACCCGTAATTTTACGCGTTTCCACCCATGAAAAGTCAATTTAGTCTCTAATATTTGTGAACACCGTATATTTTTCTTTACAAAAATTAATGATATCCCACCAAAAACATAAATGTAAAAAAGGAGAGCCAAGTTCAATACAAAAATTATGCTTGGCTGTGGGCTTCGCCGCAAAAAGAATGGAGATCTAAATGAGTGCCAAGTTCTATGCAAAATCTAAATATGTATTTATAGAACAAAATAACATTATGAACAAGTATTAAACTCTATTTCTTTGCTTTATTGGATATCTATTACAATTGCTGTTATTTAAAAATGTGAGATCTCAAAGTAGGTTAGATTTGACTTGGCCAGTTTTTATCAGACTGACTTTTATGACTGATGTAATGAAAACTGGCCAAGTCAAATCTAACCTACTTTAAGATCTCACTTTTTTAAATAACAGCAATTGTTATAGGTATCCAATAAAGCAAAGAAATAGAGTTTAATACTTGTCCATAATATTATTTTGTTCTATAAATACATATTTAGATTTTGCATAGAACTTGGCACTCATTTAGATCTCCATTCTTTTTGCGGCGAAGCCCACAGCCAAGCATAATTTTTGTATTGAACTTGGCTCTCCTTTTTTACATTTATGTTTTTGGTGGGATTTGGATCACTTGTCCTAGGTTAATGTATTCGTCTACAACTTCGATAGAAGCGCTGTCAACAACAACCGGTATCTACATAATATAATACATCACAATGTATTCGCCATTGATGTTAAAATGCCACGTCGTTTCAACTCCATCAGCTTGAACACGTCTTCCAACGCAACGGTGAACAGTTATGAGGATATGACATCCTCTTACCTGACCCTCTCTGCAGTTGGATAGGGTTCGTTGCTATGTCATATACTTTGACGGGCATGGTGGCTGATGAGTACAAACACTTCAACACCTCGATATACCGGCAATGTGATTAGTAAGGACCCGATGATACTCTCGTGAACTTTGCGCTCTCAAATAATGAGATCCGATGCGGGAAATACAATTAATATCGCACCCTCAGTGGAAAAAAAGCATAAGTTGTCTTATGTTAATTTTTAGTTATTAATATGATTGGAAAGAAAGATAAAAGCTGTATCTCAATTTTTTTTGATGTTTATCATTAATCTTGACGGTTTTGTGCAAGAATTCGTAATGTAAATTCCTTTGACTACTTACTGATATTTGAACAGTTTTTTTGCTCTCCTGTAAAATTGCAGTTTTCATCTTATGCCTTTTTTACACTGAAGGTGCGAATTATGACCTTTCATCTCTTGAATAGTATTTGCGTCGACTGTTGTAATATGTATGTCCGGTATACTTTCCACTGAGATCTTTTTGTAAAAATGTGCAAGAAAAATGTTTTACATACTCATTGTTTCTGATTATCCACTACGAAATAAAATGCATGGTTAAATTGTCTTGGATTTTGTGCATTGGAGTAACGGTATTTTGTAATAATTTCGTTCATACAAGAATTGATGTGTGAACGTTGAAGAAAAATATCATTTAGCTCCCAATTTTTTTTTAATATAATAGTGATGTTGACTAATTTTAGGATTCAATTTTATTTTATAGATAGAACCTTAATATTCACGAAAAAAATATTATAAAAATAATAATCTTCAATTTAAAAACAAAAATTGATAAATAAAAATCATTATCAAATTTCCCACCAAAAACGTCACGTGACGTTACTAAACTATATTCAATACTATCTGTCTACTAAGTTTGTTGAATTTCTATATAAAATTGTTCCGATGACGTCATATTCTCAAAATGGCGTTTGAGGACACGTGACAGTGAGTACAATTTTTAACATTTTAAATTAATGATATTTAATTTATTGTGATTGATTTCAATAACAGAATCATATTTTAGGCCTTTAAATGTTACCACTAATATTTTAGACATAAAATATTAATTTATAATAATTAGTCTATTGGTCTTTGAGTTTCATTAACATTTTTTCGACAATTCAGTCTACACTTTTGAGAACACAGAGGTTTCAAGGAGCGCTCTTTAATTTGACTTGAGTCCTACGCCCCCCAATCAGAATAACCGACGACCTGAAGAAGACAGCGGACATCCGATGGATTCAGAAGGCTCGGGACCGGTCAGAGTGGTGTAAGTTAGGGGACGCCTATGTCCAGCAGTGGACCTCCAAGGGCTGATAGATGTATAGATGGATGGATGGGCTACTGTTATTGGATGAAGAATTGAAAAACAGAAAAAATCTAAATTACTTGTTTACTTGCGTACTAAATTTTAACTACTAAATTGTCCGTTTACAAGTATTAATTTACTTAAAATTTATTTATCTACTTAACTACTTAATACGTGTTAATCGAACATTTTAACTAAGTTACTACATCCTAAATCTAAAAATGTTGTTCACTACTTTTATAAAGTAGAGACACATTCCAAAATGATATTTACTGTTTTTTATTATTTTTCTTACTAAAGGGGCTGAACTATAAAATAAAAAGAAACTTTCGTATAATGTGTGGTCATAAATAGACCTATTCATGTAAGTGACATACTTCTTTTATAAAATTTTATTATTAAAGAGACTCAAACTAAAAAAGGTCAAAACAATCTAATAAATATTTAGTAATAAACAGACCTATTTCAAAAAGGAGGCAGTTTAAACTAAAAAATACAATATACTTATCAGTCACAGTATTTGCAGTAAACTGGCACAATTCGAGATCTGTCGATATAAAACACGGTCACTCGTGAGCATCGCTGACATAATACTGATTTGGTCACTTTCATACAACGTGCATTGATGAATAGCGCGATCAATTAAAGTGACCGATGTATTAGATTTTTCTTGTTTTACTCATAATTTCAGCACTTTTTCATCACAGGGTTATAGGGTACGCATTTTAAGGTCAGTATGTAGCAAAAACAGAAATTACAGGTTTTTTGAGTTAGGTCACTTTCATTCTAAGGGTGCGATACGTAATAACTTTAGTTCTTGAGCAAGATCAGGATTACCGGTGAGGTGTGGTAATGAGCCCACTGTATCATTGCAATCATTGTCCGTTTCACCTGAACTGGACGACTGCGGAGTAAAATTCTTACTTGATACAACGATAGGTTTTTTAATCTTACAATTCTTGCAAGTCCATTTCAGGGACGGTCTGTTTTCGGCTGTCATACCTACGCATGAGCGGTGATATAGTAAACAGCATTTAGAGCATTTTGCGCCTTCAGTCGTAGCAATAAACTTTCCACAAGCTGGACATTTGTTTGCCATTGTTGATAATAGATGGCCTTAGTTGTATAAAATTAAGAATGACTGATTATGAACGATACTATTTCAAAATAATATTAATAATGCACTGGTTGCATACACTGCGTTACGCTTTTGGTTTTCTTAAATGTAGTGCGTAAAAAATATCTACGCTTACAAGCACACACAGTGATCTGCTCAACGTCACTAGCAGCTGAAGATGACAAAGGTATTTAAACACAAAAAAACTTGTTCTGAACTATTCACCCACACACTTATCACTTCTCACAACTGTACAGTTCCTTAATTTTGTAAAATTAACTGAGTTTAGTGATTATAATATATTAAAGAACAACGGCGAACTCCCATACAAGATTTTAGTTGAGATGTAATTTTGACGTCTATGAGTGAAAAATATTTCTAAAAATTCTATATTCATTTCTGAGTTCAGTTCAATAACAATTTTTATTTTTCTCAATGTAGAATTTGAGATATTAAAGTTTAAACATATTCAGAATAAGTAAAATTCCGAGACCTTGAACAAAATTAATATTATGTCATCTGTTATTGACATTTTGTCAAATAAATTATGTAGGTACCTATCAATTCATATGTAATTATTTTATAACTCAATTGCCCTGTATTCAACGAGCAGAAAAAGCAGAACATTTATTTTCTTAACATTATTACAATTATGTATTACTATGTCTTCTGTGGTATTATTTTACTCTTCCATTCACACACATTACATTTTGAATTACATCGTATTTAATGGAGGCTTCGGGTACATTATTATTTATCATGTTTTAATTTAGCAATTCCAAACATTAGATACCTATCTAAAATAAACTTCTGCTTGGCTCTGCTGTGTGTCACCGAGGATCTGTAACCACTAAACCATAGAGGACGCACATCAGCTCAAGAGACCAGTCGAAAATAAAATAGTGCAATCGTCATTAAATTACCTATTATTACAAATTATAATTTTTCCTTAACTTCCTATCTATATTTTTAGGTAGACATATATCTTTGAGCCCAAGTTATCGTCCCCTACTTGTGATGCACCCAGCCAAAAACCACTGTAGGTACCCAGTCTAATTCCTTCTGTACTGATACATAATGGTTTTGTTCGGCAAAGCATCGGTGATGCCTTTGGTTTCCCATCAGGTGGCTCATCTGCTCATTTTTGTATTATTCTGTATTGTATCTCTTAGACATTTTAATACTGTTAGAAAATCTCATGAAAGTAATCACAAGAAATTAATGGTTAGGTATAAATAAGACAAGGTTCTTTTATATTAATTTAATCCATGATATTATCTAAAAATTCTGCTGGTTCTTGTATATTTTGTTCATGCTGGTCCATCTTAGATACCAAACCAATGTCATTACATGTGCACGTTGACGTATAGCAAGATCTCTGCATGCTTCACAAACGTAGTGATCTTCAGAAATCTAGAAATA
The DNA here is from genome assembly GCA_963932265.1 of Thymelicus lineola. Taxonomy (NCBI): domain Eukaryota; kingdom Metazoa; phylum Arthropoda; class Insecta; order Lepidoptera; family Hesperiidae; genus Thymelicus; species Thymelicus lineola. The sequence continues at coordinate 685,473 of OZ010706.1, forward strand.
AGAAAAAATAAAATATAAATAAAGCATTTTGGTTGAGGTTGGATATTGATATTTCAAGCTTTGAATCATGCACACGGTTTGCAACTGCTAACAAATCGAAACTTTTATACACCTCAAACAGGTGTTGTAGCAAACTTGTAGCTCTAACAATATGATCATGGTAGGCTTGTGCAAAGTATAAATTACATTTATAAATTCAAAAATTAAAGATCAGTTATTATTTTGTCACTTACTGTTGTGGATGTTTGCAGATTAGAGAGGTTACTCTTGTATCGATGTCCAAAACAGCATAGTGTCACAGATAATTATTATTGGGTAAAGCATATATGTTGCAATTAACACACATAATACGAGCGGGGCTTCCACGGGGTTACATTGTTATTTCGAGTCAACGAACACCAAATCATAAAGCAACTTCAGTGGCCAGAAAAGAATAGCAGTATGTATCGTAACGGGAAGAAAATATTGAAGTCCATGAACAGTCCGGTAGGCAAATATAAACGATATAACGAGTGATAGTTATCAAGCACAGCACAAATGCAATATGCAACAACTCAACAATCCAAAAGCAACCGTCATGAACCGTCTTTACTTTGCAGTTGACAACATTTACCTTATATTGCCATATCATTTTTGTAACTGCTGTTGTAGTAAAAAAACTTATTCAAACTTTTTTTCAATGATTATTGAAATAAAAAAATTAAATTGGATACAGAACAAGAATTTATTTACCCTACTTATTTTAAATATTTTTAATTTGGAAGTAATTTACATAACAAGAGTATAAAATAGATGACTTACATAAGAAAAGGAAAATATTTTATATGGCAATAATTAATTTGAATGTTGATAATTTGTGGTTTTAGTCAAATAGAGTTTTTTTAATAAATGCTTTTTTCTCCCATTGAAAATTTTTATTTTGATGTATTGATAAAACGTAGATAAATTAATAAATATGTTTAGTTTTAGTGACATTTCTAGTCGCTTCCATTCATCCCGCCTAATATTTCGCCGATATCCTTTGATATTTAAATCGGAAAGGCAACTGATCTCGGCGACTGTCCGAACTACCCTCCAAGTACAATGAGTTATAAAGATTACTTTGAACACGTGTTCATTTACCGTATTCAGTCTGTTCCCCCTGTGACAGCGGGAATAGGGGAATCGTCGTCACCTTGACCTGTTTTTCCTTACGAACCCAATTCAAACAACTCTCATAATAAGGCCAAGGTCCGTATCTAATACGAATTGGTTGAAAAATATTTTTCTTGAAGCAAATCGAAATTGCGTCTTTGTAGGTATAAGATTTATACAAAAGTATAAAAAATTATAGAAATATAGTATGTTAGTGGAAAAATCAAAGTAATTAACTGCAAATTAAGAACTAAACTAAACATTCATAATCGCAACAGACAAGCTGAACGAATATAAAGTTTTCACTTGCTTATTTATGCCCGTCGTTCGTGAATTAATTTCCTGCTCCTGTGTTTACTGACCACGGTGCGATACGGAGTGCGTTTGTGTGCATTATACAGTGCGCTTGTGTGCATTATGTAGCACCTGGTCCAGGAAGACGGGAGGCGCAGTCGCAGTACGCACGCACCCCTGTCACACAACCACACGGGATCATAACACACACAAGCGCAATAAATTAATCTGTCTGTACACCTCGTTGCAAATAAAAGTATAAATTATGTATTTATTTAAAAAGATAAGTACATTTTAAAAGAAATGTATTTCCCTACTTGTGTATTGTAATGTAAACGTATATGTATGAATAAGTAGTAAGCGTGGAATTACCTACCCGCTTCAAATAATATTCAATCGAAAGAAAATGAATAAGTCGATAACACTTAACAGGTTTTACAAAAATACATAGCGTGTTCAAAAAGTAACGGGAATTTTTAAATTTTGAGGGTTTGAAGAGTTCGATTTGTAAATTTTTTTTATTAAGTTAAAACACATGCCCCTCAAGTATGAGAAAATTTTCAGCTGTAGGTATACATTATTTACTTTTTAAGTAGCAGCCGAGCTAAAGGATATCTCAAAAATCGTGTTTGAAAAGTTTTTGGGGGATTGAAAGAAGAGCTGGCACAAGTGCATAATATCTAATAGGGACTATTTTGAAGCAACAGCACTAATGTACACAAATAAATAAATATTTTTTTCATAACACGAAAATTCCCGTTATTTTTTTAATCACACCTCGTATATAATACTTAATTACCTAAGTATTAGATAGATTAGATGGTAGGTTAAAGAAATGACGTTTGCAAGTGTATCAGTGATACCTATATTAATATGAATGAATTAGCTGACCAGGCGACTACGGTGACTTTGTATCGCCTACGAATCAATGTAAGTAGTGATACTTGTTTTATTTTGTAGTGAAACTTTTGTTTAGGATAACAAATCAGAGATCATTAAAATCGTACAGCCGTTCTTAGCAGTTATAGTTTTTATGTGCATATCTCCTCTGCCCCTCCCTGTCCCTCCCTTCTATCTCCTGTCCCCCAATCAAACACAAAAAGATTTTTTTAATTCAAATCAATAGTTCCTGAGATTAGCGCGTTCAACCAAACAAACAAACTGCAAGTTATAATACTAAATGAATAATATTTTACGTTCATATTTTACGTACGCATAATTCTTTATTGATATCCCAACGTTCTGTATTTATTTCATGTTGCTTAACTGCATAATTTATGCATAATTATGATAATCGCCACTGTTTATTATATGCTACCTTCAAAACAAATTCTTCTGCTTTGTAATATTAGTACAGATTATTTTGAATTTAGGAATTTTATTTTTTTTAGCTATTAGCAATCGTCGCAGTGCAGTCGTCGTGCATGATAATATTATAACTAAATGTGTAACTTCTATAATATTAAGCAACAAAATTGATTTGAAATAAAATGTTTACAATTGAAACATGCCGTAACGTAAGGAAGATATACATAGACTGTATTACTCAGAAATTGGAAAATTACTAGGTAATATACTTTCAGTGCCACGAAGTGTATGGGGAGTTTGGGAGATTGGAAGTTTCTAGAACCAACCTATTAATTTACTCTCAGCTGCAGGGTATGCACCTCCCCACAAGTAAAGCTAGGACTCACAGGTCAGATTCAGTACAGATTTTTTTCGGTTTAAAGAACTTTATTGTCTAAAGAAATTATACAATTTCACTTATTAGACAAACTTAAGCTAAAATTACAAAATAATTACAGTGAGCGTGCGTGCTAGAAATCTAAAGAATAACAATAATATATAGCAACTATTGTAAAAACTATTATTAATTTAACTTATTTATCGATATTTTGCACTACGTACGCTAGAGCCTCCTTTTTAAATTTGTACATAGTTTTATGATTTTTAATAGTTTTTGGTAAACTGTTATATATTTTGGCCCCTTCATTTTTTTAGTATTTTTAGAAAAGAAAATGTATCCAATGTAGAATTTTTTTTGAGGTGATGCCAACAAAGCTGTAAAATTGTAGGTCCCTGATCTATTATTTCCTAATTTCATGTTTATGTTTTTAAGTTCGGTTTAACCTTTTTTAACCGACTTCAAAAAAAGGAGGAGGTTCTCAATTCGTCTGTTTTTTTTTAAATTTTTGTTCAAGACTTCAAACCGACATAACAGCATAAAGACGTACATCAATACGCCTCGTGTCGATAGCTTGGCCCAAATATGTGAACTTTTGACGTGACGTGACTTCATCAATGGGGATTGTAATTTATAAGAATTTTTGTTTATAATAATTTTAATTTTAATTTATATTATTGTTATTAATTTAATTTAAATGTATGTATTGTATAATTACTCTAACGCATTAGTCAAACTGTAATGTTAGATGTAATTTTGAATATGAATAAATAAATAAATAAAATTGAATTGTGACACCGAATCATGAATGACAGATGTATGGGAACAAGCCGTACAACATATCCGCTTTACAACAAACCCTGCTCATGGCATGTGTGCTCTGTCGGTTATATTGTCGGTTTGTAAATTTGTCTTTTGCAAACGAGTTCAAGCGCTTTATTTAACAGTTTGTTCATGCGTGGACTCACAATCAGTCAAGTAGATAAAGGACTGTGGGAAAAGGGTTGAATATAAGAGGAAGTGGAGATAAATTTTTTATTTTTATTTTATTTTATTTTGGACACAGACAGACATGTACATATATGTTACAAAAAGAAAACTATATTTAACTAAAAACATTGAGTGCCAACACTTATACATATAATACTGTTTCTTGATACAATAAGACATAATCAGAGGGGTAAAGACCCTGTGTAAATATTATAATAGATACGAGGACGTGTATGGTAACTATTGGTTAGTATCATGTAGTTAGAGATAGTAATAAGGTCATTCTTATTAATTGTTACAATGGCGCAGCAGTTTCTTCTACGCTTTTCCCGCTATCAAGGATACTCTGTCTGTGCATACGGTATCATAACCGTTCCATTAGAAGGTGGTGTTTGCGTGTATATATTGGATGGAGTCAATAAACCAAGAAGCAGTAAGTCCCGTGAAGATGCCATGGGAAGGGAAGTAAAGTATCGCTTCAACACATGTAGTCTAAGTAGTCTTCAAGTACATTTTGTGTGCATGTGAAAGTTGTTATTAAAACTAAATTAAAATAAGATAATTACATAATATAAAATAGACAACTGCATTTCTGAATCGAATTATAATATGTGAAGTACTTAGTCATTTGTAGTTGAATTGCCCAATGCGAATTAACATATTTATTGAATGAGTTTGAGTAACTGACAACGTTTATGTTAGTCAGTTTACGATTGCAATTACAATATGGCATTTAAACACGCTTTTATTAGCTTGACCTGTATGTATGTATGTAACGGAATCTTTTACGTATAACGTGTTTTCAAACCAATTTTAAGACGTCTGATCAGCTGGAAAATTTGATAAAAATACAATAATTTCAGAGTTTCTTTCTGATGTCCGGGCTAGGATCATCAGGATAAAAAAAGAAAATATCTTGCTTATTTTGCAGGTGTATATCATTCACAGAATGATGGTAAATGTTATTCTTCTTTATCGATATATGTATATTGGAATGACAGATAACTTATAACTTAAAAATGCGTTGTTGCAACAGTGTGTACTAGCACGCTCCGTATTCGTTTGTTTGGATTCAGTTCAATAAAGATCATTTCCCATCCCACGGTACAGCTCTTTGATGTGATGCGTGGGGATGCAAATTTTCAGAATAAGGGGTGCTTTTAATTTACTGTTTCCCCCCAGGCGAGCCCTGTTACCGGCTCTTTGCGCTGGGTCACACGACTAAGGATGTAAGTAACAATTATATTACTGTATAATAGCTATAATCTGTACGCCATTCGCTCAAAGGGGACCGTTAAAGTTGTAAACCTGAATAGACCGGTTCACTTAATAGGATCGTTTCAATATTGTCCATTTCAGCGCGACAGATTTAGCATTTAACCTTGGCATTTTCTTTTATTACAATCATTCTTTACAAAACATAAAGCATTGTTAAGAGATCTCTTATTGTAAAAATATATAATGTCCGTTCGCCTTGTTAGACGTAATGACGCAATTTTTTTTACAATGTTGTTAATAAAATACATTAAGAGGATATACCAGTGCCGAAACATTTCAAAATCCATTATAATTCGAAACTATTGCCGTCGCCACAGACATGTATTTCTTGATATTATGTCTGTGGCCGTCGCGCTGCGGGCTGTAGCCCCGCGCGGGCAGAGCTACTACGTGTGGGTGAGCGAGCTGTGCGTGTGTGCGTGTTGCAAATCGCCCGACTCTATCTATCTACAATCTATTGGGAGATCTATTTACAATATTTGACGACCTGTGTAGCGCGGTGATAGTTACTCGGATACCAGATCGCCGCGCCATAGCGCCAAGGGTCCTGGGTTCGATTCCCAACGATGCGGAAATTTGAATGTTGAGTTTGAATTTCTGTTATCGGTCTAGGTGTCAGTGTTCTTGTCTCTGTGTGTTGTGGATGGCACCCAAAACACAGGGAGTCCTAGTGTGGGGCTATGAATGTGAAGCGTTATTAATTTTTCATTTTAAAATAACTGATAAGATAGTAAAACAAAGAGTAGGTATTATGTTTTGAATGTTAAACATAAAAAACTTAATAAACACTGGTGTAAAAAACTGATTGCTGGTTCAAAATCAACACCATAAAACGGGTTGCGGGTTTGCGGGTTTGAGTTTTAAAATAAGTATATGTAATTATGAGTGTACTACTTGCTTGTACATAAGCTATAATTGGGTGAAATTAAAGAGATGATGGAAGAAAGGATGGGAAGGCGCACTTACTTGAAATCCTTCGATGGCAGACTCGTGGCACGTGGACTGTTGCAACGTCTTCTTCACTCGAGTTTAATATTAATTACACAGTTTAGGTTCACAGATCACTTGATAAGTTCTATAAGCGGTTAGATATTTAAATATTTTGAGCTTCAAACGTATTGAAAGCAAAAACTGCGCGTGCGATGGGCGGTGCGGATTCTTTTCTTACGACGACCAACAACGAACTAACACTTCACATTCGCGAGAGCGAAACCGCGATAACTTGAGTGCGCCTGGGAGAAAGGGATGTATATAGGAAGCCCAGATACAAGTGCGGTACATTATTAAAAGTCCGCCTGAGGGCTACCCGCTTCCGCGGGAGCTCTTAAGAGTCAGACTCCTGAGTCTGACTGCGACACGGCGTGTTTTGCGGGATTATGATAGGAACCCCCGCTCAACAGCGGGATCCGCCCCTCCACCGGGAGACACTAGTTCTCCCGAGTTTAAGCCCGGGTAAAAAGTAATAATAAATAAAGTAATATAAAAATCTTGTTCTAGAATATCCAACAAACATGAACAAAAACATTTAGGTATAATTAAGAATTCATTTGTCAAGAACCAATTAAAAGTGTTGATTACTCGTAATTTTCTTACATGCAACATTGAGTTAGTCGCATATTAAGAGCCATTTCGCGGTTAGACGCGCGGAATGAAGAATTTGATGTCAAAAATTAGTATCATAAGAAAGATATTAATGCTGGCAAATGAACTCATAAAATAGATCAATCCTTCATCTTGGATCTTCATTTACCGGAATTTTGAAAATATTAATTTGTTTCTGCGTAACTGTCAATCTAGCATAACTATTTTTCAGCAAAAGGACGACAGAGTCAATTTCATACACTGATTTTCTTTATTAAGTTTTATTAAATTGAGTAAAAAAAAATGTCTAGAGAACACTCATATATTATATTTTGCATTTATTACAAGGGATATACGATTACTATAATATTCGTTTCAAAATTAATTCAATAACATTACCAATTTTCATGGTTTATGCCATGACTTTACCATCGATTTTTGTATTCAATAAAGCGTATTTCCCATCAAAAGTTTATGTAGTAATAAAATATGGTCTTTGTCGAATATGACACGTAATTTTTTTTTTATCTTACTGCAAAAAATAATTTATTAAAACGAATTTACTTTACCATATAAAGATACGCACTGGCGCGAAATCAAATCAGTCGTGCGGCAGCACTCTTGGACGTCGGACCTATGTCAATTTTTGCTTTAGCCATCTAAGGAATAGATTTCGTAAAAGTAACGTAATTATATTGCCATTGAACAGTCTTGATCACGTGAGAATTTTTAGTTACAGTCAATTGTATTATTTTTAGTTTTCTATAATTTTCAGGGTTTTGTAGTCAAATCGGAATCATGTCTAGTCCGTTCGTTATTTCAACCGGCCGGCTAGCCCGTCCGGCCGTCCGTCCTTCCGTCCGTCCGTCTGTCCGTTCCGTATGATTTTTTCTTCGTCTACACCTTAATGTGGGGTATCGTTGAAAAGGTCTTTCAAAAATATTATAGGTTTCAAAAGACCATTTTTCAATTCAGGGGTCCGTTTGCGTAATATTCTGCTTTAAACATCTTTGGTTTGAAGAAAACAATAGAAATTAAGTAACTATTTCTTTCCAATTTATGTAGTGTAAGTAGTAACGGAGAAAATCACGAACATACATATGTACAAAATATAACTATATCTATACTAATCTATACTATTACTATTGTAATATTATAAAGCTGAAAAGTTTGTTTGTTTGTTTGGTTGAACGCGCTAATCTCAGGAACTACTGGTTTGAATTGAAAAATTCTTTTTGTATTGGATAGTTCATTTATCGAAGAAGGCTTTAGGCTATCGGATTTTTGGAAATTCAACCCCTATTGGGTTGGAAGTCACTGCTGTAATTTGAAATAAAACATTGTCCGTTTTTAGACATTAGTTACTGTTTACAGTATTTAGGTTTTTTGTTATATGTGTAAATTACATATTTACATAGAAAAAAAATAATAAATAATTATAACTTGTATACACATACCCTTTATTTATACAACTTTTAGATCAATCTGTACTTTATAGAGTTCCGTACCCAAACGGTGTCAACGGGACCCTATTGCTAAGCCAAAATGTTGGAATGATAGAAGCTCCGACATTAGTCAGCTATAGTCACTTATTATTAGTCAAAGATAATACATTCGTTGTTTGGAAACTCTCGTGCACCCAAGTTCCGTCAACTCCCCAAAACTCACGTATCTCAAATACACAACACAAATACAAATCACCCTCTCATTTTTTCCCTTCACAACCCCTCGCCTCCCCCTATACCCCCCCCCCCTCAGTTCTTCACCCAAAAGTGGAATTTTGCGTCGTGATAATCTGGGAGGCATCCGGGCAAATACCGCACTCATCAGGTAGGCGCAGATCGGCAGATCAGGATATCGGGATATAGATTTTTGGAAAACCGGAAATCCCGGATATCTCGGAGACGGTGCGTCCTAGACAAGTTTAGACGGAAATTTCAACCCCCTTTAGTAAATCCCCAAACCTTATTGCTAAATCTTACTGAACCCACTTTTACCCCCCCCCCTCCCCAAATTTTCCTAAAATACCATATATCTCCTAAACGGTACGTCCTAGACGATTTCCGACTGAATTTCCATCCGCCCTGTGGAACTCATACTTGCAACATTACCCAATCTTATTGGGCCCAACCTTAACCCCCCCCCTCCCAAATTTTCCGAAAACTCCTTATATCTCCTAAACGGTGCGTCCTAGACGATTTCCGAAAGGATCGAGTAAAAGTTGTAGCCCATAAAAAGATTGACATTTTATGTGCCATACATTTTTCTTGTAGAGCAAGTGGTTTGGGAGGAAAGTGCGAATTTCGTTTCTCATAAATTAATCACACATGGATTACATATGCCGCGGGCTCCCCCTGAGGGTTGCCCGCCTTGTCGTGGCGGGGGGCTTAGTAACCGTGGACTGGTCATCCACAGTGAAGCTAAGAGGCAACCAGGGCCAGCCAGTTTGGGCCGCCGGTTGGCCCGAGGAGGGCGCTCCCAGCGGGCTGAACAAGTTCGCTGCGGACGCGCGTGGAGGTGGGACCGCAGAAGAAGAGGAGTGCCAGTATTACGGTGCACCGTTCTCCCTATCTTCTGCGGCCGTGGAGGGATCGCAGGAGGAGAGGCGTGTTGGTATTACGGTGCGCCACTCCCCCTACCCCCTGCGAGCTGGCGGGGCCATTCCGCCGAAACGGCACTGGTGGGGCCGCAGAGGAAGAGGCATGTCGGTATTACGGTGCGCCGCTTGCCCTATCCTCTGCGGCCGAGGTGTGGTCGGTGGAAGAACCACAGACACCGGGTACCAGTTATCTGGTATCCATGGCCTCCTAGTAACTGACTCGGGGGGAGTCTGCTACAGTACTGGTGGAGGCCGAGGGGGGAGGCGCACTTTACCATCTGGTGCGCCCATCGTGGACGGCTTTCGCGATAGAGCCGCTTGTGGGCAGCTAGCTGCCGCTGGCGGGGTCGCGGATGTGTGTGAAAGCGTTCCCGTAACCGCGTCACAGGCAGCGAGAAGGAAGATGGGGGGGTTTTAGTGGGTATACCGTGGGTCTCATAAGCCTATACAGGAGTCCCACATAACCACTCGGGTACCCCCTGCGCCCGGGTGGTATGCGTAATGCATTTTCCCCCCTGGAGAAACAAAAAGGGTAACGACGGCTACTGATTTTCAGTACGACCTTTATTGCGTATATGAACATGGCTGTTTTAAACGGAGTGAAGTTTGCTGAGTTATGCCACCCTAATCAATGGCGTTAGTGTCCGCCAAATAGATATTCGAACATAGCTGTTGTAGACCGCACCGCATTACATCAGTCATAAAAGTCAGTCTGATAAAAACTGGCCAAGTCAAATCTAACCTACTTTAAGATCTCACTTTTTTAAATAACAGCAATTGTTATAGGTATGCAATAAAGCAAAGAAATAGAGTTTAATACTTGTTCATAATGTTTGTTTTTGGCGAAGCCCACAGCCAAGCATTATTTTTGTATTGAACTTGGCTCTCCTTTTTTACATTTATGTTTTTGGTGGAATAAGAACTCAAAAGAATGGCGAAAGTTTGGAAGAGTTTGTCACAGATTTGCACAAATTAGCTACATATTGCGATTATGGAGCACTCAAAGAGGAACTTATCAGGGACAGGATTGTAATAGGAGTCTTGGACAAAGCTGTCAGCGACAGATTATTGCTAAAAAATGATTTAACTTTAACGGAAGCCATTCAAATATGCAAACAAGCTGAAGTCCAGCGGGAGGAGTTAAAAATTATAAGAGACACAGAGGACAATATAAATGTAATAAAAAAAGAAGAATATAAAATTAAAAGAAGCAATAATAACTGTTGGTTTTGCGGTTTATTGCGACATCCTAGAGATAAATGTCCTGCAAATAAAGCAGTATGCCATATTTGTCAAAAAAGGGGTCATTTTGCCAAATGTTGTCGGTTGAAATCAGTAAGGAAGGTTGAAATTAATGAAGGAGTAGAATACGAGGTGAGCTTTTGTGAAAGAATAAATAAATACATGATTGAAATAGATATATTAGAAGATTGTAGGTTTATACAAAAAGTGAATTTTTTAATTGACACAGGAGCAGACATAAGTGCCATTCCAGATTACATAGCAGCAAGGAATAAATTTTGTGTTGTAAAAAACTCTGACACAGTAAAAGGACCAGATGGAACTCAATTACAAGTCATTGGAACGGTAGATTTACTATTAAAATATAAAAATAGTGTGTTCAAAGGTAAGATTTATGTTATTAAAAATTTAAAATCAGCTATATTAGGCAGACCAGCAATTGAAGCTATGAATGTTATTAATATTTGTGCAGTATCAGTTTCTGAGGATTTAAGTAGTATCAAGAGCATAGAAAAAGAATTTCCTAATATATTTAATGAGTTAGGTGTTTTTAAAGATGAGTTCCAAATCAAATTAATTGAAAATGTAAAACATTATGTACATGCTACACCTAGAAACATATCCATTCCATTATTGCCTAAAGTCAAGGAAGAATTAGATAAGTTGCAGAGGTTAGGTATAATAAGCCCCATCGAAGAAGCCACAGATTTTGTTTCACCCATAGTAGTAGTAATTAGAAATGACAAATTAAGAATATGTGGGGATTACACTGAAGTTAATAAAAATATTTTAAGACCTATTTATCCTATTCCTAAGGTGGAAAATACTCTAGCAAAACTAAAAGGTGCTAAATATTTCTCCAAAATTGATGCTACTTCAGGCTTTCATCAAATAAAATTAGATGAGAATTCAAAGAAAATAACAACAATTATTACTCCATTTGGTAGATATGTATACAATAGATTGCCGTTTGGACTTAATTGTGCACCAGAATATTTTAGTATGAAGTTTTCTAATTTGTTTAAAGATATTACAGTTGCTATTCATATGGATGATATTCTTGTATTTGAAGATAGTAAAAAAGAACACGATATAGTACTCAGAGAAGTGTTAAAAAGACTACATATGGAAGGGTTGACAATTAATAAGCATAAATGTGTTTTTGGGGTAACAGAAATTTCTTACTTAGGTCATGTCATTAATGAACAGGGCATCAAGGTAGATCCTGAAAGAATCAAAGCCATAGACTCCTTCGGTATACCCTCTAATAAAAAAGAATTATTACAGTTTTTAGGTATGGTAAATTTTGTGGGACGATTTATACCAAACAAATCTAATTTGTTAGCACCTTTACATTCATTATTAAAAGAAAGTCATATGTTTACTTGGGGGGCAGCACAGAACAAAGCATTTCATTAATATAAAAAATAAACTTAAACAAGCACCAGTGTTAGCTCATTATGACCCATCCTTAAAAATAATTGTATCGGCAGATAGCAGTTGTTACGGTTTAGGAGCAGCATTGATGCAAGAATGTAAAGAAGGGCACAAGTCTATTGTGATGTATGCCAGTAGAACACTAACGGAGACTGAAAAGCATTATGCTCAAATAGAAAAAGAATGTTTAGCTCTTACATGGGCTGCGGACAAATTCAAAGACTATATTTTAGGAATCCATATAATACTAGAAACAGATCATAAACCCCTCCTACAAATATTGCAAACTAAACAGTTGAATGATTTAAGTCCAAGACTTTTAAGATTGCGACTTAAACTTACCAAATACAACTATGAAGTTAAATACACTCCTGGAAAAGAACTAGTAGTTGCTGATGCACTATCAAGGCAGCCAATTCCTCGCTCTTCTATTACACAAAGTTTAAAGGATTTAGATATCAACTTACTTAGTAATGAAACTGTACATATTGACACTTTAGAAAGAATAAAACTGGAGCAAAACAAATGTAACATTTGTATAAACCTTAAACAGTTTACAGTACAAGGTTGGCCAAGCAAAAATAAATTAGGAATATTTAATAAATATTATCAATACAGGGTAAATTTTTCAATAGAATCGGGAATTATATTGTTTAACTCAAGAATTGTCATACCTAAAAATATGCAAGATGAAATTTTAAATAAAATTCATGCAGGTCATTTGGGAATTAGCAAATGTAGAGAACGGGCCAAGCAATCAGTTTGGTGGTTAGGGTTATCTAAAGAAATAGAAAACAAAGTAAAAACTTGTTCCAAATGTATTGAACTGTATACAAATCATAAAGAAGAGATGGTAATAGATTGTGTACCAGATCGACCCTGGCAGAGAATAGGAGTAGATTTATTTAAGTTTAATAACAGTTGGTATATTGTATTAATGGATTATTATTCTCGATTCATTGAAATAGCAAAACTTCACGACTTGACAGAAAACTCGATTATTTATCAGTGTAAGGAGGTATTTTCTAGATATGGCATTCCAGAGGTGGTTAGATCTGACTGTGGTACACAATTCAGAACAAAATTCAATAATTTTGCCAAAGAATATGGATTTAAATCAGTCACTACCAGCCCATATTACTCACAAAGTAATGGTCTAGCCGAGTCAGGAGTAAAAATTGCTAAATCTTTGTTGTCAAAAAATGAAGATATCCATTTGGCTTTGTTAGTTTATAGAAATACTCCTTAAGAGGTGGGTTATAGTCCAGCTGAATTAATGTTTAACCGTAAATTGAGAGATAACCTACCAATATTACTAAGTCATTTAAATAAACCTGTTACTATTAAAAGTAAATTAAGGGATAAGCAAATAGAAAGAAAGCAAAGGAGTGCATACTATTATAATAGAAGGCATAGGGCATCAAATTTGTCAGAACTAGAAGTTGGTAATAAGGTTTGGGTAACAGATTTAAAAAGCTATGGTTTGATTGTAAAAAAATGTGAGGAGCCTAGATCTTTTATTGTAAATACTAATAAGGGAAAATTTAGAAGAAATAGATGGCATTTAAATAAAGTGCCGACACATATATTAATGGAAAATTGTACGAATGGTTATGATGTTGATTGGGAGGATACTGATGATGTTAATCAACAGGTAAGCTTGACAGATCCTCAAAGAGAAAATAGCTCTTTAAATGAAGAAACTTCTAATCTTAATAATCAATCTAATCAAAGTGATCAATCTCTTAGAAGATCTGATAGGCTTGTTACGAAACCGAAATACTTGGATGATTATGTTTGTTAATTGATTATTATCTAAAAAATTATTATACTAATAGTTATTTTTGTATAAAATAAGCTGGTTGGATAGAGCCCAATAAAATTCATTGTCCTAATTGTGTAACAGATTAATAATATAAATTTGGTGTTATAATTATAATTTACAAATGTGATTAATTCATTTATTAACATACACTATGATTCATACTTCAATTACAAAAGGAGAGATGTTGTATTGTAGGGTCTGTGGCACTCTGTGGTGTGTCCGTAGACAGACGTCATTATGACATGGCGCGATAAGTCATGTCAGATGTCAAGTAGTTAAGGTTATGGCGGGTCCAGAGAGTTGTACTTGTAACTAACGACGTAATAAAATGTAAAGAGACTTGCAAAGGTAATACAGTATTATCAATATACTTTATTGTTTAATTGAAGCCCCAGCCCATATCATAACACCTTGTATTCCGATGAATTAAAGAAATAAATACGTCTTCGAATGATTGCCACTCTTCATAAGCACCCGAGAAGTTTGGTAAGTTCATTTTTGGTAAATGGACTTCTGCTTCGATGACACTCGATGACTCCTTCCCCGGCGATGCATGTTCGATTTTACTTGTACTCGGCGTTGATTTAATCGTGACGTGTGCGAGAACATCCTTCATATCACCACGTAACTCCAAGAACAATTCCTCAAACTTGCTATGTTCCTCCTCCGTAAAATACGACAAACTCGCTCGTTGTTCTTTATTAGTAGCTTGTAATAATCTTTTATGCGCGTCGCGGAATGAACTTCTGTATTCTTCGATACATCCTATTCTTGATTGTAAATAACCAGCCGTTAATCTTGCTTTCGGACACTTCTTGTGATTAACGTAAGCCTTTTCTAACATTTGATATAAGTCTTGAAGTAATACAACCAATTCTTCAATCAAAGACATCTTCGTAAACGAGTAATATTATCTTCATGTATTAACAATAGAACAATATGCACGATGCAGGCGCGTGGCTCGGTGCAGCGAAGTTCATATGAAAAAAATTGTTTACGCCGAACGCGAACCGGCTACCGGGCCGCCGCTAAGTCCCGTATCATCCGCTCGATTATGGACCAACATGTGCTTGCAATAAGGGTTGTAGTGGGCTGTATGTTTTGACTGACGTTCGAGGATCGTTTTAAATAATGAAGAGACACCCGTTCACTGCTAATGGTTAATTGCGACTAAAAAAATTATCGTAATACAAGCGTTAGCGGTAAGATGCAATGCAAACTGGACACATATTGATATAAGGTTTAAATTAAAAAAGTATCGTTAATACACTGAAATCAATAAATGCAATCGACAAAAAATACAGTAAACATAAATTAACATTAAATCAATTAGCTGAAATAAAATGTTATCGTATCGATAAATAGAGATATTAATTGTAACTGTAAAAAGACTTTTGATTATCACTTAAAGTACTTTATACATACGACAATCATATTTGTAGAGGGCCTTGCCCTTAGGTGATTTCCGATTACCCTTAGAAGGTATTTTTTCTATTAAGTGATTTGATTACCTTGACTGAAAACTTAACGTAGTCGTTTTCCAGACGATACGAGATGCTTTTTTAGGGGTTTCGCACACCATAACAAAAAGGCTGTTTGACTCGTTAACTTCCGATGTTCTCGAATACATTCTTGTGTGAGTGTCCGGACTAAAAATACTGGACAAATATTTTTATTCTTATTTTCTGAAAGCATCCATGCGAACTGTTGACTGTCAAAAGATGGAATAAAAACCCTGTATCGAGAAAAAAAAATCTAACATTAGCAATACTGAGAAGCGTGAGATCATAAATTCTTTTGTCAAGGAGCTACGAGTAGCTCTATAATTCGGTAGCTGGCCTACGAGCAATATCGAAAAGTAAATCCTTAAGTGGCTGAAATCCATTGAAATGTAATGAACTTGGATGAAATCCAGTTCAAAACGTCATTTGAGTTCCATGAAAATGGGCATTTTACTATTTTTGGTTTTGCTAAAAAAACTTGTTTTATAATGAAATTAAAAACGTCTTTTACTCTGCATGTGTGCCACGGAAAGTTTACCACTAGAAACTAGAATTGTAATTTAGCTAACTTGTGCATTAGAATCTAGAATAGATTTAAAGACAATTTTTCTTTAAGAGAAAGAAATATAAAAATCTAGCCACATCGGCAAGTTGAAGCATTCTAAAAAATTATGCCCGAAGACTGATCACCGCAACAGCCATCTCCTGTTTACTGGGAGTTATGTATGGAATGGATCATTTAATTAACTTTTCCTCCTGGGTTGACCACACTTTTATGTGTGTAACCCACATCCTCTAGTCTCTAATTACGTAGGAGGCTACGACGTTGTCACGTGTATTGCATTTTACAAGAGGTTTAGGAAGGATAGTAATCAGACAGAAAACTTTCGGCCACTGTGACGCCACTATCACGTATGTTCTCGTTGACCAATTCAGATACGTTAGCACCCTGGGGGGCGTAGATTCGGAGGAGAGAACACCCGTGTAAGTCAGTATCTCCACGGTCTGCTGAATTTTGCCACTAAATCTCTGTAATTCATCGACATGTAGTTTTTTATCACCGCGTTCTCTCGAAATGCGAACAGCTTTGTTTACTTGGAGCAACCGATACTATTCCACTGGCTCCATTATTATGCTGTATCTCCTCGAAAGTTCACACACTGACAGTTATATAGTATGTTGAACATGTCTGTTAGTTTAAATAGCTGTAATGCCAAACCCATTTTCCAATGGTTTTGTGCCCCCTTCCTTTCAAATAAGAATAAATGCATTGAGAGTTCGGATTGAATCAAACAGAGCGAGCTTTTAAACGTCTACAAGTTCCAACTTGCGACTGCTAGTATTATAAACAGTTATTTTGGTTGCTGACCCATCTATTTTGCTGAGCAGACCACAGGCCTGAAACTAGAATGCCATCTATTTGTTCCCCCCCCCCCCCCCCCCAACCGGTGTTTGAAAGTTGTCTGTTGCTAATAATTATTTTGTAGCTTTTCTGTGAATTGTCATTATTTGATTTGTGGCTTCGCGCCACCACACCAGTTCCTGATGGTTTACTACTTGGGGGATGGGCTGTTTTTGTGATATAATTGTCTCTCGTTGAAACGACGCAAACAAATTTGCAGGTTGCGGCAATGTGATCTTCCTGCGTTATTGCGAGAGTGGCAAATTTTATTAATTGTTTTATAGATACTGATTTCTGAATAACAGGTCCATCTAGTTTGATAAGGACATTGTATTATTTGCCATCTGCCAACGAATTCAAAGGTATCCTACCTAGATCTTTGGTTGGACTTAGAATTGATTACTGCAAATTTACTTACGAGCCCAATTCCAAGAGCTTCACAGCTTCCGCAGCTTGAGAACTTAACTTGGATGGGTCCTAGTGGACCATGGGAAGTCGTCTAAACAGATTAGAACCCGACATTCCCTAGCACGCAAGGTCTCGGCGACCCAGCATGTTGCTGATGAGAATAGACAGGGAGCTGAAACCAAACCGAGTGTCAGAGCTATCATCTCGTTTAATGTTAGGATTACTTACCCTATAAAAATCCGAAGGGCTTTTGCTCGCACGCAAGGTCTTCGCGACCCAGCATATTACTGATGAAAATAGATGGGGAGCCGAAGCTAAACCGATCTCATTGATATAATTGGCCAATATATATATATATATTCTCCAAAATTTCCCTTGAAGGTATAAAAAGTTTAAAAATGTGTTGCCTCCATTATGAATTTAGTAACATCAAGTACCCGTATCTGTATATCGGTAGCTGTACTTCCTTAATTGATCCCCCTGTAATTGTCTCTGATACCTAGTCATTTTAACTACCTGCTTGGGAGTAACTAGAAAAGTAACTATTTTTAAGATGCTGTTTCTACGTGTATGTATATAAAAGCTTAGACATAGGAGGTATTGCCTCATTATATTTCCTTTTGAAATTTGACATGAGTATCTCTTGCTATTGTGAAAGCCATGATATGTGAACTCTCAATAGGATGAATAAATGATGCAGGTTTGTATCCTCCCTATTATGGTATAAATGTATGTAAAACCTCCTCACAATTATGGTATATTGCAAAGAGCAGATTGCATATTTTATCAGGAATTTCTTCTATCAATTTGTAACGTCTCTATGCAACAAGCTCTTTATCGCTCATAGTTTGTAACAACAGGTCAGACACAGACACTTTCTGTGATGGAGAAGCTTTACCAAAAAATTTCAAAAATTTTATTAAACAAATTAATAGAAGTTACTTCTGTTCCAACGATAACAACAACAAGTTAATTTCTAATTTCAAAAAATTCTAATTCATTTAATCATGTAGGGATCACTGACACACCTATGCACATAATTTGCATAAGTGCAACTGTGACTAGCTCTGTTGACTCTGTTATAGCAACACAATTCGTTATTGCTTTTATATTCAGAAACCAGGCTGCTTAGTCATAATATTCAAAAATTTGTTATAAAGAATATGCTGCCGTCGGAGAGTTCAGATCAACAACAATCAGAGGAACAATTAATAGATTAAGAAACATTCAAAGTAATTACTAAATTGTCTGGCAGCGGCAACCATAAGTATTTGTCATAATTAATAATAATAATAAAATTTTCGACCAACCTTGGATCATATTTGTCGTAGTGGTACGTAATGGCGTACACTATTGATGCATAATATATGTTTAAAAGTGAACTAACCTGGTTTATTTTAAGCATTGATAAGGAGTCCTTCGTTACCTCTGAATCTCTCTGATCTAATCTGAATCTCGTTTTGGCTGAAACAAATTTTTCCGAGACCGCGGTATCCTTCCTAAAATATGTAGTGTATATTCCTTTTCGGCTAGAAGCGAACTGTTGCCGATGTCACATTATTTTGTTAAAGTGACTATCGATATTCGAGACGGATTTCATATACAAACTGAATAAAACTATAATTAGATCAAATAATCAAATAATGATGATCGTTATAACTGATTATCAAAATACGATACTTTTTTGGCTAAAAATGTTAAGATGTTCGACCGCCTTTGGCGGTAGTACATAACGCTATGAAAATAAGATAGCGGTTATTCCTCAAGAAACCTACCCGCACTTCCTGGTGACATATTATTACGGCTAAGTATAAACTAAACGTTATCTACGATCGAGCATAGACAATCAAAGGAACCACAGATAAGTACACATAGCTTCTTCATATCAATGCTTCTTGTTTTCTGGAGGCATATAATAAATTATTAGTTAGTTGAACTAATAATAGTATGAACTAGTAGAGCAGGTGTCAAATTTACCTAAAACCATTGAAGTATAATGTCATAGAACAGACATCTCTAACAAAATGTGTGTCCCGCTCGGGAGGTTCGATTTTCAAAATTGAGCCCCCTTTCTCCTTTCAAAATCGAACGAATCCATTGAAGATTGAAGCCCCGTAGCGCCAATGCATTGGAACAAACATACATGGTGTTCGCGGTGTCGGTTCTAACCGTTCTATACGCTAGTAATTATACTTCTATGCCTAGAACTATATAAAATTGTGGGATTTTTATATGCTTTTGAATGTCATCTCGTTTATCTCTACCACCGTTTTGCAAAGGTGATGAATAGAAGAAATAAAAACCTTTTGTGTACATTATTCACAAGATTCCACTGTCCGTCCGTTCGTCTGTTGTACGATTGCGTGATGTCCGTCCATTGAACTGCAATAGGAACACATTTTTTTTTCAAAATACATATGTAAAGATTATTATTTTTATATTGGTGATGACCAACATTAAAGGCAATACCGATGGGTTGCCTGCCAAGAAAAGAAAAAGAAAAAAAAGGTATATAAGAACTGTTCATTATCAGCTTTATTCATGGAAATGGAATTAACAGAATACAAAATATTTAAATTACACAGATGTCATCATATTATCCAACCTACTTGTACAATATTTTATTTCTTGTTTTAGGTCCGCTGTCCATTTAGATGCATGTCATACGGACGCTATCTTCATTTGTCGCTCGGTTGCAGCTATTTAGCATGAAGCTTGCTTTCATCAGGCGTAGCACACTCCGCACTTTTGTGCCGCATTCGACGTGTCGGGCCAATTTCAGAAGGGCTGCCACGCCGTGTCATACATTCGTAATCTATCACACACGTCATCACAAAAAAAGAAGACAACCATGACGTTGTCAGAAAGGATAAGAGTTATGATTAGAAAGAGAGGCAACGTCTAGATGTCAACGTCTGTTGACGATTAGCACTGTGCGACCTGAATAACAGGTATTGTTTCAGAGCGAGAGTCACTATTTTTATATGATTTTGCGAAGTGACTCTTCTGTACCAATAGATACTAGTAAATAATCTGTGCTTTCATCTTTCGTAGTGTTAACGTCACGACGACGCGACGCGAAGAAGTTTGTTCAGCGTGTCAGCAGCGTGCCAGGACCACATAAAAGTGAGCAACTACTTCATATTTATTACCCTTATAAAATAATTCTTCTGTATTATCCTAACATAACTAGCTGTACAATAATTTATTATTGTTTTAGTTGACGGATGCGACACTAAGAGGTTTGTCCGACTACCTGGACTACATAAAAGTGAGCCACCACGTCATATTTAGTACACTTATAAAATAATTCTAATGTATTATCCAAACATAACTTGTACAATAATTTATACAATACGTGAGCCACCACTTCATATTTATTGCACTTATAAAATAATTCTTCTGTATTTTCCAAACATAACTAACTGTACAATAATTTATTTTTGTTTTAGTTGACGTCACGATGCGATGCGAAGAAGTTTGTTTAGCGTATCAGCCGAGTACCAGGAACAATTAAAAGTGAGCCACCACTTCATATTTATTGCACTTATAAAATAATTCTTCTGTATTATCTAAACATAACTAACTGTACAATAATTTATTCTTGTTTCAGTTCACGTCACGACGCGACGCGAAGAAGTTTGTTCAGCGTATCAGCCGTGAGCCGAGTACCAGGACCACATAAAAGTGAGCCACTACTGCATCTACAACGAAGAATCTCTCACTCTGCGTTCTTTTGTCGTACTTTTAATGACGTAGAATGGTTAGCTTATCGCTATGAACATAATAAAATTAGATAGATTAAGATATAAAATTATATATCTGTGCTGTAAAACTGTAATGTTCAAATCCTCAATAAAATATTACGTGTTTTTTTCTATCTGTCTCCCTCCGTTTCAATTTTAAAACAGAACCATTGGCTTGCAAAGCATCTATGTTGAAATGTTATAATGACAAGATTACTAAGTATAGTCCATTTTTAGACGAGACCTATGTATTTGGTAAACAGTCTTACAATGTATTTTATCGTAATTTATAATTGAAAAATGAGGCTGACACGAAATTAATGAAAAAAATTAATAATAAAAAAAATATTCGATATATTTTAATTTTTTGATACTTCAAACAATGGCATCTCATAGCCACCATGTTTGTTTGTTTTTAATTTCACTTATCTAAGAGCACTCGGGTTATCAAGACGAATCTAACGATATCTTAATTTTATAATCCATTCAGTATTTTGAAGATACGAGGTAATAAAGAATATTACATGCATACATACAAACATATACATTTAAATTTTTGTTTATTAATAATGTTTTTGTATCTATTTTATTTTATTTAGTTAAAAGTAGTATCTACCGAGATTATTCACCAAATAAAACTGGTCAACAATATTATCAATATTAATTAATTACTAAAAGTAATTAATTAGTTATTAATTAGTTAATTAGTTACTAAAAGCACTTTACACAAAGGAGACTGCGACTGCTTTATACAATCTTAGGTTAGAGATCAAACTAGATGAAAGTAGCTATCCTAGTTTGAAAGCTTTAGGCATGGCACATTTCACGCATCACTGGTTATATCGCTCGTTATAAAATTTTCGGGTGGCGCGCGAGTGATATGGAATGAACATATCAAGCTACATATCAAGAGCGTGATTAAATTTCATGGCTCCCTATCATTGTTACATGTCATTGTTACATCACGCGTGATAAATTACACAACCGTTATATTATTTATTTGTGACGATTATTTCACAGTTCCGTGTGCTACATGTCGCAGTGATAGTGACTTATCTATTCACAGTGTTGCCAGCGGTGAGGGCGAAATAAAAAAAGGTCGTCAGACGCTCTGCAAGTATGATAATGGTCATTTTTGATATATAAAGAATACTTGTAGAGCGTCTCTGGCAACACTGTGAACAAGTTAATCAAGTGACAAGTCACTATCACTACGACATGTAACTGAAGCAACAAAATGTGAAATAATCGTCACTAATAAATATAACGGTTGCGTGACTTATCGCGTGATTTATCACGCGTGACTAATCGTGACAAAAAATAATTTCACGACGAGATCGCGAATTAAGAGTATTAATAATTTTCATCACTAGAAAGCTTACAGCGTCATTCGCCATAGCGAATATTAGCGCGGTGCGAACGGCGAAGCGTCTAGCGACTAAAATAAATGTATAGAAATGTACTGCTCAAGCCACGCGCAGCGGCGAATGGCGAAATGACCGGCGAAACCTGTACCGAGATAACTGCGAGCTGAGCTGGCGAGGCACGATGAGTAATTTACACAAAGGTATGAATCAGTACTGCATAAGCCACGTAACGGAATAATTTACTTAACAATATCGATAAAATGTGAAGTATTTGTGAAAATAATAATTTTTGGATTTCTTTTTTTCTAAATTGCGAATTAATCTGATCTATACTAATATTATAAAGAGGAAAGATTTGATTGTTTGTTTGCATTGATTAAGCTCTGAAACTACCGAACCGATTTGAAAAATTCTTTCACTGTTGGGGAGCTACACTATCCCCGGGTGACATAGGTACAATCTGTAAAAAACATAAAAAGAACCCATAAATTAATTTTAAACATTTTTATAAAAAAAATGTGAGCCGTCATGGGGCGGTTGGCAGATGTGAAACATCGAAATTATTTTATACAACTAATAGGCATAAAAGTACAGATTTTTTTATGCTTAGAGCAGGCAAACGAGCAGACGGGTCACCTGATGGTAAGTGATCACCGCCGCCCATGGACATTAGCGACACCAGGGGCGTCATCAACGCATTGCCGGCCAAGAAGATGACGATAGACCCGCTTCTTGAAGGACCCCATGTCATAACCTAGAGGGAACACCGATGCAGGTAGCTTGTTCCACAGTTTACACGTGCGAGGTAGAAAATGACGTGAGAACCGGACTGTGGACGAACGCCAGGTATCCAGGTAGTGTTGGTATTATGATAGGAACTAAATATGCCATGATGAAAAAATACAATATTACGAATTGTCTCCAGAAAATGATGACAGTTTTGTCCTTCTATATGCTACAGCCTATCAAACTAAGTTTATTATTGATAAAACGAACTTACCTGTACGTGAAGTTCTATCAAAATTATGCGAGCTGCTCAATTCGAAGGATATATTATTATTATGACACTATGTCGAATTATGTAATATATTACATTGACGGATACAAATTAGTAACAACGTAAAACTAATTTTATCACTAATTAACAATACATGTAACATAAACCAACACCTGTAAAATTAAAACTAATATTAAAACTAATTACAATAACTAATTACAATAACAAATAATATATAGTATAACTATTGCAATCTTATTCCAATGGTCATTAAAAATGTCAATCATATCATGGACCTTATTTGTTACCTTTATTGCCCGTGTTATCGGCGCCTTCGCCAACAAGTTGGTCTTGGCCACCGGTACAACGAGCAATTGCGGTTGCCTCCGTCTCCCCACATAGTTTTCAGGCACATACATATTTAAATGACGGAGGACTCCCGGGTTGGACTCCTTCCCACGCAGTATTTTAATCAAATACGATACAAGTGCAAACACCCTGCGCACTCTTAATTCATTATATCCGACCATCCCCAATACGAATAATGTCGGATACATCAATGGGTAAAAAGGATAAACCCCATACAGTTTCCAGTACAAGTGCCTTGTAAATTTGTTTTGGACTCGCTCTAACATGGTGATATATTTCGCCTCATATGGAGCCCAAACGACTGCGCTGTATTCCATATGACTCCGCACCAGTGCATCGTACAAGACTTAAGATTTTAATTAAAGATACAGAAATTGCACCCTAAAACTCAATGCTCCCAGATTCCTATTACCTATCCGTCCCTTACTAAGGTTCTTTTTTTGTTTTCTTTTTTTAATGCAATAAACAACTCCAGATAATATACGATACGGCGATAAAGAATAGATAGGTTATAGAAACTAACCCAAAACTAAGTTGTTTATCAGAGATAACCATTTTTGTTGTCAGTGTACGACCAACAGCGCTTGTTCGGGGAGTCGTGCTACCGGCTGATGATGAAGAATGGAGAGTTCGTGTACATGAGGACCCGTGGGACGCTGGACGTGGACGAGCACTCCAAGATCGCCACCACCTTCGTATGCACCAACACGGTGGTCGGTGAAGAAGAAGGCAAATACTTGATCGAACAGATGCGGAAGAGATTCACCATCACGATCAAAAACGACATCGACAAACTCCTGCTCGAAGGACCAATGCCAGATGTAAGTCCCTTAAAAAACTACACGTTTTACCGATCTTCACGTTCCATCTACATATAAATAATAAAAACCAACATGTAGTCTACACAAAAACGCACAACTTTATACAAAACGCAATAATATCCATTTATTTTGACCATATTGTGTCTTAAATAAAAAACTTAATATTAGCTTTAAAAACATATCAACTAGGAAATCTTAGCAAATTACTGTATAAAGAATTAAAGAAGAATTAAAGAATTTTTATTGGTCCAATAAATGTTACATATTTTACATGTTGTTGGGACCCACCTTTTAAGCATCAGTAATGCCTGTGATAATGATAATATTTATACGTGTGTGTATAATGATAATATATTTAGAATACACCCGCCATTTTGGAATAAAGACATTTAGATTACACCCGCCATTTTTGTAATAGACACTATATAAGCCGGAGCATACCGAGGCCGGGGCTCGGTGCGCTTCCCCGGCCTCCTGGCCTGGGACAAACCGGCAGACCGGACCCCATTGCACTTGGGAACTCCCAAGGGGAAAGGTTGGTGGACTATAATCCAATAGGGATATCCACCGCCCACTATTGTATTTCCTTGTTTTTCTGTGTTATTGTGTGTCGTTTGCCCTGACGTTCCAACACCCTCTCTACTCTCCCGCGATGGACTCGCCTTTGGTGGGTCTGTCGTGGGAAGCCATCAACGATGGCTTAAAGTCGTTCCTAGGCTCTTCGTCCAAAGCGGACGAAGCAATCCAACATCTCCAGGCCCAACATGGCCTGCGAACATTCAAGTCCCTTGAGCCTCGCACAGTAGTGCTCGTAGACTCCTCCCCCCTCAGTCCCTCTGCCGCCTCTCGGCACGAATCAATGGACGAGTCGGAGCTCTCAGACTCCACGTCCATCTCTAGTTCCCGGAAACGGACCAAGGCCCCGTCCTCGGTCAGCTCCGACTCAACCGTCACCGGTGATGACGGTTTCGAGCGAGTAACGCGCAAAAAGCGCAAGCCTCGCACCAAAACTTCTTCGGGCACTGAGCCCTCCGCCCCCGCGCCCACGCCAAAACCGGCCGTTGAAAACGCCCCCGAGGCTGTCCTCCCTAGGCAGTCCTCCAAGCCAGCCTCGCGCTGCGCCCCCACTATCCCTGCCATCAAGGCCCCTCCCCCAGTCTTCCTGCGGGACAAATCCAAGTGGACCGCAGTAGTGGATCTGTGCTCTCAGCACAAAATTCACTACACCCACGCCACCAACATGGGCGAAACAATCCGGGTGAAAGTCCCGGACGTCGATCAATTCCGGAGCCTTACCAGGCTCCTCATGGTAAATAAAATACCATATCATACTTACGCTCTCCCCGAAGAGCGTAAAGTCAAAGCGGTACTCAGAGGAGTACCGTTCGAGCTAGCCAACGAGGCTATTCTCGAGGACCTTAAGTCCCAGGGCCATCCCGTGGAGGCTGTGCACAAGATGCACACCCGCACCGGCCGACAACTCCCGCTGGCCTTAGTCATTATGACTAACGCGCCCACGTCCCGCGACATTTTCAAAGAGAAACTCACCATATGTGGGCTCTCTGAAATCCGGGCTGAACCCCCGAACAAACGTGGGTTCCCCGGTCAGTGCCACCGCTGCCAGCTTTACGGCCACGCAGCGGCTAACTGCTGCGCTCGTCCTAGGTGCGTTAAGTGCCTAGTACCTCACCTCACCAAAGAGTGCACACGCACTAAAGACGATCAGTCTCCCCCGGCTTGTGTCCTATGCGGACAGACCGGCCACCCTGCTAATTATCGCGGCTGCCCACGTGCCCCCCGCTCTAACCTGCCTAAGACTGCTAACAAGCAGCCTTACAGGTCAAGACAAGCCCCGCCCCCTGTAACGGACGCGAACTTCCCTCAATTGAGGACCCCCAGTGCCCGCCCAGGGCCCCCGCCCCCTCCCACTAACCCGTGGAGGCGGACAGCCACCACGGCTGCCCCCGCTCCCGCACCTAAGGTTGCATCCGCACCTAAGGCTGCGCCCGCGCCCTATAAGGCACCTACTGCCTTCCCGCGCCCCTCCCAGTCCCAAACCAGCCATATGCCCTCTTATGAGGACTTGGCCACGGTGAGGGACCTAATAAATAGTATTAACATGGATGAAATCCATGCCTTCACCCGCAAGCTCCTAGCAGCAAGCAGTCCCATCGAGCGAGCCATGGTGCTCGTCGAACACAGCGAGTTAGTTAACTCGCTTAAGTAATGTCAATAGCGCTTAACGCAATTCCCCTTTCCACCGGTCGAGTGAGGCCTAAAGGCGTCTCGCTTATCTCTTTCAATTCGCACGGTCTGTACTCTAACATATTAGAAATTAAAGAGTTTATTCGCAATAGGGATATCGACCTATTGCTAATCCAAGAAACCCACCTCAAGCCCTCTCTTAAAAAGGGTTTGTCTATCCCCAAATACTCTCTTGTACGAGACGACAGAGCCGACGGCCGCAAGGGCGGAGGCACTGCCATCTACTACAAAAGATCTTTACATTGCTCTGTAATAGAAACCCCTCCACTCATCAACATGGAAGCTACGGTAGTCAAACTAGGCATGACAGGACACCCGTCCCTGATCATATCCTCAGTTTATAACCCACCTCAAAAAACTCCTCTTCGTAGCGACCTAGAAGCACTGCTCTCGCTCGGAGACTCCATTATACTATTTGGAGATTTCAACTCCAAACACTCCGACTGGAGGTGCCACAAAACTAACCAAAACGGTAAAAAGCTCTTCAAGCTTACTACCAAACTGGGAATAAATATTCTATCCCCTTCCTCTCCCACTCACTATCCGAAGCAGGTGAACCACTCACCTGACATTCTAGATATAGCCCTAACCAAGGGAATCTCACTCAACCTGAGAGCATTAAACACTCTCGACGACCTAGGTTCTGATCACCGCCCGGTCTCCCTTGAGCTAGGGCCTATCGACTCTTCCCCGCCCGTCACCCGAACTTTCACTAACTGGGATGGTTACAAGAACACGCTTAAAGCGGAGTTCGAGTCCCCCAATTCACCCTATGCTATCTCAGCCGACTACTTCGATAGCTCGGCTACAATAGACAATACTGTCAGCAATCTCACTAAAACAGTCCAGTCAGCCCTTCGTGACAACGAGCGTGTGGTCAAGGTCCCAAACCGGAAACTACAGCTCGAAGCCAGGCTTCTCATTCGAAAGAAAAATGCAGCGCTCAGACGTGTTGCATTATACCCCACTCCCACTTACCGCAGGAGAGCTAACGCCCTACAGCGTCAAGTTCGTTCCCTACTTACAGAACTGAGGAACTCCAATTGGGACTCCCTCATGAGCGACATTACTCCCTCTCACAAGGCGTTCTATAAGACGGCTAAAAACCTTCGAATAGACGCCAAGTTAGACACCCCCCCACTCAACCGTCCCGACGGCAGTATAGCCTTCGAGGACGATGAAAAAGCAGAATGTTTCGCTGACAGTATTGCTACGCAATGTGCTCCCAGCACTCAGCCCCATTCCCCGTCTCATGTTCAAACGGTGGAGGATGAAGTCCGTCACAGGAATTCACTCCCTATCACCGCAGATCCCATTCAAACAACTACTGACGAGGTCAAGTCCATCATACGTGGACTCAAACCCCGTAAAGCACCTGGAGCCGACGGTATTTCCAACCTGGCGCTCAAACACCTCCCAGAGCAGGTTATTACCCTTTTAGTCATTCTATTCAACGCCTGCTTTGAACACTGCCACTTTCCCACTGCGTGGAAAGAGGCTATAGTAATAGGGATTCCCAAACCCGGGAAACCCCTTAATGTCCCGTCTAACCATCGACCCATCAGCCTCCTCAAGGCAATGGGTAAAGTATTTGAAAGAATAATACAGTCCCGCATGAGAAAGCATCTCTTTCCATCGGACGGTCCTCCCTTGATCATTCCGCACCAATTCGGGTTTCGTGCTAAACACTCTTGTCCTCAACAAGTACACCGTATAGTAGAATACATACTTAGTGGATTCTACCCGCGACGCGACAAGACAGTCGCTGTCTTCTTCGACGTTGCTAAAGCTTTTGATAAGGTCTGGCATGCCGGACTTATCTATAAACTTCATTATCTTGGCCTTCCAGACCGTATAGTACGACTCGTGGCTTCCTACCTAGATCAACGCACCTTCCGTTTCAGACACGAAGGTGTCCTCTCGTCCCCTCGCCTAATAACGGCTGGGGTCCCTCAGGGCTCAGTGCTAGCCCCCTTACTATTCATATCGTACACTAACGATATACCGATACCCAAGAAAGGGGTCCAACTCTCCCTCTTTGCCGATGACACCGCCCTTTATTTGAAAGGACGGGTGATGTCGTCAGTTCTTACCAGAGTCCAAAACTCGGTTAACGAGTTAGGAGACTGGTTCAAGAAATGGCGCATCGAAGTCAATGCAGACAAAAGTGCCGCAATCCGCTTCTCGCACAAGCAACGACGCTTGAGCGATCCCCCCATCCGCTTCGCGGGAACACCCGTCCCTTGGAGGACACAAACAAAATATCTAGGTATAACACTAGACTCTAGACTCACCTTTAGGCCCCATATCAACAAGGTGACTAGTACAGCCCGTTATTATATGAGCCGACTCAACGTTATGTTGGGAAGGAAAAGTAAAATGTCCCTCAGTAATAAGCGAACGCTCTTCAAGGTTTGCATTCGACCGGTACTACTCTATGCCGCCCCTGTCTTCGCACATGCGGCTCCCAATATAGTCCATAAACTACAGGTAGTCCAGAATCTATTCTGTCGGAAAGCGACCGGCGCACACTGGTGCGTTCGGAACGCCGATCTCCACCGAGACTTAGAGCTCGACACAATACAACAAGTCATGAAAAACTTCTCTGAGAGATTCTTCAAATCCTCAGAAACACACTCCAACCCCATGATTAGGGAATCAGCGGACTACACCGCCCCCTCTCTCACCGGCCATCAAATTAGAAGACCGCGCAATGTCCTCACGGACCCGCTCAATAAGCTCTCGTCTGACTTGGAGTGCCTCCTAGCCGCCAAGGAAAAAGACGACTCGATCACAGATAGTGCTCATCCAAATGATGGCACAAGTAACCTTCCTTCGACAACACTCAGTGTAGTCACCCAGCGGACGCTCCCTAGGGAGCGCCGCTAGCGCTCCGTCTCTTCAAGCGGAGTCGCTTCCGATGAAGGCTTAAAGGTCGTATGACCAAAGCCATTTCAGGCAGTTTTTAGTGGGTATTATCCTTGGAGCGGCGATAGATATAAATATTTTTCATAAATATTTATTATTTATCATCCTTGGATTGAGTCTCTACATAACCACCAGAGACGGCTCTGCTGGTATGCGTAAATGCATTCTCTGCCTCCCTCCCGTGAGGGGAAACAAAAAAAAAAAAAAAAAAAAGGCCGGGGCTTTTCTGTAACCGGCTCTCGAGACGGACGCATCGGCGTGGTCTGGTTCGATCGTTATTTTTCTGTAATTCTTTTCATATGTTTGAGTTTGTTTGAATTTTGTTCTAATTGTTTTGCAATTATTTGATTATGAACTGTTTTATTTTTACGTTTAATAAATTGTGATTTGTTTTAATGGGATTTCACTTCTGCATCTAAATTCAGAAGTTGGATTCGCATTCAATAGCCCACTAAAAGGTTGAGGTAATTCCTTATATATCACTTAATTTCGATTGGAACAAAATTCTCACTATAAAGTTTGTGTCATTTGTGTTACTATGTCGGATCGTGTGTATCGTGACCGCGATCGTCATCGTGATCGACATCCGACTTCACGAGACAGAACACGTCGACGCCTTCTTATATGTTAAATTCGTATCAAACAGTAATCTCGATTTAATTTCTGTGCTTCTCAATCCTGTCACAAACTGTTCACAAAGGTTTTCTTCGAGGTTTTGGCCGAAGTTACACGTAGCGGCTAAATGTTTTAATTGTTGTAGAAATTCAACAATGGCTTCCCCCTCGTTCTGTTTGCGCTGCCTGAATATTTCCCGTTCTGCATATTGTGACCGCTGCGGCTCCAAATGTTTTTTTACAATGTCCACTAATTGTGTAAAAGTTTTCTCCTCCGGTTTGCTTGGTGCACACAAATCACACATCAAATTATATGTACGATCCCCCACTAGTGTAACCAACGTGGCGACTTTGTGCGTTTCTTTAATGTCATTTAGGAAAATCAATTGTTCTACCCGGCGGACATATAGAAAGAAAGAAAGAAAGAAAGAAAGAAAGAAAGAAAGAAAAGATTTATTTCTGACACACACATTCAGGTAACTTATTTAACTTAATTATGACTATGTTACAATGTTCGCGTGTGTTGTGCCAGAGAATGGTACCCACTCAGCGTATTGCCGCAGCGTTTGCAACGGCGCTGATTTTCAGTGGGCCCTTCTGGTGACTCACAGGCGACAATGTTTTTTATTTTTATAATTACCTACTAATATGTACTATTATGTTACGACGTTTATTATTCTTGTGAAGATAAGAGAATTATGTAGATGGTGATAGAAGGTGATGTGGGAATTTCGCGGAACTATTGGGTAAGTTATTTTAAAAAATATTTGGTATATTTACTTATATATTGACTTACTTTACTTGTGATTTTAATAAATAAATAATAAATAATAATAATATATTTGCATTTGTTAGTTGTAGTTATATTTATATTTACATGTATGTTGATATTTATATTTATATCTATATTTATATCTATATCTATATTTATATATATATCTATATTTATATCTATATTTATATTTATATTATATTTATGTTATAGAGTTAATTTGTAAGTTAATTAAGTGTGCTTTGTACTTAGTTCTGAACGTTTTTATTGATTTCATATTTACCAGAGGCCGCCTTTCATATTTACCATAGGGACCACTGCCCGGAATTACCGATTTTACCAAACGGCATGTTTACGCGAATCTAATATGCACTTTGCACGCGAATTATTAAATCCCGAATCGGCGCCAATGTAAGATACGTCAATGAAAGACCGCGGTCGGTTGCTAACTGATTTATTCCAGTACCCACATAATACTAATATCCTACAATAACGACTATTTATGATACTTACGACGGATATCAATTTCATCCCTTTCATCCGTGTCGATCTCAGTGTATTTGATTTAATAAATAATTGGTAAGGTACGCCCAAATACCTACGCGTTGATTTGTAAATCATTTGGACTAAAAGTTTTATTTTTTTCATGGCATTTCCAATATCTTAGGGATGTAATGTAAAAGTTTATTCAATTTGTACAAATTCTAAATCATAGATGTAATCAATCTAATTGTATCAGATGTATTCAGCCTAGACTCTGAAATTCGTTATGTTTGGAAAGACTCGGAAAGACGTATCACCATATGCTTACATTTAGATACAGTGATATAATTTTTAGTTTAGCAGACGATTACATTTAGTATGTAGATATATAGGTATTAGGTACGTGTTTTGTCAACTTTTTTGAATCCTTTAAAAAGTGTAATGGCTGGCGAGATATTAACATACTTCAAACAAACTATATAACGAGTAATTTGAACTTAATATCACACAAAGGTCCAGAAGTAAATAAATACTTTGAACGCCAAATAAATATTTCTTAATACTTATTTTCCTTAATAAAAGTACTATTTCTAAAGCGTATAATATTGTAATATAATTAGTGCTGTTTAAATTAAAGGAGAGACCCGATTTTTGGCCAAGAACTATCTATAATATGTACTCTGTGCTAGAACTTATCGGACTAGACAAGAGTAACAATACATATACCAAAAAAATCGTCTTATTTACTAGATAGGGTGTTGATTATGAAATGATATTCCTCTTACTTTCAAGTGTCTCCATGATATATTTCCAGTTCTCCTACAATAACAATCTCTACAACTTCATGATCAATAATAGAATCCCATAGAATGTCCTACGTATGTTCGTACTAGATTGACGTATTCCATATTCTAAATATTTAGTTTTTCTACTTCTGATGCCTTCTTGCATCACTTGGATTGTTACTTTAGAACTTTCGACTGGCTGAATCGATTTTGATGAATATTTTTAATCGAAAGCTGGTGCTTGTCATGTGGTCCCACTTAATTTGAGCGAGATCTGACAAATGCATCCATGAGAAAACCATATTATGTAAGTCTTAGCATTAAGTATGTGCGCAACAAATGGACGAATAACTCAGTACCACGCCAATCAATTTTGATGATTCTTTTTTTATTATTATTGCAAAGGATGTACTTCATTTGAAGTCGGTTTTCTTGTTATTACAAAATTTTATTATAGATTATTACATTATAATATCATTGTCCGAGATCGCCTGTGCCGTGACTAACAAAGGTTCAGAATAAGTCCTGAACACTGGATAACGTACCCTATACATCTTTAGAAGATCAGTAGGTCGCTGTGCCCATACTTACAATGAGTATAATAAGGTATCTTCGTTGGGCAAGGTATCAATGAAACATAGCGCCTTCTACACAATTTCTAGACGAAATATAAATATATTATAATGATAACTAATAAAATCTCTTTGAAACATGAAATTGCTTTTATCATACAACCTTTTCATGATATTCATTTTGGGTGAAAACCATTGAAGTAGTAGGTAGTATAATTTTCACCCGCCTACTAATTTTTAATGCTATTTTGTTACTATTTTCGAGTAACTTTCATTTTTGTTAAGACTTATAATCTTGATTATTTTTAATTCTGTTATTAAACTCGTAGGTGTTTGGTTTGAGGTGATGATAAACTATAATTAAGGTGATTCATTCTCTGATTTAATTAGTTGGCCATTGCTGGCAGTCGTGAAAATTGGAGAAATTAAACCTTTTGCAATGATCTAATTGACAGCCAATTTCCAGTCTTGTCTATATGGGTCTGAGTTTCTATGGAAGCCGGGTCTCTCCTTTATGCTTGCGTTAATATTTTGATTTCAGGACCTCGCTAAATTTAAAAATAACCATTATTTTTTTTTAAATTTGTAATTACTGATTTATTTATTTATTTATTTATTTTTCATTTTTTACATCCTAACATTACAGGCCATAACCCAATGCGTTAGGCAAATAAATTTTATTGAGTTTAACACCTGTTGACACCACAGACACTGAGTTTGAAGTACTCACACCTGGTCATTTTTTAATAGGAGAAGCGCCTGTTAACATACCCAGTCCAGATCTACGCGATATAAATGTAACCCGCTTGTCGAGGTGGCAATATGTACAGAGACTGGTTAGGGATTTCTGGCATCGGTGGCAAACCGAATATTTATCTCGGCTTCAAGAACGTCCCAAGTGGCTAAAGCGTGTTAGAGAGTTTGCGATAGGTGATGTTGTGCTATTAAAAGATGAACAGTTACCCCCGGGCAAGTGGCCTCTCGGGCGAGTAGTGGCAAAACATCCTGGTCCTGACA
Organism: Thymelicus lineola; assembly: GCA_963932265.1. Lineage (NCBI taxonomy): Eukaryota > Metazoa > Arthropoda > Insecta > Lepidoptera > Hesperiidae > Thymelicus > Thymelicus lineola. The sequence continues at coordinate 719,585 of OZ010706.1, forward strand.
ATATAACTCGTGTATACAGTGTAAAATGTGCAAGTGATATAGTTAAACGATCAGTGTCAAAACTTTGTTATTTACCAATAGACGCGAATTAGAATAACGTTTAGTTCAGCATTTTTATCAACGCTTTGTTTATAGGTCTATTTTTTATCTTATAAATATCGGTATACCCTAGCTAGACTATGAAGTGGCATGTTTCATTCAAATTATTTACCTTAGATTAAATGAAATTACAAGTTTTTTCTAGCTCTCGGGTTGGAGGCTGCGGAGAAACATGTCGAGAAAGTGAGCGGCCGCAGTAGTATGAGTGGTGCTCGTTCGGAGGACTTCGGCAGCATGGGAGGCGCGGGCGGTGGCACGGGCGGCGGCGGCGCCGGCACGGCGAGCGACGTAGGGCTGCACGCTGTGCGGGACGCGCGCGGAGCCCGGGCGGGCGCTGCGCCCTCGCCGCAGTGTTGGAGATGTGGTAAAACACATCGGGCAGATAAGTGTCGTTTTAAACAATATAATTGTGATTTGTGTCATGTTAAGGGTCATTTAAAAGTGATGTGCAAGACGGCAAATAATAAAACGTTAGGAAAGAGACAGAATTATATGAGTAGTGACTCTGAAAGTGAAATGCATAACATACGTGCGGTTTCTAGCGGAGACAGGCCATATTTTGTTGATGTCGAGATAGGCGATACAACTCTTAAATGTGAATTAGACACCGGAAGTAAAATTTCAGCCATTAGCGAAAATTGTTATAAAATGTTTTTTTCTAAGTACAAATTGTACCAGGATAATATAAAATTATGTTCATACTCAGGCTCGCGAATTGAACCGATCGGGTTTATATTAGTCGACGCGTCGATCGACGATAATTATCAGGTTAATTTGCAATTGTACGTTATTAAGAATGGTAGCCGACCTATATTAGGGAGAACATGGATAAAAAAGTTTAACATCAACGAATTGAGCATTAATGAAATAGCAATATCAGAAACTATTGACAAATATCGCGATCGGTTCATCGACGAGTTGAGGAATGATTATCCTACAGTGTTCACGGATAGGCTTGGCGAGTGTAGGAAGCAAATCCGATTACAGCTAACAGATAACAAACCGGTTTTCGTACGAGCGCGCCCCGTGCCACTGGCGTTGCGTTCCGCAGTGGAGAGAGAAATAAATCGTTTAGAAAAGGAGGGATCTATTTACCCGGTCGAACATTCGGACTACGGTACTCCGATAGTGCCGGTAATTAAACCATCGGGGGAGATTCGTATATGCGGGGACTACAAGTCAACAATTAACCCAATATTAAAAATTGACCACTATCCCCTACCACGAATAGATGAATTCTGGACATGAGAAGCATTAGGTCGGATGTGTAAAATGCTAACTTTTCAGGAGAGCAAAAACAAAATTGACAAACATTTTTTCTTCAGCATTATTGAACTATAAGTATTTCAGTCAGTATTCTTTTTTTAATATTTTGTAGGCAATAGTACCTTTTAATTTTTATTACAAGTATCACCCTAACTGTTAAAATGAGTTTAATACAATTTTTAATCTATAAAATTTTTGTACATCAGACTTTATGCCTGAAATATATTCATACAAAACATTATTATTACAACAATAAAATCCTATATTAAGAACAGACTTTATGCCTTTGTAGCGATAAGCAACATTTTTTCAAGCATAATACTATATTTGAAGATACGTACTACAATTTGAAGTAAACTTTACAGGCATAAATGCATATCTGCTGATGCTACCAGCGTATTAGGCCAAACATTTTTGATTCATAATAGCTTAAGTTGAAATACGGATCATAAAACTATTAATAATTTGGTGCATAAAGATTTAAGTAAATATAAATGCTTATGGCTCTCGGGTATTTGAAAAAGTCTGTATAACCGACATTATGCATGAGTGTATCTTTACAACGGTAAGAGATAGAGATACCACGGTCAGATCGTTGGAAAGAGAAACAAAAACTTAATATCGGTATACTAAAAAGTCATTTTCGTCGTATGTGCACATCCGACCTAATGATTCTCATGTCCAGAATTGTTTACAGCTTTAAGTGGAGGACAAGAATTTTCAAAAATTGATCTTACAACCGCTTACATGCAAGTACCTCTCCACCCGGATTCGCAAGCGTGTACGGCTATATCAACGCATGTAGGTACATTTGCTTTTAAACGTACTCCTTATGGGTTGAGTTGTGTACCTCAAAAATTTCAAAAAATTATGGAAGAGACGCTCAGGGGCTTACCGAATACAGTAGTGTTTTTAGACGATATATGTGTAACGGGGAAGGATAGGGAAACACATAAACGTAATCTGCGAGCTGTAATCGAACGATTGGCAAAAATGGGGCTTACGGTAAAAATAGAATAGAATAGAATAGAATAGAATAGAATAAAATTTTATTTCTTCAAGTTAGCACTGCAATACAAACAGGCAATATTCTTACATAATACTTATAATAGATATTTTTGCAGCAGTGAGAACTTGACGAAATAGGGCCACACTCAGCACTGGCCGCAGCAAGCCACGACCGCTGGTTTTCAGGGCGACCCTAATTCGTATAGTTCGACTAGTGACAAATTTTTTTAAATACCTAATACAATACCTAAAACTAATAAACATAAAATCTAAATAACTGATAACAGAACCTTACTTACTTATAAAAATATCTTATATTAGTTCCATTTTAAACTAATTACTTATTTTTTTTTATTATTTCTTGCTGTCCCTCGCGGTTTCATCTGTGTTATACAATACAATTATACAATTATATAAGCCTACAGCCTTCCTCGATAAATGGACCATTAAACACAAAAAGAATATTTCAATTCGAAGCAGTATTAGTAGGCTAACGCCCCAACTCCCGCGTATTTGCGCATATGATCCTAGGTGTATGCTTGTGTGTCAGTGCGTGCGTGCGTGTGTGTAAAGATGTGTGTGTGTGTGTGAGTGTGAGTGTGTGTGTGTGTGTGTGTGTTTGTGTGTGCGTGTGTGTGTGTGTGTGTGAATATGCATTTGCGTGTGTTGTGTGAGTGCATGTGCATCTGAGTGCAACTGAAAGTGAGTGAGAGTAAGTGTGTGAGTGTGCGTGAGTGTGTGTATGTAAAAGTGAAAATAAGACTGCTTATACGAGATTCATCTCTTGTGACTTTTGCAAAACTAGAAGATGCTTTTTAAAAAAAAAAAAAAAACACACACATTGTACATTACACATTGTACATTGTACATTATTTCTTCAATTGTTCTCCTATAATTGTTTATGTGTATGTAGGCAAATATGACTGGTGGGGTGGTCCGGGAATTAACAGCTTTTTTTTTTTTTTTTTTTTTTTTTTTTTTTTTTTTTTTTTTTTTTTTAATCTTTATTTATTATGGAGGGTTTGATCAATTATGATCATGCCACCCTCATAGGAGCATAACCATCTTACAATCTGCGCTTAACAGCTAAATTAACCAATTTGTATAGCATCCTAGCTTCTTCCGATTGGGGGAAAGCCAGGATGCTATTAAATCTACCAACCTCGCACCGATTTACATTGTATTTTTGGATAAAGTTTGTTCTTTCAGCCTCCACCCGCACACATTCAACCAGAACATGGTACACATCTTCTGCTATGTTACACTCTACACAGTTTGGAGACTCAGACTTTCCCATCAAATATGTGAACATGCCCAGCGGAATATGACCGGATCGAAGTCTGAAAGCCGTCACTACCTCCGATCTAGACATCTCTGTTTCCGAAAACCAAGGGGACCGAGTGAGGCTCGGTTGTATGGTCCTGTACCATATCCCCTTGGTTAGCGACCGCTCGTCAAAGTACTCCTTCCACATCGCACTACATATAGTTCGAATCTTATATAAGTAATCCGAATACAAGGGTACGCAAGAAAAGGGTATGCCATTTATAATTGCGTCTTTTGCTAGTCGATCGGCTTCTTCATTACCTGGTAGGCCGATGTGGGAGGGTATCCACTGAATTTTTACAATTTTATTATGATTAGCCGATTTTTGAATAGATTCTAGGATACTATAGGCTATGGGAATTCCTCTCACATTCGAGGTGCACCGAGCCAAATGATGAATAGCACTTTTAGAATCTGTTAAGATAACAAATTTCCCTGGTCCTAAAGAGTCGATATATGAAATGGCCTCAGCTATCGCAATTAACTCAGTGTACATTATTGATATGTTAACATTGATGGTAAGTTGTATTGAGCTTTTATTTTGTTGATCAAAAATTGCCAAACCGCTATAATTAGAATTTTTAGAGCCATCCGTGTATATTTTATAATAATCAGAAAAATGGGAATTTAAAAATTTTGTACATATATTTTTTAACTCTTTGGAATTATATTTTTGTTTTGATTTTTCAATACCATCAATATTAGTTGCTAATACGGTCGAGAGGTCCACATTGCTGACCCATGTGTCTAAGGAATACATCTCCAGCTGTTTACTGGTATAAATAATTGTATCTTTTAAGTGTTCGTGAACTAGAACTAGTAATGGTTTCCTTTTATTTTTCCAATAACTGCTTTGGCACCGGGTGCTTAAGTTACTTATGATGTTGTTAAATTCATTACAGAGAAGGGACCTACTCTTTAGCCAAAACTTTCCCGCCAGATAGTACCTACGAGTATTTAATGGTTGTAAATATAATTCAGATTCCATTACGTGAACTGCAGTACTCTTTATGAAACCTCCGATTATACGCATGCATTGGTTTTGCACCTTATCAAGCATACTTAAATTTGTTTTACAGCTATTTCCGAATAATATACAAGCGTAATCCAACCTGCTACGGATCATGGCAATGTAAATACGTCTCAAGTTAATTGGATGTATGCCCCAACCAGTACCGGCCAGAGCCTTGAAGATATTAATTAATTTTAGACATTTATTTTTTAATTCATTAATATGCTTCGACCAACGTAATGATCTATCAAGCCATAAACCTAAATATTTTGCGTGTTCTACCACTTGCAATGACTGCCCGCCAATTGTTAAGTTCGTATAATTAGTTCGATAACCCCTTTTAAAAATACATATTTTACTCTTTATTAACGAAATACTTAATCCGACATTAGCGAGTAATTCACCAAACTTGTTTATCGCTTCCTGTATTTGATTTCTACCCTCTTCTAAGTTATTGCAACATAAATACAATATAAAGTCATCGGCATATTGTGAGATAAATACGTTGTTGATGCTATTACAAATATTAGACGTTGCTATATTAAAAAGTAGCGGTGAGATCGGGTCACCCTGGGCTAAGCCACGACAACTACTTCTAGAACAGTGATATGAATCCGTCTGTACTTTAAGGACTCGGTGTTTTAAAAAATTCCAAAGATACCTACACATGTTTGTATTAACTCCGGACTTTAGCATAATATCTACTAAGCTATTTATATCAATATTGTTGTATGCGTTATCGATGTCAATAAAGGCTGCTATGGTCATTTGATTTTCTGAAAAACCGGTTTGTATTCTCGATACTAGGCATGCGAGGTTATCTAATGTGGAACGACATCTTCTAAAACCCGTAGTTTGTGGAGATAACATATTATTCTTTTCGATAAACCATTCTAATCGCTTGATTAAAATATTATGAAAAGTTTTGCAAAGACAAGAAATCATAGAAATTGGACGATAAGATCTCGACGCCTCCGAGTCACGAACGGGTTTGGGGATGGGTACAATGGTTATATCTCGCCATTGCTCAGGGACAAAACTTAATGAATAGAAAGTATTGTACAACCTTAAGAGAATATTTTTGCCGTTCTCAGGTAAGTGATTTAACATCGAATATGATATTTTATCACTCCCAGGAGATGTATCTTTGTGGTACAGACAGCATTCTAATTCTTGTTTAGTTATATTTTTATCCAGACACGTATTAATTGGTGGAAAATGCGGATCCTGAGGGAGAACATAGTCAGGTGTTAGAGTGTGCAACAGTTCACAAGCATCGTTTTTACTAATATAAGATCGTGGAACATTGTATCCTTTAAACCACTTTATTTTACGCCATAATTCAGATTGACTAATAGAACCATCCAATGAAGAACAATAGCTATGCCATGATTCTTCTCGTGTCTGTCTCATTAGTCTCTGTGTGTCCCGAATTTTTTCATTAAGTGTATCAAAATTTCTAGGTATGGGGTTGCGTCGGAATGTAGCAAGAGCTAATCGACGTTCCGCAACTTGTTTTGATAATGTCGCTGTCCAATAAGGTTTAGGTTTAAACTTGATATTCGGAGTCTGACTTACTTTAATGTATGGAATGTATCGATCAGCCGCTCTATTAATATAATATACAAATTTATCATATGACGCTTGGGGGTTATTTGTGTCAAATGAATAGTTTCTAAATAGAGTATCTAAATACATTTTATACGAACTCCAGTCGGCGCTTTTGTAATTTCGGCGTGAAAGAATATCATGTGTATAGTTTTCTAAATGTATATTTATCTTGATAATTAAATGATCGCTACCTAGGGTTTCATTTATAGTTCTCCAACTAAACTTTATTGCTATATCTGATGAAGCTACTGATAAGTCGGGAGAAGATTTTTGTATATTATTAAGAACTAATTTTATTCTGGTAGGGTAACTGCTGTCGTTTAAACTAATAAATTTACTTTCTAGAAGGGATTCATATATTTGTGACCCACGTGTATCGGTTTTATAGGACCAATTCGTATGGTGTCCGTTCAGGTCACCGAGGATAATCGTTCTTTTATCCTTAATGTTAAAAAGGTCTTGCCAATCCGACTGCTGGGTAACTACTGATTGTGGACAATAAACGCATGCGATATATTGAATACACTCGCAGTTGTGTATTTCGACCATTACTAACTCAATGCCTGGATTTGTACTATTTATTGAAAATAAGCTAGATTTTATTGAGTTGTGTATCAACAAAACAACGCCTCCGTATGCGTCCTGTCTGTCTTTACGATATATGCTATAGCCACTTACCGAAAGCTTGCTACCAGGCTCTAACCATGATTCACATATTGCAGCAATGTGGACCTTCTCTTGATATAATATATGTTCTAACGATACTAATTTAGGCTTAAGACTTTGCGCGTTCCATTGTATTATATTTAACCTTATACAGTTATGGTTGTGATCCATCATAACCGAAATATTCCAATATATATTTCAAAATTGGCCAGTCCGAAATATTGTCTACTAGTGCTAATATTATCCATTCTACGCAACACTTGATAACCAGATGTATTTTACATTGTATTGAAGCTTCTTTGAAAAACAAAATTTCTTTTAAGCGGTTTATCAGTTCACTAAATTTCACGTTTCTTTTCTTCCTCTCCTCTTCGTCTTTTGGATAGTAATGAGTATTGTTCTCAGACTCCCTGTTGTATGTAGTTTCAAATTCTGTCTCTGTATCTTTATCACACTGCGAATATCTTTTCTGAGGTTGAGGCCTGGGTTTTTTTGGAGTGTCTTTCCGGTACGACGCCTTTGTTGCTTCAGCAAAGGTTGGTCCTTGGTTTGGTGTGGCCTGACTTGTTTCTGGAGGCATTTCAATATTTTGTTTCGTCTGTGATGGCTGGCTATAGTGGATATGTTGTTCTTCATGGTGCTGAGGCACGTACATAGTTAATGCGCGCCGGTACGTACAATTATACTCGGCCATGAGTTCTCTCAATCTCTTTTCTTTGATATATGTTGGACACCTGAAATGCGAATTCATGTGATCCAAATGGAAAGATAGAACTTTTCCCTCAAGATTTCATCTTATGAAATTTTTTTTTTCTTTTGGTTTGTTTGGTTTGTTGGTTTTGGTGTCTTGGATGCTATTACTCCCTCGGCCATCTCTGACAAACTGAACACGTCCTCGTGTTCTGTGTTCAAATAGCAACGCACTCCGTTCCACCGTTCACTTCCACCGTAATTGCTTCTCGACAAATATCTCGCGTGAGGCGAGTATCACACACATATTTTCTTTGTAAAATTCCACGGTTCTCATTTACTCGCGTTTACTGTTGTTACGTTTCTCACTGCAACCAAGTCATTTCAAATATCATCCGGACCACCGTCATTCTTCATTTATTTTCCGACCTGTGTGGGCGAAATGTTCTCACTATATGGGTCCTCTCACTTCTGATGTAGGCAAATATGACTGGTGGGGTGGTCCGGGAATTAACAGCAACAGTGGACGTTTAAATCACTTTAGTCAAACTCATTTTAACACAGGTTTTACACTAGTTATAATTAAATACGCGATTAGAACTGATTGTCTCGCAAAGTCATCTGATACTCGATGGCAAAACTACTCGGTAACTACGTAACGTGTGCACTGGGCAACGGTCGATGAACGAATGACCCGAGTTGTGCGCGTGCGCTGCTTTATATAAGAATCTGTGGTGTGAATCGAGTGACACATCACTCGATCGCTCGAATTGTGATCGAGTGACACATCACTCGATCGCTCGAATTGCCCGTTGAACGCTGTTTTTTACAAAACATTGATGGTGGCGCCGTCACGGCCATTCTGACATACGCTCGTCCTCGAGCGTCCTTTGAGCCTCTGAGAACAAGACATAAAAACATAAAAACATAGTTCAACTATTTTAGCTATACATCACACGTTATTCTTTGATATCAAATTGTGACACACATGGATAAAATTGCACATCATCATCATCAAAGTTCACATCAATCCTTCAGAGATTCACGATCGCTAAAACACAGTATTTTTTTTTCTCTTTTCTTTTCCTTTTTTTAACCCTTTTTTTAAACCTTTTTTTTACCTCTTTTTTTAACCTTTTTTTTACCTTGTTTTTTTTTTTTTTTTATTGACCCCTTTAGTTTAAACTGGACCGGTTTTTTTTTCTCTTTTTTTTTTTAATTATCCCTTCAGTTTAAACTAGACCGGATCGCGCTAGTCCGAGCACAAGCCTGGTTGTTAGTGCTAGACCAGGCATTGCCCCCTATAACCAATCGTGCTAGTCAGGACAAAAGTCCCTATAGCCGATTGTGTTAGACCGGGTATACGCTCCTTTAGCTGAGTCAAAGGTCCGGATTATTCCCTGCAATGACTCGTACTTCTCTTTTCCTTTTTTTTCCATTTTTTTTTTCAATTAAACATCTTTCCCATTTTTTTTTTTTACTGCTTAGCGTTCATCGTGGTGTACAATGGCATTAGTTACAATTCTGATAGGATCTGGTGATTCTGATGATGAACTCTCTAATTATTGCTATTATCGCTCAAGGTACGTGAACCAGCCGACAAAGTGCTACTATTAACAGATATAGTGTAGTGGTGACATTACGTAATATCAGCACAAACTCAACAAGGAACAATTACTGTCAGTGAGCAGTTATCAAAATGAACCATAATGGAATCAATACAGATCACCTGTTATATCATGTCACCATACAATCACCGATGATGCTCCTCGTAAGCCACCGTACAGAGCCGCGATAGGCTGCCGTCTTTGTCAACAAGTGCAGGCAGTTGACGCCGCACCAGCCTTCTTTATCTCGCATTGATGCAACTTCTCGTCAACGTTTTGATATTCACAGGCTGCATGTCCATACCACTGACATTGTCACTAAGTTTATCTGAAACACACAAAAAACAAAGCACAGAAACACGAAATGTCTAAATGTTATTTTCTGAACTGAGGGTAGACGATAATTAAAGAATATCAAGACGTTTGAAAATTGAAAATTCTTGATATCATTTACAGAACGCTTCTGGTGTCACAAAACAATATACTTGCACTGACTTTGAACAACTTTGTTAATCATAATTACGTTGAAAGATACTGTACATTGACTTTATAATACTTCGTTGAATAAAGCACAAATATGATGAAACGATTTGTAGTTTACGCAAACCACCATTCTAACCAGTTCTTTCTAATCAATCTTATTTTAAGGAAATCCTGGAACTTCAAGTAAGTTCCACGAGTACGTAAGCACAATAGTTTTGACTTAAACACAAATTCATGAACTTTGAGCATTCTGTCAGGTGTTTTGACAGTTCAAGATGACGGCATCATTTACACTGGAAGTTAAGACATTACACTAAAACACTATTGGATTATCCAATCTTGTTAAGAATAATGAAAAAATATGCCATACCAAATCGCTGCCTTATAACCTCAAACCTTAATGACATTATTCCGATCCTTTGTATTCCTTATTTTTCATGCTCGCTGTCCACTGTTTGTACATCATGTCTGAAAAACCTGAAATGCGAATTCATGTGATCCAAATGGAAAGATAGAACTTTTCCCTCAAGATTTCATCTTATGAAATTTTTTTTTTCTTTTGGTTTGTTTGGTTTGTTGGTTTTGGTGTCTTGGATGCTATTACTCCCTCGGCCATCTCTGACAAACTGAACACGTCCTCGTGTTCTGTGTTCAAATAGCAACGCACTCCGTTCCACCGTTCACTTCCACCGTAATTGCTTCTCGACAAATATCTCGCGTGAGGCGAGTATCACACACATATTTTCTTTGTAAAATTCCACGGTTCTCATTTACTCGCGTTTACTGTTGTTACGTTTCTCACTGCAACCAAGTCATTTCAAATATCATCCGGACCACCGTCATTCTTCATTTATTTTCCGACCTGTGTGGGCGAAATGTTCTCACTATATGGGTCCTCTCACTTCTGATGTAGGCAAATATGACTGGTGGGGTGGTCCGGGAATTAACAGCAACAGTGGACGTTTAAATCACTTTAGTCAAACTCATTTTAACACAGGTTTTACACTAGTTATAATTAAATACGCGATTAGAACTGATTGTCTCGCAAAGTCATCTGATACTCGATGGCAAAACTACTCGGTAACTACGTAACGTGTGCACTGGGCAACGGTCGATGAACGAATGACCCGAGTTGTGCGCGTGCGCTGCTTTATATAAGAATCTGTGGTGTGAATCGAGTGACACATCACTCGATCGCTCGAATTGTGATCGAGTGACACATCACTCGATCGCTCGAATTGCCCGTTGAACGCTGTTTTTTACAAAACATTGATGGTGGCGCCGTCATGTACATAAAGAATAAATAAATAAATAAATAAATAAATAAAAAAAAAATGTACATTTTTACAGAGTTGTGTATCTTACTTAGGGTTTATTATTGATAGGCATGGCTTACATCCAGATACCACAAAGGTGGATGCTATAGTAAAAGCCCCAAAACCGGTAAACGTTACTCAGCTGAAAGCCTTCTTAGGCTTAGTGAATTATTATGGGAAATTTGTACCTAACTTAAGTTCTTTACTACATCCATTATACAGGGTGTCCCAGCGCGAAGTGACCGCCCTGCGTCTATTGATTATGTGGACAAAACTATCGACAAAAACCCTTAAAGTAAAGCTCTTATCGGTTTGGTTAATTTTTTATTAGCTTTTTAATTTTTTTGTAAAATAACCTGACTTGTTGCACTATTTTCAAAATATTTTTTTTGTTTTTACATTTATTTTCATTTTGTTTTTTTTATTTACTAGCTGTTTTCATAGTTTATCTTTTCGAGGTCTAAAATCTACCTAAAATTGTATAGGACATTTTTTACAAAGATATTAAGTGAAATTTTTTTGAAAAAAATTACCCTTTTTTATTGAATTTCGCTAAAAAGTTGGAAAAATGCCCTATGAATATTATTATTTTATAATTTATTATTAAATAACATAATATTACCTACAAAATCTCATAAGAATGTTTTTAGTTATCTCAGTCATTTACCGAACTACAAACTCTTGAAGTATGCACCCTATCTTCGATAATAAGAAGAGGAGACTTTTAAAACCAGAATAGTGGATCATTTAAGTGTCTTACAATCAAAAATACTTTTGCCCTTTGATAGAACAATTTTAAAGATAAGGATACAATAAAAACAAATGGAAATTTAAATCATTAATTAAAAAAAAAACAGTAATTCATTCATAACGTTTTCGAAATGACCGCCATTGGCATTAATACAGACTAAGGCTCAAAATGACATCCTTTGAGTGGTTCTTTGCACTTCCAAGAGGTTCGCTCCTATTTTTGTAGCATCAGCATCAATACTTTGTTTCGTGGATCGCTTCTCGGAGTGGACGTGTGAATAGTTGTTACTGCGCTAATATCAATTAGACAAGGACGTTCTTATACAGTAGTGAAGGATAGGGTACGTCTCTCAGTCCCGCTTATAAAATATTGTCTTAAGTGTCGATATCTATATCCGTTGTTATTGGTCGATCCTAGTGGGCGTAGTGGGGCCCCGGCGCGTGCGCCCCCGCACCTCATCTCGGTGTAGCATGACGAACTAATTAATTGCTGTTGCACCGTCGGTAAACCGTCAAATAGGCCTATTTGAATCGGATCTTCATTAGCCCTTGCAAAGACCTAAAACATGGAAAAGACACCGGCTGGAACACCAAAGTATGGGTCAGACCCGAATATAAATACTCAGGTTGGTAAGGAATGGGTGAGTTCGAGACATAATAAAAATAAGAGAGACAGAAAAGACTCAGATAGTGAAGGCTCAATTTACCAAGAATCACGAAGATACAAGAGTACCTGCTGTACGACTTCGGATGTCCTGAACGAGACGCTGAATGCTTTTCGCGAAGAAATAAAATCCATGTATAACCTACTAAATGAAATAAAGGAAGACCAAGAAGAAAATTATGTGAGAATAAAAGCAGATATAAGCGAAATTAAGGGTGAAATCCTTGAAATAAAAATAAAAAGCATAGAAAACGAGAAAGTCATAGAAGTTGTAGAAAATAACTACAAAGAAATATGTAAAAAACAACAGGATTATATGGAAAGTTCAAAAAAACATGAAAATATGCTCAAAGATTTAATGCAGAAAAATACATACCTGGATAAATACAATAAGTCGCTAGAAGAGCGCATTAGAATATTGGAGCAGAAGGAATTTGATTTAGATATTGAATTGGTGAATGTTGAAGCACAAGACGGAGAAAACGTTGTAGATGTCGTAAAAAACATAGCAAAAGAGCTTAAGATTAATAATGATAATATAAGCAAAGTCTGGCGAATTAAAGGCCAAAATAGAAATAATAAGCCTAAACCTATAATAGTTACATTATGTACGCGGGAAGCTCGCAACATGTGGCTTAAAAGTAATAAGCTAGCGTTGACAAATCACGCAGTATATAAAAATAATAATACTGAACGCATATACATAAACGAGCGTATTACGCGCCAAACCAGACAGCTGTTTTGGTCCGCTAAAATGCAATTAAAAGATGAGTTCAAGTTTATTTGGCTGCGCAATGGGAAAATCTTATTAAGAAAAAAAGAAGGTGAAAAGAAAGTAGAAATTATAGAGTGCGAGAGTGACATAAAGAATTTATTAAATAATTCAAACAATAAAATCAAGGAGTAATAGCTGATATTTATTTGCACCCTAATATATAATTACTATGCCAACACATTTTATTACGCAATATGATCTACAAGATATAGACTATTTCAGATTTCCGGACCTACAACATTGGTATAATTCATTAGATATACAAATGAACAAGCTGCAAGTTATACACATTAACGTTTGTTCCCTACGTAAACACTTCAATGAACTTCTAGTGATATTAAATGATTTTTTACCTAAACTACATTTAATATGTTTAACAGAAATCAATGTAACAAAGGAAGAGATATACAGATATGAAATTCCTCAGTATAACATGTTCGCGTGGACTAGAGAAGGTAGGCGTGGTGGGGGTATCATGCTATACGTGAGGAGCGAATACCGGTTTGTTAAAACAGAATTATGTACATTGCACTGCGAAGCGATAGCAGGCGAATTGCAGCATAAGGATTGGAACTTACACATCTTTGTCATATACAGGCCCCCCCACACTAATAAGACGGACTTCATATCAGAGCTAGACAACCTCGTGCGAAGTACACCTCGGCGAAGTAACCTACTCATCATAGGAGATATAAACATAAACATTATGGGACACGATTTAGACATGACAGCGAATAAATATCTGAACATGTTGTGTGAATATGGCTTACAGTGTGGTGTGCGAGATATTACTCGTGAGTGTGTAACGGCCGAGCGGCACGTGGCGTCATGCATTGATCACGTCTTCATGCGGACTGAGCAAGCAAGTACTCTTCAGGCCTACACAGTCGCTAGCAGAGTTGCGGATCATTACATAATCGGTATCACAGCTGATTTACAGTTAAGTGAAGTAAAAAACTCTCCTAGAACATTTTATAATAATAAACTTATTATTAATAGATTGCAAGAATATAATTGGAAGGAACTACTTACAATTCAAAATCCTTGTGAATTGTATCTTAATTTTGTGCAAGTGTTTCAAAGTACTTATAAAGCATGTACCTTTCAACCAAACCCATCTAATAAGCGTGAAACGCAATCATGGGTGGATAAACATTTACAAATTCTAATTATTAAAAAAGACTCACTATTTAGGAAGTGGAAGTCACATCCAAATAATAATACTTATAGATTAGAGTACACTAGACATAGAAATTATACAAATAAACTTATAAACCGTGCCAGAGATGACGAACGGAAACGTAACTTAATAGATTGTAACGGCGATATGCGAAAAATTTGGAGTAACATAAATAGTTGGTTAGGAAGAAATAATGTATCTATAGATGGAATGGTTGAAAGGTATTTGCTAAAGAATAAAACTAAATCAGAAGTATGTAATAGTTTTTGTAAAACTTTCACAAGTGAGATTGAAGTTATTAAAAATCAGCACCAATGTAAAAATTTGTTTTTAGATAGGAAAACATATGCCCATGAAAGTAATGTCACGTTTAGGTTCAAAACGGTAACACCTAACGATGTTATAAAGGTCATTGAGAGTATGGACTGCAGCAAGACGCCGGGGTCAGATGGTGTCAGGGTAAAAGATCTTGTTAAAATTAAAAATTTAATTTCCCCAGTTATAGCCCACTTTATTAACTTAAGTATTAAAAAGGGAGAATATCCGGATGAGTTAAAATTAGCAATTATAAGACCAATCTACAAACAGGGTTCCCATGAAGAATTCACAAATTACAGGCCTATTGCTATTCTAAATGTCATTAATAAAATAGTGGAAAAAGTTGTTGTAAGCCAAATAACTGCCTTCCTAGAAATACACAAGATAATAAATGATGTCCAGCATGGTTTTCGTCCAAAAAGAAGCACGGCTACGGTACTTTCGAAGTTCGTTGATACAGTAAATTGCTCATTGAATGAAAAGAACATAGTCTTTGCTCTATTTATTGACTTTAAAAAAGCCTTTGATACCCTAGATCACTGTGGTTTGCTGCAGTCCATGCATGAGTGTGGCATACGTGGACCAATGAATGCATGGTTTAAAGAGTATCTTAGAGAGAGACAGCTAAAAGTACGAATATGTGGAACAGATAGTAAAACTGGTAGTATAAAGTATGGAGTCCCCACTGGTTCGGTGTATGGTCCTGTCGGATACATAATGCATGTGAACAGTATGGTGAATGTTATAAAAAAAAGCAAGACGTTCATGTATGCGGACGACACATGCATAGTGTATAGCGATAAGGACCAGAACATAATCCAGCAAGTGATGCAAGAAGATTTCGATAATGTAGTTAAATGGTCACATGACAATGGGATTATAATTAATTTGGATAAAACGAAATGCATGGCGATAGTATCCCCATATAATAAAGATAAAAATATCAATATTCGAATAAAAGGGCACACATACGATTGTTTGCATGATAAAAATGGTAAGGGTAACTGTACATGTACAAATATAGAAGTTGTCTCCACGTATAAGTACTTAGGACTGACCATAGATAATAATTTCAGATGGCATATACATGTTAACAATGTATGTAACAAGTTGCGGTCAGTCCTTTGTAAAATGAACCATTTAAAATATGTAATTAGCAAGGGTCTTATGTACCTAATCTACTATGCACTTGTGGATGCGGTTATATCGTACGGATTGGGTGCGTATGGGCTCACTTTTCCTGTACACTTAAATAAAATTAAAAATTTGCAAATAAGATTCTTAAAAATTATGGTAGATAATAAAATAAAAATAAATCTTAACAAAGATTATGAAAAATTATTTAAAATATGTGGTGTTTTGCCCATAGAACTAAAATTAAAACAAAATCTATTAATTGAACAACATGGTAAATTCGAGCACAAACATAAGAGAGACTATACGAATCCAATCCGCGCGGTAAGGCATCCAAAACTAATTGTACCGAAGATAAATAATTACTATGGCAAAAGAGCAAGGCGATGGGTAATACCAGTTTTAATAAACGAACTGCCACGTCATATATATAATGAAGACATAGAACAGTGTAGCAAAAATGCACTTAAAAATATTTTAAGAAAGCATTACCTGTCCCAATGTCCGTAGCTCATTATTGATTTAACCAATGTGTCGTTTAGAATAACACACTTATTCATCCAACACTTACACAATTGCACACACACATACACACGCATACACACACACGCATACACACACACACACATACACACACAAAGACACACATGCATACACACACACACAAGAATACACACACACGCATACACATACGACGACACATCACACACAACCTTACAAGCTAACATAATTATTTAACATGCAATAAAAATAGTGTAGGTTTTTACATTACCTAGAAAATTAGTTTATTTTGTGCTTATTATAAGCTTTAACAATAAGTATAATTAGATATTGTAATCCACGAGAACTACTGCCGACAAACTGCTTCGCAGTTTGGCAGACATGTAAAGAATGAAATTGTACTTGTTTGTTAAGATTACTTTAAATAAAAAAAAAAAAAAAAAAATTGAGACCTTCGAGGACCATGCTACTGGACCATCTCTCTCTCTTGCGCTTCTTAATTATTATTTTTGGGGCCACATTAAACAAAAAGTGTATGCTGTGCCAATAGCTACGAGAGAACAATTGAAACAGAGGATTGATGCTGCTGCTATAAAAATAGGAGCGAACCTTTTGGAAGTGCAAAGAACCACTCAAAGGATGTAATTTTGAGCCTTAGCCTATATTAATGCCAATGGCGGTCATTTCGAAAACGTTATGAATGAATTACTGTTTTTTTTAAATTAATGATTAAAAATTTCCATTTGTTTTCATTGTTTCCTTATCTTTAAAATTGTTCTATCAAAGGGCAAAAGTATTTTTGATTGTAAGACACATCAATGATCCACTAGCCTGGTTTTAAGTCTCCTCTTCTTATTATCGAAGATAGGGTGCATACTTCAAGAGTTTGTAGTTCGGTAAATGACTGAGATAACTACAAACATTCTTATGAGATTTTGTAGGTAATATTATGTTATTTAATAATAAATTATAAAATAATAATATTCATAGGGCATTTTTCCAACATTTTAGCGAAATTCAATAAAAAAGGGTAATTTTTTTCAAAAAATTTTCACTTAATTTCTTTGTAAAAAATGTCCTATACAATTTTAGGTAGATTTTAGACCTCGAATAGATAAACTATGAAAACAGCTAGTAAATAAAAAAAACAGAATGAAAATAAATGTAAAAACAAAAAAAATATTTTGAAAATAGTGCAACAAGTTAGGTTTTTTTACAAAAAAATTAAAAAGCTAATAAAAAATTAACCAAACCGATAAGACCTTTACTTTAATGGTTTTTGTCGATAGTTTTGTCCACATAATCAATAGACGCCGGGCGGTCACTTCGCGCTGGGACACCCTGTATAGTCAGTTAAAAAAGAATCAGGCGTGGGACTGGAACACAGAATGTGAAAAGGCGTTTATGGACATAAAAAAAATACTAGCCAGTGACAAAGTGTTATGTCACTACGAGCCCGCGCTCCCCTTAATATTATCCGTGGATAGTAGCGCGTACGGCGTTGGGGCGGTCCTAGCGCACGCGTTCCCCGACGGCACGGAGCGACCGATCAGCTGTGCGTCACGGACACTTTCAGACGCAGAAAAAAATTATAGTCAGTTAGATAAAGAGGCGTTGGCAATAATGTATGGGGTGCAGAAACATCACCAGTATCTTTTTGGTAGACATTTTACATTAAAAACCGATCACAAGCCTTTAGTTCATATTTTCGGACCTAAAGGTAACATACCGCAAACGGCAGCGAGTCGGCTACAAAGATGGGCGGCTAAACTGGCTGCGTATGATTTTAAAATTAGTTATGTTACGTCTAAATGCAATGGCAACGCGGACGCCTTATCTCGCTTGCCGCTACAGCGGGGGGAGCGCAGTGACGCGGACCGAGCGACAGAGAAGATGCACTATTTATATTATATGGATGAAACCTTGCCAGTTAGCTATAGGGAAATCGCAGTAGAAACGAGAAAAGATAATTTATTGAGTAGAATATATGGTTACGTTATGTTTGGATGGCCAGAAAAGTGTAAAGACGATGAGAAACCTTTTTATGTTAGGCGATCGGACTTATATATTGATCATGGATGTATTTTATATAAATATCGATTAGTAATTCCACAAACTTTACAGAAACAAATAATGTTAGAAATTCATGCCGGTCACTTGGGGGTAGTCAAAATGAAATCGATCGCTAGAAATTATGTTTACTGGCCTGCCATAGACAAAGACATAGAATTAATAGGACAACAATGTGATGCTTGTCGAACCGTGCGCGACGCACCTCCTAGGTCCACCTTACATCCGTGGGAGTTCCCTGCAGGGCCATGGAAACGGTTGCATGCGGACTTTGGCCAGTTATATGGCAAATATGCAACGCAAAATGCTATAGGTGTATTTTGTGATTTATCAAAGGCGTTTGATTGTGTTGAGCACGATACATTAATATCTAAACTTAGTCACTATGGCGTGAAAAACAAGGCCCTTAGCTTGCTCGCATCTTATTTAAGTAATAGGATACTAAAGGTTAATATAAACGATGAAAAGTCATCAGGGTCACCTACTGTGATGGGTGTTCCGCAAGGCTCGATCTTGGGCCCTTTTCTTTTCCTGGTGTATATAAATGACTTACCACATTATGTTAAAAACCATGCGAACATTGTGCTGTTTGCAGATGATACATCATTAATATTTAAGACTGATAGGAATAAAAATAATTTGGACGATGTTAATAGTGCTCTGTCGCATGTCTCACATTGGTTCACTATAAATAATTTACTTTTAAATGCAAAGAAAACCAAATGCTTAGAATTCGTGTTGCCAAATGTAAAAAAAGTAAATAAATCTCTTAAATTAAATAATGAAACATTAAATATAGAGGAATCCACGGTTTTTTTAGGGGTGACCTTGGACAGTAAACTGCAATGGGGCCCGCACATAGCATCTCTCACAACTAAACTTGCTAGGGCTGCTTATGCTGTTAGAAAAATAAGGCAGCTCACTGACGTCGACACTGCTCGGCTTGTTTATTTTGCATATTTCCATAGTGTTATGTCTTATGGCATTTTACTGTGGGGCAAAGCAGCCGGTATAGAACAAATTTTTGTATTACAGAAAAGAGCCATTAGAGCTATTTATAAACTAAAATCAAGGGAGTCCTTGCGTGTCAAATTTAAACAAATAGGTATACTTACAGTAGCTTCCCAATATATTTATAATAATTTAGTGTTTATACGGAATAACATAACTGCATATAAACAAAATTGTGATTTTTCAAATCGTCAAACAAGAAGGATGCATCAATTGGCTACCTCTTCGTACCGTCTTTCTAAAGTGCAACGTTCTTTTATGGGACTAGGTATAAAATTTTATAATAAAGTCCCAAAACAAATACATGACTTACCGGTGCAATCTTTTAAGAAACGTGTAAAGGCTCAGCTCTTAGGCAAGGGCTACTATAGCATAAATGAATATTTAAATGACAAGGATGCTTGGAAATGACTAGCTAGGCAACCAGTTCTGCACAGGTTAAAGAATACCTATTTTTGTAATAGATATAAGTTTTATTTTTAAAAGATGTGCTGAGGAGTTTCTTTACGGCTTTTCTTCTCCTCCATGACAAAGCACCTTTCCGAAAAGCTGGTAGATTAAAAAAATGACGTGCATAAGAGTATCAGTGATACCTACATGAATAAAGATTATTTCATTTCATTTCATTTCATTTCATTTCATTTCATTTCATTTCATTTCATTTCATTTCATTTCATTTCATTTCATTTCATTTCATTTCATTTCATTTCATTTCATTTCATTTCATTTCATTTCATTTCATTTCATTTCATTTCATTTCATTTCATTTCATTTCATTTCATTTCATTTCATTTCATTTCATTTCATTTCATTTCATTTCATTTCATTTCATTTCATTTCATTTCATTTCATTTCATTTCATTTCATTTCATTTCATTTCATTTCATTTCATTTCATTTCATTTCATTTCATTTCATTTCATTTCATTTCATTTCATTTCATTTCATTTCATTTCATTTCATTTCATTTCATTTCATTTCATTTCATTTCATTTCATTTCATTTCATTTCATTTCATTTCATTTCATTTCATTTCATTTCATTTCATTTCATTTCATTTCATTTCATTTCATTTCATTTCATTTCATTTCATTTCATTTCATTTCATTTCATTTCATTTCATTTCATTTCATTTCATTTCATTTCATTTCATTTCATTTCATTTCATTTCATTTCATTTCATTTCATTTCATTTCATTTCATTTCATTTCATTTCATTTCATTTCATTTCATTTCATTTCATTTCATTTCATTTCATTTCATTTCATTTCATTTCATTTCATTTCATTTCATTTCATTTCATTTCATTTCATTTCATTTCATTTCATTTCATTTCATTTCATTTCATTTCATTTCATTTCATTTCATTTCATTTCATTTCATTTCATTTCATTTCATTTCATTTCATTTCATTTCATTTCATTTCATTTCATTTCATTTCATTTCATTTCATTTCATTTCATTTCATTTCATTTCATTTCATTTCATTTCATTTCATTTCATTTCATTTCATTTCATTTCATTTCATTTCATTTCATTTCATTTCATTTCATTTCATTTCATTTCATTTCATTTCATTTCATTTCATTTCATTTCATTTCATTTCATTTCATTTCATTTCATTTCATTTCATTTCATTTCATTTCATTTCATTTCATTTCATTTCATTTCATTTCATTTCATTTCATTTCATTTCATTTCATTTCATTTCATTTCATTTCATTTCATTTCATTTCATTTCATTTCATTTCATTTCATTTCATTTCATTTCATTTCATTTCATTTCATTTCATTTCATTTCATTTCATTTCATTTCATTTCATTTCATTTCATTTCATTTCATTTCATTTCATTTCATTTCATTTCATTTCATTTCATTTCATTTCATTTCATTTCATTTCATTTCATTTCATTTCATTTCATTTCATTTCATTTCATTTCATTTCATTTCATTTCATTTCATTTCATTTCATTTCATTTCATTTCATTTCATTTCATTTCATTTCATTTCATTTCATTTCATTTCATTTCATTTCATTTCATTTCATTTCATTTCAATACTATATCATAGTGGTTGATGCATTTAGTAAATGGATAGAGGCGGAAGAAATACGTAGTACGTCGGCTTTGGAGACTATAAAATTTTTTCGGAATTTATTCGCAAAATTTGGGTTACCGGAACAATTAGTCACAGATAACGGACCTCCATTTACAGGTATTCTTTTATTACAATATTACGGTAGGTATGTGGGAAATATTAAAATATTTGTCCAGGGT
The DNA here is from genome assembly GCA_963932265.1 of Thymelicus lineola. NCBI lineage: Eukaryota > Metazoa > Arthropoda > Insecta > Lepidoptera > Hesperiidae > Thymelicus > Thymelicus lineola. The sequence continues at coordinate 741,348 of OZ010706.1, forward strand.
GATACACAAAATTAAATTTGAAATGTTACCTACGTCCATAACTCAACGCATAAAGAGATTTCTGTGGTGAGGTCGGAATGATTAGGTACTTTAAATGTTTTATCGTATGTATCCTATCTCACGTTTTTTTTTTTTTTTTTATTAGATTATTATAGTACCGACCTTTATGCTCGTCGCCACTTGTAGTATACTCGGTTACCACCACGTCTACTACCAATGCACAGGCTCGACAACACACGATATTGCGGGTCGCAAGCGCACGTCCGCTCTCGCTCGTAGCTCTCGCTGTACTGACGTGCGCCCCCCAGTGTTGCCAACTCGGTATCAGGTTTAGGGGCTAAACACAGTTTAAAAAAGGGCTAGATTCGTCCAATACATTGAAAATAGGGGCTACGACGGCGAAAAAAAAAAAAAAAAAAGGTCCTCAGACGCTCTACAAGTATGATAATTTGCTTAATTATCAGAGGTGACGGCGAAAAAAAAAAAAAAGGTCGTCAGACGCTCTAGAAGTATGATAATGGTATTTTTTTCGACATCTTTCACTAGATTTTATCGTTTTTTCGATCGATTGCATCAAAAACTTCGTGGAAAACCTGAATTTATCCCTTTTTTTTCAAGATGGCGGAAAATGATTTTGGGGCTAGAAATTGGGCTAGGTGCTAAAAAATTATTTGAGGGGCTGAAAACCCGTAAAAAGGGCTAGATCTAGCCCCGAAAGGGCTAAATTGGCAACACTGGCGCCCCCCCGTCGTACCGTGAGCCCGAGACCGTGTTTACCTTTACAACCTTAACATGGTTATAATATATATATATATAGTTATATGTATTAGATACAAACACTACACGTCCATTACAAATTACATTACAGTACAGTACCACAGATAATGTTATAAACAATACAGTGGTTTTAACCACAGTGTAATAATGAAAGTTAACACAGATTATCAATTACATTTTACAACAACAAGAAATGTATCAACATAGATTTATATTATTAGGCTATAATTAGACATACTTCAACTAGACATACAACTCGACGGGAGACAAACACATTAATTAACACGAGTAAAACCAACGCAAATGACACACAAGTACTCTGCGCTGCGACCGCAATAGTCTTGGGTAGTTCGCGAACGACCTAGGTGGGAAGAGCGCTCCTTTAGGTGAACTATGCGAACTAGTTCATTGAAAATCCCGCTCTTATTTCTTTTTATATTTCTGTTAGCGTCCACTTTACTAGACAGTGGCGCTATGTGACCAACCAAATTATTTACTTTTACTGTGCGCGCCTTGATATTTCGATATCGATACTAAACAACTTCAAATCCCCATGGTTGAAATTTTATCAAATCATATGAAATCATAACAATCGTCAACTGAAGTATTGCTGGCTAATTATCAAACAGAATACTAATACCATTTATGTCATATTTTACGGTAAGTTTAATTTAAATTAAAAATTTTCTCTTCTATTCATGTATACATATGTAACTAGTCCAGCCATAAGTTCTGTTACAAATGAAAATGCTTTTTTTTTAAATGAAGTAATAATAAAATTTATACCTACATATTTATTAGTCTCAGCAAAAAACAAAAAAAATATTCTATTCGAAATGGCCACCTTTGGCTTTTATACAGGCCTTTAATCTGTTTGGCCACAAATCTATGGATTCACGCACTGTTTCCAAGGGAAATTTCGCCACTGCTTGCTCCAAAGATTTTTTAAGAGACTCAATGTCGCCGTGTCGTTTAGAGCAGGCCATGTCCTCTAAAACTGACCATAATTTGAAGTCTAAAGGGTTGAAGTCTGGGCTAGATGAGGGCCAGTCTTCAGCTCTTATAAAGTCCGGAACATTGGTTTCAAGCCAGGCTTGGGTAGTTCGTGCCTCGTGACCAGGTGCAGAGTCCTGTTGGAAAGTCCATGGTATATTTTTAAAAAGAGTATTGCTGAGAGGTTTCACAACATGATCCAAGACTGTATCTTGATACACTTTGGCTGAAGTTTTCACTCCTTTTTCACAAAAATGCAGTTTTGTGACTCCTTGATAAGACACGCCCCACCAAACCATCACTGACGCAGGATGATGACCACGTTGTACCTTCCCGACCACTTCAGCAGCTTCTTTAGAACTGTGAGCGTACACTTTATCATTTTGCTTATTGTACATAATGTTCTTCAATCGTGAAAATTTTTTCATCGGTAAAGAGGATATTTCTGTGCCTTTCACCTGCGTATCGCGACAGAAGGCGTTTTGATCAATCCACTCTCTTTAATTGTAAAGATTGATTTAGGGCATGTCCTGTATATCGACGATAAGCACCAAGCTTCAGGTCTTGTTTTATAATACGCAACAGAGTCCTAGCGGGAATCTTCATTTCTCGCGATAAGATTTTTTGCTTCCTAATGGGGTTTCGACGAATTCTGGCTTTAACAGCATTAACAGCCTTTGTAGTTCTAACAGCACGCGGCCGCCCCGATCTTTTCTGGTCTTCGACAGACGAAGTGTTGTTGTATCTGTTGATTGTACGATATACGAACATACGGCTGATACCAAGCTTTTGAAGTGTCTGGAATATGACCGACGGCTCCATACCCACTTTGTGCAAGGCGATCACTGCAATCCTATTTTCTTTAACACCCCATTCCATATTGTTATTTGATAATGAACACGAAAAAGTATGTGAAATGGCGCGAAATCGAAAGAAGTTTTCAAATTAATATACGTGTTCCAAATTCAAAATAATTAAAAAGCTGAAAAAAAGAAAAGTTTTTATGTAACAGTATTTATGGCCAGACTAGGTATATTACATAAATGGACGTGTAAAATTTTCATGTAATACTTTGTATTTTTTAAATAAAAATAAACAAAACTTACAATAATCATAACTATATTTTTTTCTTTATTTATTGTTCTTACTAAATTATTTCAAAAAAAGAACTAATGAACTAATAGAGCGAACGAGTTAGTTCATCCTTGGATTACGAACTAAATTGAGCACTCTCTGTGGTGACCGGTTAGGCCCAAGCCTAGACCGCAACCGGTGAGCGAACAAGGCGTTAAGAAAATTTTTAAAAATGACATGACATTGACAAATTGACAGGAGTGAAATGACATTGACAATTAGGAGGAGTAGAAAACATAGACTATACACTTAGAAGAATGAATATATGTAGATACCTTAAATATATTTGTTATTTATAGTTTACCATTGATAGTAGAAATATACATTATTGGAACGAAGTTCCTTATCGCGCATTGTGAATGAGGGCTAGACGGAAAATTTCGACACTTTTTGATTTTACGAATGACGACACTTTTTTTGAAGTGATTCACAGAGTTTTACAGAGATGGCGCTGTACAACTTTCTGAATCACGCTATGTTTTTTTACTTATGTTAGCGCCAAAGAATCTCAACAGCGTGATTCAGAACGTTGTAACTAGTTGAAACTAGATGGCGCTGTACAACTTTCTGAATCACGCTGTTGAGATTCTTTGGCGCTAACATAAGTAAAATAGGAAATATCGAAAGCAACTTCGTTCCATCCGGGTGTCCCATGACACCTCTCAAGTTTTTATTATTATTATTATTTCTATTATTTCATTCGTTGCGTAATATTGTGAATTTTTTATAGTATTAACATTCAGAGGTATTATTAAGCGACATCTATGTAAGATACCAATAAACCAAAGGTGATAGATAATATTGTAAATAGTGCCATCTGTTACTTCTATTCCGTGACACTCCCCATGTAATATAATACTACAAAATCAAAAATCTTAATAACTATACGTATTGTTACGAAACTTGTGTGGTGCCAATATTAACCTAGAAATCCCATAAATGGCTTGCCATAAATTGCTTGAAAACAAACGATGGCACAACTCCTTACCTATGGAACATGTATATGTTAATATTAAGTACTCTATGTAGGATTAAACTGTAGTGATTAAGTACTCTGTGTGTAGAATAAAACTACTCTATGGCAACACTGTATGAAAAATGTAATGGCGTCTTCTTGCTCTCTGTTAACGTTGTTCGATTCGATTGTAAAACATAAAATAAAATAAAACAGAAATTCTCAACTGCGCACGCTTATTAATAAAATAAAACCCATACCTATAACAGGTTATGGGCCCAGTTCACCGTAAAAGTGGTGAAAGTGTCTATTGTAGTTGTTTCGACAAACTACATAAAATAAAATTCCACGCGGAAGAAGTTTTAACAAGAAGTTTTGTAAGGACTTACGCTGTGCCTGTAAGTAAATAATAATAATAAATAAATAACGCTTCACACTCATAGCCCCACACTAGGATTCCCTGTGTCGTGGGTGCCATGGACAACACACAAGATAAGGACACTCACACCCAGACCGAGAACAGATATTCAAACTCATCATTCAAACTTCCGCCTCGCTGGGAATCGAACCCAGGACCCTTGGTGCGGCGATCCGGCATGGTAACCATTGCGCCACACGGGTCGCCAATTTTCTACAAATATTGTAAATCTAATTGTTTTTTTGAGTACTCGATAGATCTATGTATCCTATTCAAAATAAAGTCAAGCATGTTTTGAAAAAATATTTAATAAAAACTTAAGATAAAAACAGTGAAAATTCAGACATTTTGAACTTAAACATGTTAGTGTTAACATGGATAAGACCGAATACGTGACTTCTAGGGATATTCACTTAACAGCGATATATCGAATTTATTCGATGTTTTCTATACGATATATCGGATTGATTCGATGTTTTGACAAATATTTATAAATATATAAATAAAAATATAAATAAAAATGCAAGTTCATTAAACTATTCATTGACAAATGTCTTATCCATATAAAATATCGTCGTCGATGGCGGCCATCTTGATCGCACACTGGGTCTGTGGCAGCACCGCGCGGCGGTGAAGACCCGTCTGTGGCATGCTCGCGGCGCGAGCATAGCTTGCCCTCCTTTTGTTTATAATGATTTTAATTACAAACCACACATAATTAAGCTTTGCCATTGACAACAAAAGAAAACAGTTCTTTTTCACACGCTATAAACAGCAGTACTGTAAGTTTTGATACTAAAGTAATCTTAAAACCGTCACGACAAAATTCAAGACAGTAGTGACAAGCAGCGAAGTCCTAACTTCAACAACAGAAAAAACAAGGAAAATGTATTGAGTAGGCGCTAATATTGATTTAAAATGAAAGAATAATAAACATTACTTATATTTTGTTCAAAAATTTGATTGGAGATTACAATCACACGTGATTTTTTGCACTTTACAAATAGTCGAATGAGCGGGAACGCACCACAGATTTACAAACTCACTCCCGAAGAAGTTAGTATTACGCATTCGATTTTGTTGGTTTATATTAGCGTCTCGGACATCTTACTCTATAATACATAGGAGAGAATGGGATAAAGAGATCTCAAATCGGAAATTCGACCGAGGAAAGATAGCTAACCACAACCAACCGCGCTGCGATCATTCCACAGATAAGGGGGGGGGGGGGTACCATTGCTCGCGTCGCGGTGGTTCAACAGATTAGAGGGAAAGCACATGGCTTAGAGGTTATGAAAACTGATGCTGTTGCGAAGGTTGACGAGGTTAAAGATGCTAAAGCGCAAAAGCTTATACTAAATAGCATAGATAAGTAGCTAAAAAGTCACATCTTAAATTGCAAAAGTGCAAATGAAATGTTCAAAAAGTTATGTGCATTATTTGAAGGTTGTGAGGAACGAAATCAGTCAAATCTTCTTCAAGAATTTTTTAGCTACAAACATTCCAAAACTCGGACCATTAATGAATTAATCACAGACATTGAAAATATGTCAGTGAGGCTCAGCAATCTTGGACATGACATGAAAGAAGACTTAATAATATCAAAAATACTAACTTGTTTGCCTGATTCATTTAAATATTTTGTCACTGCTTGGGAATCTACTCCCAGTAACGAGAAATCTCTTACCAATTTAACTAACCGTCTCCTGTTGGAAGAATCCCGATGCTCGAGCAATAACGACCAAAATGTTGCATTGAGAACAGCTGTAAATGATCATTACCATAAAAGATGTTATAAATGTAATAGATTAGGCCACATCCAGTCACAATGCAAAAATAATTTTAATACTTACAAAAGAAACTTTTATGAGAAAGATAATTTGAAGAATAAAAAAAAATTTTGCTCGATTTGTAAGAAGACTAACCACAATGATGAAAATTGTTTCTTTAGGCCTAGAAATAGTAAAAATATAAAGAAAAATACAGCTTTATTAACAAGAAATATAAGTGAAGGCAATAATAATAAAGAGAAAATAAAATTTGTTGTTGACTCGGGAAGCACATCACATATGACTAACAATATTGATATTTTGGATGATTTTCAAGAGCACCAGTCATCAATTTCAGTTGCAAATAACAATGTTATCATGTCCGAAGGGTCGGGTTCCGTCCGTAGCACACAGTGCGAATTAAATGAAACCCTATATGTTCCGGAGCTGTCACAAAACTTATTATCAGTCAATGCAGTAACCAATAAAGAGGGATATGTCCTGTTCACTGAAAAGGAAGTGGAAGTATATAAAAAGGGAAGTCTTATTCTTAAGGGACAAAAGGAAAATGGGTTGTACTACATTACGTTAAATAATATAAATAAAAACAAAAATAGTCAGAAGGAAGTGCAGTCTTTATTATCACATGAAAAGTCTTCAGCATTACAGTGGCATAAGAAACTTGGTCATCCTGGAAGAGAGATTTTAAATATCTTACCTCAAATAGCAGACGGTATAAAAATAGATGAGAAAGAAATAATAGGAAACTGTGAAGTTTGCATCAAGGCTAAGCAAAGCAGATTACCATTTAAGACTGAAAGAAAAAGAGCAGAAAGATTGTTAGAAATACTACATACCGATGTTTGTGGACCGTTTGAAGTGCCAACATACGACGGTAAGCGTTATTTTATCACCATACTAGATGATTATAGTCACAGAACAAAAACAGAATTAATAAAACATAAAAGTGAAGTATCGGAAATAATTAAAAATTATATCGAAGAAATAGAGAGAGAGAAAAGGGAAACTGTTTCTATAATAAGGTGTGACAATGGAGGGGAATATAGAAGTGAAGAATTTAAATTATGGTGTATGAAGAAAGGAATTAAAATAGATTACACTGTTCCCTACACGCCCCAGTTAAATGGCAAAGCCGAACGCCTTAATCGCACTATTTTGGAAAAGGTCAGAGCACTATTATTCGAATCTAAATTAAAAGATGAAATGTGGGGAGAGGCAGTATATTGTGCCACGTACCTGATCAACCGATTGCCAAGTCAAAGCATCAATAATAAAACACCGTATGAATTATGAATTATGAATCTACATATAACTTTGAATGGCTAAACTTTCATGCAGTAACCAAGTTCGAGTATGTTTAAAAATTTATTTGTGAATTTGATTGTTATAAGCTTAAGCAGCCTTTATAAGAAAAAATCTACATGTTGTATTTATTCATAATATGTTTATAAATATTTTTCTTTCAGATCCCCGATTTCTATGGCAACATTCAGCAAACATAGAGGAAGATGTAGAAACAGAAAATATTCGTAAGTATTTTATACAATGTTAGATAAGTTATATACAGTGTGTCCAGCGACCAACTAGCGATAATTTAAGGGCTTCTTTAAAAAAACTTCTTTAAACTACCACAAAATTTCAATGTTTGACTTTAATCTATTAAGCGTTGCATGGATCTCTTAACTTGAGGAGGCCTAGAATACTCCAAAAATTAATATGCGGATAAGTAAAGATTTCAATGTTATAAAATTAACAGGTAAATATATTCTGTTTCAAGTCCATTTTCGAGAAATACTGTTGTATCTTCACAAGAAAGACAGCCACTGCAAGAAATTGTTAATATTTATCAACCATCAACATATAAGGTTCGGCCCAATAAAACGACGATATTCCACAATTATTTTAATTGCACTTCCATTATACTCATCACAAAATAAATTATCACTAAAATCATAGACCTTAAATACGTTTTGCCTCGGGTTTTCATGCGACTGTTCAGGTCGACTGTCGAATGGCGAATGTCCCGATTACCGAGTTCTATGCTCTAACGTCGACATCAATGTCGTCAATATGCTCACTAGCGCCACCAAGTGGCGACTGATGATAGTTGTACAGTTTAGTCAATATCATACTTATATTCACAATAGTTCAAAATAATAGTCTCAAGTGGTACCTTACACTGTAATAATAGAGAGCACGCTAACAGCTCGGCCATCTGAATTTTCGTACGTCCTCGTACGTAATACATAGCGCAAATTAAGAATATGTTGCATTCAATACTGTACAATCATCATTTAAACAAGAAATCAATCATTTAAACAAAAAATCAACAATCCAAGAAATCATGATAAATTAAATTGCTAATGTTGCCTATATCTATATGAAAATGAAGTTTCATAAACTTATTCACGATTCACAGCTATGTTATTCATCAAAACGAAGAGATATTATTCATATAGTTTATAAATTTATATCCTTCCTCTCAAATTTGAAACTTAAAAATATATTTTTTTTTATAAATTGATCTTATCGATATCATACTTAACATTTTATATATCTATAAAAAAAATCCTTTATTTCGTAAGAGCAAATATTACAATTGTTATTTTGATACTTGGTACTTTATACTTTCATCTTAATGACTTTCATCGTAAAGATCTACATAATGTTCAGATTTATTAATTATGATAGTTCTTACTGGAATGTAAATTTTAAATGAGAATTATAGTCAATATCTGAATAATGGGAAATAACAATATTTAAATTTTTCTATCAAACAAGCAAAAAGTTGATCGGAATACTTTTACGTCATACTAATAATATATTATAATGTAATATCATTGTATTATACTATGCTTTTAAACTAACAATATCCCGGAAATTAAGCATTTACAATTAAACTATTTAAATGAAAGTTGTGTGTTACTACGAATATATCAAACTTGTTACATGAATCAATGATCACACCGAAACTATTCACATATATGCTCCAAACAGTAATGATTAAATTTCTATAATTATTATCTACTATCAAACCTTTACGGTTGCGGTACGTATTCAAATCGCCAGCTACCTTGCCGCGTGGCACGGCTTCATGCGTCAGTCATGTTCCTTACTTGGTTTTCTTCTCTGATCAGATCCATCTCTCAATTCATACTTCGCCGTGATGGGGAGTGTCGCTCAAGCTCACCACACCGTCAGTCACGACCAAGCTTTTCCACTTGGTTCACTAAACCCGACCGTTGCTCAAGCTCATCGCTCGGACTGTCATTTTGGCAGCACCTCAGACGTTGCTCTTGCTCATCGTCTGAGGAATTCAGTGAACCATATCATCACCGTTGTGATATCGCACACGCATCGGTCGTTGCTCAAGCTCACCGCCGAAACGTATCAGTTCTCTCACAACCGTTGCTCTAGCTCTCCGGTAGTGTCAATTAATGTATCATTTCATCAAATATTGTCTGTTTCCCATAGTCCTGATTAATATTAGTCATATCGTCTTGTCTCTTGTCGTCTTGTCTCATGTCATCTTGTCTCATATAGTATTGTCTCATATAGTCTTGTCTCATATAGTCTCGTCTCATATAGTCTCGTCTCATATAGTCTCGTCTCATATAGTCTTGTCTCATATAGTCTTGTCACATATAGTCTTGTCTCATATAGTCTTGCCTCATATAGTCTTGCCTCTTAAAGTATTGTCTCATATAATCTTGTCTCATATATATTTCAAATTATATCATTCATTGATATCCATTTTAATTAATGCAATTCAATTGATGCATTTCAATTCACTTGATTTCAATTAGGTTCATTTCGATTAGCTTCGTTTCATTTTGCTTCATTTCGATTAGCTTCATTTCAACTCGATTCGATTCACCTCGATTCGATTCTATTCGTTTCAATTCAACTCGATTCGATTCAACTCGATCTGAATCATCCTGATTCGATTCAACTTGATCCGAATCAACTCGATTCGATTCAACTCGAATCGATTTAACTCGATTTCATTCAATTCGATTCAATTCAACTCGATTCGATTCAACTCGATTCAATTCACCTCCTGCATATTCTTCACCAGTTTTCTGGTGCCCGCCGTTCGTCAGGTGCTTCATCCAAGAGTTGTTCATCGAATTTTGTCAGAATCGTGGTTTCATCAGTGTTGTCTCTGAACCTCCTGATCTGATGTATGTATTCGATCTGAAACTTATAAATACTGTATAAGTGTGGATTCATACACTAACGCAAATAGGCAGAAGTCATAAGGACTCCATGATATCATATCGTAACGATTTAAGAATCAGAGTATATGTGTTAAACTATATTCTGTCAATTCAGTATCCAGCAACGTCTTTTGTCGCAGAAATAAAGCAACTAAAAATCAATAGTATATTCCTCTAATTTATTCTTCATACTCTGGAGATTAAGAATAAGTGGACACTTATGTAATAAAAGAAATCTATTTTTCAGATAAAATGTTTCTGGTACAGTGGTACGTACTCTTGTTTGTGTAATAAATAAATAAAATCTTAAAATTCCAGTAGTTTCAATGCTCGTAAAAACTAACCCCAATGGCGGAATACATATATCAAATCAATCCATTAACATGGTTCACGTCAATATTCATCACTCCTTTGAATAATCGCTTCATTATAGGGAAAAATAACCCTAAACTTATGTAAGCAAATCTGTACTAAACCCATCTATCTACCGGGGTAGTCATAGCCCCATAAGTAGTCAAGAATATTAATTGACCAGGTATTCAAAGTCAAAAGTCAAAATATTTTATTCATATAGGTATCACTGATACACTTATGCACGTCATTTTTTTTTTGCTTTTCGGAAAAGTGCTTTGTCGTGGAGGAGAAGAAAAGCCTAAAGAAACTCCTCACCTCCTCTTTTATTATCGCATTCCAAGGAAAAGGATATCAATATGACATTATTTCCATAATATGGAGTACCTAGACATGGATACTCCTATGATGAATTCCCTCTTCGACTGCAAGACACTAAATAATTATCATCATCAAATAAATCTATATAGTTTGTTAATATATCTAATATTAACGGATGTTGCGTATTTCCATTCTATTCACTTTGGCTTTGAATCCTGTTTGATACCTCAAAGTTTCATAGCAGAGACACTTGTCGATCACACATCACACACATAGATGTCCCATTCTTTGCAGTAATAAATATAATAGTTTGGTGTCTTACATCAGACACATCAAACCCCAAATGTTAAGATATAATCCCCGGAGATACCCATCACATTCAACAATTATTGCAATGTCTAAACCTCATTTCTGTGTCTCTAACAGTTTGCCCGACGTCTCAGTGAATCGGTCTATGCCATAGCTGTGGTGCTATGAGTATGTAGCATTATCAAACATCACTAATAAAAGTAAAGTAAAGACATTACCTTGTACCTCCTTGGAAGAGCAATGTACGCACATAGGGATGTGATCAGGCTGCGTAATTAAATTCACATGTTAGTACGCGGTATCTCACAAATACATTACATATGTTTATCAATTACCGTAGAATCCCGACCGCAGTCCGGCAATCTCTTGTCACCGAGAAATCTGTAATCATAATACATAGTTTAGTTATTGTCAGTCACTGTCACTTTCCAGTTGTTTGAATTCGTCGAGTAGTCCGTTAACTTCAATTATACGAATTGTACTGCTGTAGAGTGGGCGGGATAACAATCACCATAACTAAACGCTATAAGAACAATACTTGTAACATCAAACGGGAATCACCAAAAAATTCCGGAGTAGCCATCTAAGCTCATATTTGGTGTGCAACGTACAGAAGCCATTATGATAACCGAATTTATCGAGTAGTCATCTGAGTGTGCATTCCTTGCATCTTATTCTGTAATGTACCTACCTTTACGCTAATGTGCCTTTATGAAAACCGACAGTAACAATAGTTACTTAAATCAAACAGATATCACAAGAAATAATCTCTAATAATCCTCTTGACTTGCTGTAATTTGAAGAATAGTACATGATCTAAACGAGTCACCCGCTTGCTAACAAAAATTACCAAAACCAATGTCTTACCATAGAATAGATAATAGTACTACATGTTTTACCTCAACAACCCGTTATTTTTCTTTCATTTCATTTCAAATATCCGGTGTCTAATCAAATCCTGTAAGTTAACTTGACTCACTTCCCAGTGTCCAATTAAATGAAACGCGATTCATCCGGCACAAGCACTTGGTTATCGTGACTGTATATAACATTACTAATATAACGTTGTGGAATGGATCCAGATGGTTATGTCAGATGACATAACTTCTATCGGTCATGATATAATATAACATGAGAATAACAGATCTTTAGTTTTAAAACATTAAATTATGATATCTCGCTTCACACGCATAAAATAATTGCCATTCTCAAACTTGGCTCAACAACATACTCTTTCCGCTTTAGTAGTTCTATTACAATAACGCTATAAAAGTGTATTTCTATTATTGATTTTACCCTTTGCTCCCGTAACCAAATTCACGTGTAAGTATAGAACTCGAATTAAGTTTGAACTCACTAAAATTTCAGTATGAGGGTACACTAATTGTGGTAATATTATACCTCATTTATTATCATAAATGTAGGTATATCTGACATATCTTATTCGTCATAAAAATCGGTCGAACAGTTTCGAAGGAGTGAGAACACGCCACAAACACCGTGACACGAGATTTGTATATTTATTTTTTTGGATATATCTTAAATAAAATAGAGCGTGTCTATTGTACATAAAATCAAAAAGATCCATCACGGAGTAGCATCAACATTCAAAAATTCAATTCAAAATCATTTATTCATGTATATATATATCAGCTTTTATTTTTTTATTTATCCATCAGCAATTCGGAAAGGTTATTTGATAACAGCAAAATATTTTTGTGTAATTACCTGTATGTTCATCTTCGGATTTGGTATATTGTGATTTCATAGATGACAATTATGAGAAACTAGCGGATACACAGCGTATTCCACTAGGCTAAAATATTGCAATTATGCAAAGTCGAAAATCAAAAATGTGCCTAAAGGATTGTTTTAGTCTTAAACCATCTTCACATTACTGCGTTTCAAATTAAATCAGTTTGGGGCACATCAGATGGGTGGTTTCAAAGTATATAGAAAACATCCGTACAAGCATTTTTTTGTGTTTTATATTATATGGATAAGAGCTCACCAAAATAAAGCAATACGATCTCAAAGTCGAAGAGACTTGCAATAATGGCGGAATAATTCCATTGTCCATCTTGTGATACCATCACGTCCAGAGTATCAACAAGTTGAAACTACCATACGCTTACTCGTACTAGTGTATTCGGTGACCTCTTTAGGTGCATAGTTTTACATATTGGAAAAGTAAATTAATATAGCTACAGGATCAAATTAAATGAAATGGTAAAGTTCGGTTCTGCGTTACCTTCAAATCATCTCAATGCACAACTGGTGGCTAGACCAACGTAATGTTGCGATATTCTAAGCAATCACTGAAACATTTATGTGCTTACTCAAGTAATAAAAATCCTGTAAGTAATATCTCCTGGTGTTTTATTTAATCTTTGGCTTCCAATATATTCTTACTTACATTGTATCACAGTATCTACTCAACTATTAAGAAGGTAATTGGTGTTTCCGCGAAACATGGAGGTAACTCAAATGCATTGCTGGCCATCGAGTGAAGGAGACATAATACTCTATATAGAACGCCACGTCTTATCGGGGCAATATTTCGGATGCAAGTTTCACAGTTCGTTTATTATTCAATTTTGATGCATTGATTCAGTAGCTAATAATAAAAGATAGGCTTTTGTATTATCAGTTCTAGCTAATAATGGTTACTTAATAACCTGGAACTTTTATTACTTTTCTTTCTTTATTAAATGCTCTAGCATCTGTTTAGTACACTTTTCATGATGTTTGTTGTTTTTCTTTTTAAATATAATGCTAGGAAATCACCCTCGCTTCGTTTCGGGAAAAATAGTAAAAAAAACATGGCCTATGTCACCCGGGGATAGTCACAGTTTAGCTTCCCAACAGCGAAAGGATTTTTCAAATCGGTTCGGTAGTTTCGGAGCCTATTCAATGCAAACATAAAATCAAATCTTTTCTCTTTATAGTATTAGTATAGATGATCAGCTGCACACAATAAAATCTTTAGTCTTTCAATTCAATTCCGTTCTCGAACGAAAAGATTGAAGAGCAAGCGCAAATTAGAAAAAAACATTTTAGTTCTTCATTTTTCTAATTCGGCATGTGTGTCATCAGGTAGTAGAGAAAAAAAAATTACTCACGTTTTTACTTTACCTCACCTCTTTGGGGCGTGGCTAGAGGTTTATCCTTCAAAAGATACCTCACTTAGTTCTCCATTTTCCCAAACTCAACACGTGTCATCAGGAAGAAAACAAAATACTCACGTTTTTATCTCTTTGGGGCGTGGCAAGAGATTCTTCTATCTGTTCATCCCGGCTTCTGACTTATAAGGTTCGGCCCAATAAAACGACGATATTCCACAATTATTTTAATTGCACTTCCATTATACTCATCACAAAATAAATTATCACTAAAATCATAGACCTTAAATACGTTTTGCCTCGGGTTTTCATGCGACTGTTCAGGTCGACTGTCGAATGGCGAATGTCCCGATTACCGAGTTCTATGCTCTAACGTCGACATCAATGTCGTCAATATGCTCACTAGCGCCACCAAGTGGCGACTGATGATAGTTGTACAGTTTAGTCAATATCATACTTATATTCACAATAGTTCAAAATAATAGTCTCAAGTGGTACCTTACACTGTAATAATAGAGAGCACGCTAACAAACATCATCAGGTACATACAAACAGTATTATTCATTTACATACTAGAGTTTTTTTATTATATGCAGAACCATATAGCATTAGTAAAAAGGAAACATCTAATTACTTAATCTATGAAGATGTACTGAAGCAACATTTAGGTTGTGGCATAACCGCAATAAGGTACGTACATAATATATCTTATTATAACCGCAATATGTATAATATATGTTATTATTCCCCTTAATTTATATTTTAATTTTAATAATATTTATTATATTTTAATATAACTCATTAACTAAACACACCGGCATATTTAGCGGAACACAAAAAAAGGTCCATAATTAAAAAAATATGGTTTTATTTTAAAATCTACTTACTACACTTCTTTTGTTATTTAAAGTTTCATTTATTTTACTTAAAATGAGATCACATTAAGAACAGATTTTGCGAGTAAAGGCTATTTGTGAAAAATGGTACATTTTTGAACTTTTCATGTAAAAACCGGGAAAAGTGAAAATTAATATTAAAATAACAATTAATTGAATTAGAAAAATGGTGATTAATATCGCGTATTTCCTCCACGTGCTCTTATTAAAGTTTCTACCCGTCTAGGCATACTGAGAATGATGTTATCGATGGTCTCCTGGGATAGTCTCCGCCATTCCTCAACTACGGCGATTCGCAGTTCACCCACGTTGGCAGGAGCTGGAATTCTGGACTTAACTTTTCTTTTCAGCAAGTCCCAAACGTGCTCTATTGGGTTCATATCCGGTGATCTCGCCGGCCACTCCATAACAGTGATATTCATATCATTAAGATAAGCTTGAGTTACCCGAGCGGTATGCGGCCGAGCATTATCCTGCATAAAAACAAAATCGTCACCGATATATGGGGCAAACGGTACGACATTTTCTTCTAAAACTTCTCTGATATAGCGGTCTGCAGTCAGACTCCCTCTGTCAAGCTCTACCAAGTCTGTGCGAGCTTCCAAACAAATGCCCGCCCCAACCATTATTGATCCACCACCGTATGCAACTGTAGTTTCATAATTTGTCTGAATGTATCGTTCTCCTTTGCGTCTGTATATTCTTTGCCTGCCGTCAATTTGATTTAAGAGAATTCTGCACTCATCACTTAACAATACCTTACTCCATTGGTCCGCGTTCCAAAGTCGATGTTCCTGAGCAAAAGTTAACCTGTTCCTACGATAATTTACCTCGAGCCTTGGAGCCTTGGCGGGCACAAATGAACCCAAAACAGGTTCTCCGAACCTTCTTCGTACCGTACGCTCACTTATGGTTACACCCCGCACTGCTTCTAACTCATGTCGGGCTTGGACGGCCGTCAAACGGGGGTTCCTACGTCCACGAAGCCGAATGAAACGATCATCCCTACTCGAAGTGCGTCTTTTTCTGCCTTTTCCTGCTCTTCTCACATAAGTACCGGTCTCCCTGAACCGTTGGATACTGCGATGGATCGTTGAAACTGTTCGACGAAGATCTCTGGATATCACTCTGTAGGTTTGACCATTTCTTCGCATTTCGAGTGCCCTGGCAATCTCCGTTGGGGCTAAGTCAGACATAATTCAGTCCTCAACTCCAGAAAGATACGCGATTAAAAAAAACTAACAAAAAACAGTATTTCAATGACATTTTAAATCAAACTCAGAAGGAAGAAATACTCGAAGTTCGCTCCAGATAAGGTGTATTTGAATAAAATTAAAACAATTGCATAAAATGTGATGTTCAGTTGTTTTCTTAATTTGAAAATATTTCTTTTAAATTAAATGACGTATAACCAGCAACCTTATATGATACTGATATCAAACCTTTGTTTTATGTTCCGCTAAATATGACGGTGTGTGTAGTTATAAGTAGATATGAAGCTAATTAAACTGACTAATTGACTACTGAAAGGGCTTCCAACATTTTTGTATGGAGCCTGGCATACCTACAAATCCGACATTTTGAAAAAACCTTGATTGATTATAATCAAAAAGTATTCAGTGATGAAATGTCGTAAGTGGTATACTTTCTGAGATATCTGAGTTCAAAACCGTAGGAAAATAAAGCATAATTGTTAAGTTTTCATTTGGATATGTCAGAATATGTATATTTATATGTATAATATATATTTAATATATTTAATATATATATATTCATATTATAATATTTTTATATATATTATTGAATTCAATTAGCAATTTTTTTTCTTATTTTCTTTATCTTTTTATCGTGGTTTTTTCTGTTTGGCCTAATGGTTAGCTGGTAAAGAATGCATTAGCATTAAGCTCGCCATTTCTCCGTTAATATTGTTATATTGTGGTCAATAAAGTGTACATAAATAAAAAAATAAATACGTTTTGCTTGTACATTTTTTGCACATTGCTTTCCTTTAGATTTCTTCAGTTAAATTATAAACATATAATTATATGACATTCTATTATTTATTTAATTTTTGCGTAACTACTTAAATCATAGATTAAACTATGTCTAAAAAGTTACGCTATAGAAAATCGGGAAAAATCGAGCCTAATTTTAATAGATTTAAATTTAGGTGCGCGTGCTCCGAAACATTCACAGTTTGAAAATATCGCACATACGAAAATTCTGATTTTATTCTAATGATATTTTTTTTTGCAGCCAATGATGTATTCAATAATACGAAAAATATTCGACAACAAGTTTCACCAATCGGATGCTTACGAGGATCTACTCTTTAAAGACAGGTACCTAGTTAATTAATTTTAATTAACATCTCCTCATTACTTTTTAAATTATTTTATTGAGAGCCTTTCTCGCATGTTTTAATATTTTAAATATATTTGTTGCAGTTACCGAGAACAATGTCCTGCAACAAAATTTTGACTCCAATTGGTAATTAATCGGCAGCTCAACCACCTGAAATTCTTCGTTCTTTCATTTAATCTTCGTTCTTCAAAATCGATTTAATAGCGTTTTATTGTCGAGTACTCTTCAACCACAGCTTTTATATGGGCGGCCCTTATTTTATACGTTTAGTGTCGTAAATCGTATTTAAAACTTTTATCTCATTTTTCCATTCTTTTTTTTCGGTCAGCATTGGAAACGACTTGTGTTGATGATGTCCACGGAACGGTGACCACGTCCCATCACTCGGTATATCTGCTCGTTGTCAACAAATAATAAAAAAAATCAAAAACATGAATATTATTACATTATTTGCCGTCGTTGTATTTTTTTAAATTGATATATTTCCCTGTATAATCTCTTACTAAAAGTTTGTTCCATGTCGTAATTCGTATTTAAATATTATTTTACATGCATAAATTATATAATTTTTTGAAGTTTTCTCCGTTACGATTAATAAATAAATCTATTATATATATAAAAGAGGACGTGTGTGTCCCTATATTTCACTTTGCAGCCAATACTGCACGTTGCAAGCGCATAGTGTGTATATGTCGCAATAAGTACGAGGCTCAAATCTCAGATAAGGGTGGTTGCGAGTTGATACCTATTAGGGTGTAGAAGATACGGGGTTGAAACGTGTTGAAGTGAAGCGCCTACTTTTTCGTGGGAGCAATGTTTTGTAGAGCCGCGCATTGCTGGTACATGACTAGGAAGCTATCCACGCAAAATTATTTGTTATCTGTCGACTGTCGCTTGAATGCATTCATCCTCTCTGTACTTTTTTTACAATAATAAAATGTGTGCTCTCGAAAAAGTTTTAATTATTCGCTGCAACAACCAGTTATTCCTCTAAAGAATTAACAGCGTGTGATTTCTAGAAATGTGTGATTATCATTAATATAAAAACATTTTAACTGTTCTAGATTTTAGAATGACCTAGAAATTTCTTAAATGATCTAGATTGTATGCCAATTTTCTGATCAATATAAAATGTTCTAGAAATTCCTCCAATAATCTAGAAAACTCCAAAAGTAGGTAATGGAACTTATTACGCATTTTCGTCATTTTTTAAGTTAAAAACATGAACATTTATTTATTAGGTCCAGATTAGAAACAAAATTTGGAAGTATTAAGTTTTTTTGGAATTTTATCCCTTAAAGTTTTGAAGTTAAGAGGTCTTTTTAAAGTGTTAAAGTGAAACTTTTATTACATCGTCTCAAACTTTTTGGTATGTGTGTCGCATGTCGCGTGACGGTCGGTTCTTAACTTATCGGTTCTAGGTAACGAAAGTACTTAGGATGACCTAGCTTTCAACATATCTGATTGAGTACGGGTGCTACTACATGATACATTCTGAAGGTCTGATGATGACCAGGTATGTACTTATCGGTTCTCAGTAACGGAAGTACTTAGGATGACCTAGCTTTCAACATTTATCTGATTGAGTACGGGTGCTACTACATGATACATTCTGAAGGTCTGATGATGACCAGGTATATACTTATCAGTTCTCAGTAACGGAAGTACTTAGGATGACCTAGCTTTCAACATTTATCTGATTGAGTACGGGTGCTACTACATGATACATTCTGAAGGTCTGATGATGACCAGGTATGTACTTATCGGTTCTCAGTAACGGAAGTACTTTGGATGACCTAGCTTTCAACATTTATCTGATTGAGTACGGGTGCTACTATATGATACATTCTGAAGGTCTGATGATGACCAGGTATATACTTATCGGTTCTCAGTAACGGAAGTACTTAGGATGACCTAGCTTTCAACATTTATCTGATTGAGTACGGGTGCTACTACATGATACATTCTGAAGGTCTGATGATGACCAGGTATATACTTATCGGTTCTCAGTAACGGAAGTACTTAGGATGACCTAGCTTTCAACATTTATCTGATTGAGTACGGGTGCTACTACATGATACATTCTGAAGGTCTGATGATGACCAGGTATATACTTATCGGTTCTCAGTAACGGAAGTACTTAGGATGACCTAGCTTTCAACATTTATCTGATTGAGTACGGGTGCTACTACATGATACATTCTGAAGGTCTGATGATGACCAGGTATATACTTATCGGTTCTCAGTAACGGAAGTACTTAGGATGACCTAGCTTTCAACATTTATCTGATTGAGTACGGGTGCCACTACATGATACATTCTGAAGGTCTGATGATGACCAGGTATATACTTATCGGTTCTCAGTAACGGAAGTACTTAGGATGACCTAGCTTTCAACATTTATCTGATTGAGTACGGGTGCTACTACATGATACATTCTGAATGTCTGATGATGCCCAGGTATATACTTATGTTGCTATTTCTTGCTTTTGATAAACAACGACACAGTTAATCAGTCCGAAAAACTGATCAACGAGGATGATGCCATTTTAATACAGAGCAGCCGAGGCCAAGCAGGCGGCTGCTCTGTCGAGCGCCTTTATTACCCTAAGTCTTTTAATACCCTAAATCGAATATTTATCCAAAAATTTTTAGTTAAATGTCTACAATACGAAAAAAAGTTTCACTTATACCGTGGTTTCATAAAACCACACAATCTTTTTTTTGTGTTAGCTAAAAAATTATAGTAATTTATAGCTTTCACAAAAAAAAGAAACGTATACTTATGTACGCGCTTGAGAAGTTATACTTCTTTGGCATCATTAAATAAATATTTAACACTAGCTGTCTTGGCGAACTTAGTATCGCCTAATAATCAGTGAATGTACTTTGTTGGTACTTTTAACTTATAGTTTTAGGTTTAGGTTTTTTAGGGGAGCGGAGTGGGAGGGGAGGGGAGACTGAAGGGAGGGGTAGCGTGAGGGGTAGGGGGAGGGGAGTGGAGAGGAGGGGGAGGGGGAAGGTGAAGGTGAAGGGGAGGGGAGGGGAGGAGCGGAGGGAAGGGATAGCGTGAGGGGGGAGGGCTAATGGAGGGGAGGGGGAGGGGAGGGCTAACGGAGGGGTGGGAGGGGGAGAGGAGTGGAAGGGATGGGGGAGGGGAGTGGAGGGGAGGGCTAATGGAGGAGAGGGGAAGGGAAGGGGAGGGGGAGGGAGAGGGACCGCGAGCGGGAGAGGGGGAGGGCACTTTAATAACGTGCTAGAGCACCAACAAAATTTTGTTTTAATTTGTTTGTCTGTCTATCTGTTTCTCTGATATCGGCATCACATGAAAACCTTTAAACTGATTTCGACGGAAATTAGTTAAGTTGTTCCTTATACTTTGGGTCATATTTTAGAAACCTTTCTTCCCGAAAAAAATAAAAGTTTTCCCCGGAAACAAGATGAAACTTTGTATGGAAAATTATTAATTATTATTTAATTAATATTTCCTTTAAATTTGCAGAAAACGTTCCTCCTTTAATTGAAGGAAATCATTTTTCAAGTTTTTTGAAATTTTTCATGAAAAAGAAAAAACAGATTATATAATATTAATGTTGTATTTTTTTCAAAACCCGCTCCCGCCCGGAGGAATGATTTGTTATTGTATCGTAGGTTTCAGTATATAAATTCCTAAATATAAGTAGTTCAATATAAATTAACCTGTTTTTAAATTTTCTTCTGTAAGGGGTACAAATATGATTAGCTTAATTTCCGCGTGCGAAGCTGCGGGCAACACAGCTAGTAAATAAATAAATAAATTTCGACCATATCGCGCTCACTGCTGCGCCCACGGCAGACCATCGAGCACATAATTATGTGCTCGATGCGGCGGACCAACCCGACTGTTTGTCTTCACTTAATACACTGGGCCGCAAAAATTCCGGGTCGCTTATAAAAAGTGTGATAGTTTCTTAACTACACTACACAAACTAGTGAAACTGTAGTATGTTATAGATGACTGACTTATGCATAAAAGAAAATATATAACACGTTTGTTAACTATATAATTTTATTTAAGTACTAAAAATACAAAAAAAAACACTTCTAACTTTTGACAACAAAAATATACAACACAGTTAATCTGCAAAATGAAACTTTTCTGTAAATTTAATGTCTTGTATTTCCTCCACGAGTCCGTATCGCTTCATTAAGACGATGTGGCATGCTGTAAATCAAATTTCTAATACGGTTTGACCAATAACCAGTCGGAAATTTCTTTTTTTTAAAGCTGTAACTTGTTCAAATGCAACCTCTTTTGATATGTATTATTAGCGTCATAAATCTGCCTATAACATATTATTTATACGAGGGATCTATGTAAATAACTTTGGGAGATATCGCGGTTTATCTAAATGACCCGTTATTTTTGCTGTCCAGTGTAATTATTGTGGTCATGTTGAATGTTACATTTTAAGTAATTGGATTTTGTCAATGAATAATGCTGACTGAAAAATTATTTGAGACATCTAGTCTTTACGATTTCGTTTCGATTGAAATGGTACTAAATATTTTAAATGTAAAATTCAGCAGCTTCAATAATTTTTCCGTGTCTTGGTCCTTGCCAAAGTATTTGTCTTCACTTGTAATAATTACATTATATGTTATAGCCGTATTGAATCTTTCCCTTGTTCATCAAGTTTTCTTTCAAAATATTTTAAGTAATTGGAGTTTGTCACTGAATAATTCTGTGTGAAAAATCATTTGAGACATCCAGTATTTTTGATTTAGTTTCGATTGAAATGGCAGTCCATGTTTTATATGTAAAATCAAGCAGCTTTAACAATTTTTCCGTGTCTTGGTCTATGCAGAATGAATAGCGTAGGAGATAACACAGACCCTTGGGGAACGCCAGCATTTATAGATGTCTCTCAGATAGAAAACTGGCTACCCAATTGCATAACCCCTCAGGGAGACCGTAAGATGGTAGCTTCTTGAGGAGGCCCCTGTGCCAGACCCAATCGAAGGCCCAAGCGATATCTAGGCTGACTGCCAGGGTTCCCCGTTGCGATCAATACCTTGAGCCCACCGGTGCGTAAGATAAACTAGAAGATCACCAGCTGAACGGCCATTTATTTATTTATTTAAACTTTATAATACTTATTACAGATGGTATAAAAGGCGAGCTTAATGCTAAGAGCATTCTCTACCAGCCAACCTTTGCGCAAAGCATAAAACAGAGATGTTAGTATTAAATATTAAGAACTATGAGTTATGTATATGTGTGAAAATATATATTTTAATAAATCTGATCTTTCCATAAATTGTACGAACAATTTTCGCAGACTACATCAAATAACTATTTTTTTTATTTGATTGTCTCCATTTGTAATAATTATAGTAGCCTTGTTGAATCTTCTGCTTGTTCATCAAGTTTTCTTCTAAAATATTTTAAGTAATTGTTTTTTGTCACCGAATAGAGCTGACTGAAAATATATTTCAGACATCCAGTCTTTAAGATTCAGTTTCGATCGAAATGGTAGTCCATGTTTTATATGTAAAATCCAGCAGTTTTAACTGGCAGCTGTTGGCCAAATATAACGAAGCTTGCAGTCCATGTTTTATTTTACTGCACGTACAATGATCGTTGTACGATGTATTATGTAATATCATATCTATATTACTACCGTGTATTATATCGTATATCACTACCGTATCGTAGTTATTTAACACGTTTCCGTTGTAACTAATTACAATAACAAATAATATATAGTATAACTATTGCAATCTTATTCCAATGGTCATTAAAAATGTCAATAATATCATGGACCTTATTTGTTACCTTTATTGCCCGTGTTATCGGCGCCTTCGCCAACAAGTTGGTCTTGGCCACCGGTACAACGAGCAATTGCGGTTGCCTCCGTCTCCCCACATAGTTTTCAGGCACATACATATTTAAATGACGGAGGACTCCCGGGTTGGACTCCTTCCCACGCAGTATTTTAATCAAATACGATACAAGTGCAAACACCCTGCGCACTCTTAATTCATTATATCCGACCATCCCCAATACGAATAATGTCGGATACATCAATGGGTAAAAAGGATAAACCCCATACAGTTTCCAGTACAAGTGCCTTGTAAATTTGTTTTGGACTCGCTCTAACATGGTGATATATTTCGCCTCATATGGAGCCCAAACGACTGCGCTGTATTCCATATGACTCCGCACCAGTGCATCGTACAAGACTTAAGATTTTAATTAAAGATACAGAAATTGCACCCTAAAACTCAATGCTCCCAGATTCCTATTACCTATCCGTCCCTTACTAAGGTTCTTTTTTTGTTTTCTTTTTTTAATGCAATAAACAACTCCAGATAATATACGATACGGCGATAAAGAATAGATAGGTTATAGAAACTAACCCAAAACTAAGTTGTTTATCAGAGATAACCATTTTTGTTGTCAGTGTACGACCAACAGCGCTTGTTCGGGGAGTCGTGCTACCGGCTGATGATGAAGAATGGAGAGTTCGTGTACATGAGGACCCGTGGGACGCTGGACGTGGACGAGCACTCCAAGATCGCCACCACCTTCGTATGCACCAACACGGTGGTCGGTGAAGAAGAAGGCAAATACTTGATCGAACAGATGCGGAAGAGATTCACCATCACGATCAAAAACGACATCGACAAACTCCTGCTCGAAGGACCAATGCCAGATGTAAGTCCCTTAAAAAACTACACGTTTTACCGATCTTCACGTTCCATCTACATATAAATAATAAAAACCAACATGTAGTCTACACAAAAACGCACAACTTTATACAAAACGCAATAATATCCATTTATTTTGACCATATTGTGTTTTAAATAAAAAACTTAATATTAGCTTTAAAAACATATCAACTAGGAAATCTTAGCAAATTACTGTATAAAGAATTAAAGAAGAATTAAAGAATTTTTATTGGTCCAATAAATGTTACATATTTTACATGTTGTTGGGACCCACCTTTTAAGCATCAGTAATGCCTGTGATAATGATAATATTTATATGTGTGTGTATAATGATAATATATTTAGAATACACCCGCCATTTTGGAATAAAGACATTTAGATTACACCCGCCATTTTTGTAATAGACACTATATAAGCCGGAGCATACCGAGGCCGGGGCTCGGTGCGCTTCCCCGGCCTCCTGGCCTGGGACAAACCGGCAGACCGGACCCCATTGCACTTGGGAACTCCCAAGGGGAAAGGTTGGTGGACTATAATCCAATAGGGATATCCACCGCCCACTATTGTATTTCCTTGTTTTTCTGTGTTATTGTGTGTCGTTTGCCCTGACGTTCCAACACCCTCTCTACTCTCCCGCGATGGACTCGCCTTTGGTGGGTCTGTCGTGGGAAGCCATCAACGACGGCTTAAAGTCGTTCCTAGGCTCTTCGTCCAAAGCGGACGAAGCAATCCAACATCTCCAGGCCCAACATGGCCTGCGAACATTCAAGTCCCTTGAGCCTCGCACAGTAGTGCTCGTAGACTCCTCCCCCCTCAGTCCCTCTGCCGCCTCTCGGCACGAATCAATGGACGAGTCGGAGCTCTCAGACTCCACGTCCATCTCTAGTTCCCGGAAACGGACCAAGGCCCCGTCCTCGGTCAGCTCCGACTCAACCGTCACCGGTGATGACGGTTTCGAGCGAGTAACGCGCAAAAAGCGCAAGCCTCGCACCAAAACTTCTTCGGGCACTGAGCCCTCCGCCCCCGCGCCCACGCCAAAACCGGCCGTTGAAAACGCCCCCGAGGCTGTCCTCCCTAGGCAGTCCTCCAAGCCAGCCTCGCGCTGCGCCCCCACTATCCCTGCCATCAAGGCCCCTCCCCCAGTCTTCCTGCGGGACAAATCCAAGTGGACCGCAGTAGTGGATCTGTGCTCTCAGCACAAAATTCACTACACCCACGCCACCAACATGGGCGAAACAATCCGGGTGAAAGTCCCGGACGTCGATCAATTCCGGAGCCTTACCAGGCTCCTCATGGTAAATAAAATACCATATCATACTTACGCTCTCCCCGAAGAGCGTAAAGTCAAAGCGGTACTCAGAGGAGTACCGTTCGAGCTAGCCAACGAGGCTATTCTCGAGGACCTTAAGTCCCAGGGCCATCCCGTGGAGGCTGTGCACAAGATGCACACCCGCACCGGCCGACAACTCCCGCTGGCCTTAGTCATTATGACTAACGCGCCCACGTCCCGCGACATTTTCAAAGAGAAACTCACCATATGTGGGCTCTCTGAAATCCGGGCTGAACCCCCGAACAAACGTGGGTTCCCCGGTCAGTGCCACCGCTGCCAGCTTTACGGCCACGCAGCGGCTAACTGCTGCGCTCGTCCTAGGTGCGTTAAGTGCCTAGTACCTCACCTCACCAAAGAGTGCACACGCACTAAAGACGATCAGTCTCCCCCGGCTTGTGTCCTATGCGGACAGACCGGCCACCCTGCTAATTATCGCGGCTGCCCACGTGCCCCCCGCTCTAACCTGCCTAAGACTGCTAACAAGCAGCCTTACAGGTCAAGACAAGCCCCGCCCCCTGTAACGGACGCGAACTTCCCTCAATTGAGGACCCCCAGTGCCCGCCCAGGGCCCCCGCCCCCTCCCACTAACCCGTGGAGGCGGACAGCCACCACGGCTGCCCCCGCTCCCGCACCTAAGGTTGCATCCGCACCTAAGGCTGCGCCCGCGCCCTATAAGGCACCTACTGCCTTCCCGCGCCCCTCCCAGTCCCAAACCAGCCATATGCCCTCTTATGAGGACTTGGCCACGGTGAGGGACCTAATAAATAGTATTAACATGGATGAAATCCATGCCTTCACCCGCAAGCTCCTAGCAGCAAGCAGTCCCATCGAGCGAGCCATGGTGCTCGTCGAACACAGCGAGTTAGTTAACTCGCTTAAGTAATGTCAATAGCGCTTAACGCAATTCCCCTTTCCACCGGTCGAGTGAGGCCTAAAGGCGTCTCGCTTATCTCTTTCAATTCGCACGGTCTGTACTCTAACATATTAGAAATTAAAGAGTTTATTCGCAATAGGGATATCGACCTATTGCTAATCCAAGAAACCCACCTCAAGCCCTCTCTTAAAAAGGGTTTGTCTATCCCCAAATACTCTCTTGTACGAGACGACAGAGCCGACGGCCGCAAGGGCGGAGGCACTGCCATCTACTACAAAAGATCTTTACATTGCTCTGTAATAGAAACCCCTCCACTCATCAACATGGAAGCTACGGTAGTCAAACTAGGCATGACAGGACACCCGTCCCTGATCATATCCTCAGTTTATAACCCACCTCAAAAAACTCCTCTTCGTAGCGACCTAGAAGCACTGCTCTCGCTCGGAGACTCCATTATACTATTTGGAGATTTCAACTCCAAACACTCCGACTGGAGGTGCCACAAAACTAACCAAAACGGTAAAAAGCTCTTCAAGCTTACTACCAAACTGGGAATAAATATTCTATCCCCTTCCTCTCCCACTCACTATCCGAAGCAGGTGAACCACTCACCTGACATTCTAGATATAGCCCTAACCAAGGGAATCTCACTCAACCTGAGAGCATTAAACACTCTCGACGACCTAGGTTCTGATCACCGCCCGGTCTCCCTTGAGCTAGGGCCTATCGACTCTTCCCCGCCCGTCACCCGAACTTTCACTAACTGGGATGGTTACAAGAACACGCTTAAAGCGGAGTTCGAGTCCCCCAATTCACCCTATGCTATCTCAGCCGACTACTTCGATAGCTCGGCTACAATAGACAATACTGTCAGCAATCTCACTAAAACAGTCCAGTCAGCCCTTCGTGACAACGAGCGTGTGGTCAAGGTCCCAAACCGGAAACTACAGCTCGAAGCCAGGCTTCTCATTCGAAAGAAAAATGCAGCGCTCAGACGTGTTGCATTATACCCCACTCCCACTTACCGCAGGAGAGCTAACGCCCTACAGCGTCAAGTTCGTTCCCTACTTACAGAACTGAGGAACTCCAATTGGGACTCCCTCATGAGCGACATTACTCCCTCTCACAAGGCGTTCTATAAGACGGCTAAAAACCTTCGAATAGACGCCAAGTTAGACACCCCCCCACTCAACCGTCCCGACGGCAGTATAG
This sequence comes from Thymelicus lineola, assembly GCA_963932265.1. Lineage (NCBI taxonomy): Eukaryota > Metazoa > Arthropoda > Insecta > Lepidoptera > Hesperiidae > Thymelicus > Thymelicus lineola. The sequence continues at coordinate 769,128 of OZ010706.1, forward strand.
CCTTCGAGGACGATGAAAAAGCAGAATGTTTCGCTGACAGTATTGCTACGCAATGTGCTCCCAGCACTCAGCCCCATTCCCCGTCTCATGTTCAAACGGTGGAGGATGAAGTCCGTCACAGGAATTCACTCCCTATCACCGCAGATCCCATTCAAACAACTACTGACGAGGTCAAGTCCATCATACGTGGACTCAAACCCCGTAAAGCACCTGGAGCCGACGGTATTTCCAACCTGGCGCTCAAACACCTCCCAGAGCAGGTTATTACCCTTTTAGTCATTCTATTCAACGCCTGCTTTGAACACTGCCACTTTCCCACTGCGTGGAAAGAGGCTATAGTAATAGGGATTCCCAAACCCGGGAAACCCCTTAATGTCCCGTCTAACCATCGACCCATCAGCCTCCTCAAGGCAATGGGTAAAGTATTTGAAAGAATAATACAGTCCCGCATGAGAAAGCATCTCTTTCCATCGGACGGTCCTCCCTTGATCATTCCGCACCAATTCGGGTTTCGTGCTAAACACTCTTGTCCTCAACAAGTACACCGTATAGTAGAATACATACTTAGTGGATTCTACCCGCGACGCGACAAGACAGTCGCTGTCTTCTTCGACGTTGCTAAAGCTTTTGATAAGGTCTGGCATGCCGGACTTATCTATAAACTTCATTATCTTGGCCTTCCAGACCGTATAGTACGACTCGTGGCTTCCTACCTAGATCAACGCACCTTCCGTTTCAGACACGAAGGTGTCCTCTCGTCCCCTCGCCTAATAACGGCCGGGGTCCCTCAGGGCTCAGTGCTAGCCCCCTTACTATTCATATCGTACACTAACGATATACCGATACCCAAGAAAGGGGTCCAACTCTCCCTCTTTGCCGATGACACCGCCCTTTATTTGAAAGGACGGGTGATGTCGTCAGTTCTTACCAGAGTCCAAAACTCGGTTAACGAGTTAGGAGACTGGTTCAAGAAATGGCGCATCGAAGTCAATGCAGACAAAAGTGCCGCAATCCGCTTCTCGCACAAGCAACGACGCTTGAGCGATCCCCCCATCCGCTTCGCGGGAACACCCGTCCCTTGGAGGACACAAACAAAATATCTAGGTATAACACTAGACTCTAGACTCACCTTTAGGCCCCATATCAACAAGGTGACTAGTACAGCCCGTTATTATATGAGCCGACTCAACGTTATGTTGGGAAGGAAAAGTAAAATGTTCCTCAGGAATAAGCGAACGCTCTTCAAGGTTTGCATTCGACCGGTACTACTCTATGCCGCCCCTGTCTTCGCACATGCGGCTCCCAATATAGTCCATAAACTACAGGTAGTCCAGAATCTATTCTGTCGGAAAGCGACCGGCGCACACTGGTGCGTTCGGAACGCCGATCTCCACCGAGACTTAGAGCTCGACACAATACAACAAGTCATGAAAAACTTCTCTGAGAGATTCTTCAAATCCTCAGAAACACACTCCAACCCCATGATTAGGGAATCAGCGGACTACACCGCCCCCTCTCTCACCGGCCATCAAATTAGAAGACCGCGCAATGTCCTCACGGACCCGCTCAATAAGCTCTCGTCTGACTTGGAGTGCCTCCTAGCCGCCAAGGAAAAAGACGACTCGATCACAGATAGTGCTCATCCAAATGATGGCACAAGTAACCTTCCTTCGACAACACTCAGTGTAGTCACCCAGCGGACGCTCCCTAGGGAGCGCCGCTAGCGCTCCGTCTCTTCAAGCGGAGTCGCTTCCGATGAAGGCTTAAAGGTCGTATGACCAAAGCCATTTCAGGCAGTTTTTAGTGGGTATTATCCTTGGAGCGGCGATAGATATAAATATTTTTCATAAATATTTATTATTTATCATCCTTGGATTGAGTCTCTACATAACCACCAGAGACGGCTCTGCTGGTATGCGTAAATGCATTCTCTGCCTCCCTCCCGTGAGGGGAAACAAAAAAAAAAAAAAAAAAGGCCGGGGCTTTTCTGTAACCGGCTCTCGAGACGGACGCATCGGCGTGGTCTGGTTCGATCGTTATTTTTCTGTAATTCTTTTCATATGTTTGAGTTTGTTTGAATTTTGTTCTAATTGTTTTGCAATTATTTGATTATGAACTGTTTTATTTTTACGTTTAATAAATTGTGATTTGTTTTAATGGGATTTCACTTCTGCATCTAAATTCAGAAGTTGGATTCGCATTCAATAGCCCACTAAAAGTTTGAGGTAATTCCTTATATATCACTTAATTTCGATTGGAACAAAATTCTCACTATAAAGTTTGTGTCATTTGTGTTACTATGTCGGATCGTGTGTATCGTGACCGCGATCGTCATCGTGATCGACATCCGACTTCACGAGACAGAACACGTCGATGTGAAACAGAAAGGCGAAGCCGTAGGTCGCGAGACCGTGCGCGTACTCCGTCAGAACCGCGAACTATTACAGATACCCGCGATATTACTCAAGCGTTAAACTCATTGGTGAATCGAATTTCCGCGATCGAAAATATTATGTCAAAATCGGGCGAAAATAACTCCACGGCTGTAGTGAAAGATACGAATAGCGAGATATCTGAACAAGTTTCTTTGTCCACCCGCAATAACACTAATAACGATAGTGCTGTGAGTATAATCCGTACCGATGACGTTGTGATCATTCAACCAGAACGCAATACTCCCGTTTCCACGTCTACCTGTAATAACGCGAATAATAATAACGCCGCGAGTGTAAATCGTTCTAACGACGTAGCAATCGTTCAATCGGAACGCAATATTTTTGTTCCTATGCCTACCCGCAATAACGCGAATAATAATAGCGCCGCGAGTATAAACCGTACTGATGACGTCGTGGTCGTTCAAACGGAACGCGATATTCCCGTTTCTGCGTCTACCTCCGCACAAGATTTAGTTTCTGCAATCAAATCGCTAAGATCAAGCTCACATGACTATTTTGTGTCTAGCTTTGACCCATCGTTGCATAATTTTGATAACTGGTGTGAAGAGGTGGAACGAGCGAAGTCTACTAACGGTTGGAACGACCATGAGTGTCTATCGCGAGTTTTGAACTGTCTCAAAGGTGACGCGAAACATTGGCTAAATAGTTGGAACCCGAACGATCGTTGCTGGAGCAAATTCGTTGAGGAATTTAAACCTTTGTGTCCCCTTAAGTTAGATTACGCTAACATTCTATACGAGGTTATGAATACAAATTCTGACGAATTCCCTACGTACGCTGACTATGCTAGGAGAGCCTTGTTGCGTCTGCGAGTCATTAAAGGACTCGGCGAAAGCTTGATAGTACAGATCATTATTCGCGGTATTACGGATCCCTCTATTCGAGCAGCTGCAACCAACGCGAACCTAACTTGTAACGATTTAGTCTCTTTCTTGTCTATTTATGTCAAACCTAATCATAACAAACAAGACAGACATCCGGGTATGACTTTAGCGAAAAAACGAAATTATCATGAACAATCGCGATCAGACATACGGTGTTACTCGTGCGGTCGGCTCGGGCATAAACGAGGACATAACGATTGTCCAAAAAAAACAAAAGTAGACGATCAAATCGACCATAAATCCAACTTAACTGGTGCAGGTAGTGGCTCCCGTGGCGTTAAAGCCTGGTGTACATTTTGCAAAAAACCTAATCACACTGAAAAAGAATGTTTCGTTAAAAACCGGTCAGAGTCGCGCAATGATCGTAAAGTAAATTTGTGTACCGAACAACCACGTACTAAACGTCAGAATAATGACTTAACTACCGCAGTTATTCAGGGTATCCCAGTCGATGTGCTCATCGATAGTGGCGCCCTTAACGTCTCCCTTATTTCATCGGACGTAGTTAAGTACTTTTCGTGCGCCCTAAAACCTGTCAATTGTACCATTAAGGGGATAGGCGGTCAGGAAATTACGGCTGATTCTTATGTAACTCTAACGGTAGAATTTTGTGAAATTTCACTTGAAGCCGATTTTCTTGTGATACCCACCCAGTATATGAATAGTCCGATTATTATCGGAACTGACATCCTCAACCGTGATGGTGTCACCTACGTTAGAACCAGAGATAGACAATACTTGACGCGGACCACCGGGAATTTTAACCATGTAGGTACTGTCGATCGGCATGCACAAATCAACTCACCTGTTGAGGGTAGATACCGCGATTCACTAATGTCCGTGTTAGATGAGTTCAAGGATTTTTTAATTTCGGGAACCGCCACTACCACGGTTAAGACTGGGAAAATGCACATTAACCTGATTGATAACACGCCGGTTGCATACCGTCCTTACAAACTCTCCCATCAGGAGAAACTAAAGGTTCGTGAGATCGTTAAAGATCTTTTAGCTAAAGGGATCATTCGGGAATCCCAGTCCCAGTATTCAAGTCCCATCATTCTTGTCAAAAAGAAAGACGGCTCAGATAGGATGTGTGTCGACTATCGAGCCCTAAATCGACTCACTATAAAGGACCGATACCCCATGCCACTTATTGATGACCACATAGACCGTTTAGGCAAGTTCAAGTTTTTCACTAGCCTTGATATGGCCACGGGGTTCCATCAGATCCCCATTGATGACGAGTCCATTCATAAGACAGGGTTTGTCACACCGGAGGGGCACTATGAGTACGTCAAAATGCCATTTGGACTGACCAACTCCCCAATAGTGTATCAACGCATCATCAACAATACGTTGCGAAACTTCATCGACGCAGGGTCAGTTTTGGTCTACGTAGATGACGTACTCTTAGTGAGCTCGACAGTGGATGAAGGGATAAACCTTCTGAGACAGGTACTCCAAACTTTGACCAATGCTGGTTTTTCAATTAATCTTCGCAAATGCTCTTTCCTTACTACTGAAGTCGAATACTTGGGGAGGGTTGTCAGTCAGGGTCAGGTAAGACCGAGCCCATACAAGATTGAAGCGCTGGTCAAGTCTTCACCCCCCGAGAACGTCAAACAAGTAAGGCAGTTCTTAGGCTTAGCTGGATACTTCCGACGCTACATCGAAGGGTACGCAGTCCGGACAGCTTGCATTGCACGGCTGACCAAAAAGGAGGTTCCTTTTCATTGGGGCCCTGAGCAAGAAAAGGTACGTCAACATATTATTCAGGTACTCACCACCGAGCCCCTGTTGGTGATCTTCGATCCCGAGCTGCCGACGGAAGTGCACACCGACGCTAGCTGTCTCGGTTTTGGTTCCGTACTAATGCAAACCCAAACAAAACAAGGATGGTAGGAAACGCGCAGTGGCCTACTTTAGCAAAAGCACCCAGGGAGCAGAGAGCAGGTACCACTCTTACGAGCTGGAGACGCTGGCAGTCGTTAAAGCTCTAAGGCACTTCCGCCACTATTTGGTTGGCATCCACTTTAAAATCGTTACAGACTGCAACGCTCTCAAGGCCACCGAGCGTAAAAAGGATCTGCTGCCACGCGTTGCCCGCTGGTGGATCTACCTCCAAGATTTCACCTTCGACATTGAATATCGAAAGGGTACGATGATGAGTCATGCTGACTACCTTAGTCGTAACCCGATCGTTGAGGTCAGCAATATCACCAGGCCGCGCAACTGGGCCCAGATGGCACAGGCAGCAGATCAGAAAACACAGCAGCTCGTCGAGCAGCTGCAAGCGGGACAGCTGGACTCTCATCGGTATGTTTACCAAAATGATACGCTTTACTACCGTTACTCACCCGTGGGAGAAGAAGCGCGTTTATTGTGCTACATACCCAAAGGTCACCGGCTTAGTTTGCTGCGGGTTTTTCATGATGAACATCAGCACATCGGCGCCGAGAAGACTTTAGATCTGATCTTGAAGCACTTCTGGTTTCCTGGGCTGCGTCAGTTTGTAGCCAAGTATGTGGCTCACTGCTTGGTATGTATATCGAACAAACGGGTCCCCAGAGCTCCTCACCAACACAGTACATCGTGGCGAAAGCCTGAGGTACCCTTCGAGACGCTGCATATTGACGCGTTGGGACCACTACCAGTGTCCCATGGATACAAATTCGTGCTTGTCATGGTGGACGCGTTCACAAAGTACAGTCTCCTTTATCCTATCGCTCGTCAGGATGCTGAAGAGCTGAAACGAGCAGTATCTAACGCAATATCCCTATTTGGCGTGCCGAAATTGCTGGTAACTGATCGAGGCCGTATGTTCGAGGCGAAAAGTTTTGTACAATGGATATCCGAAATGGGCTGCGAGCTTCACTAAATCACACCTGAAATGCACAACTCGAACGGCCAAGTTGAGAGGTAAGGACTTTGCTCAATATGATCCGTATCGAAGCTAATCATAAGAGTGCGTCGTGGTCGGATACTTTGTGGAGGCTGCAGTTGGTATTAAACACGACCAAGCAGAAGACGACACAAGCGTCCCCTTTGAACCTCCTCGTAGGTGTTGACGGTGCAACTCCCGCCATCAGGACTCTTATCCGAGATGTAGCTGCTGAAACCACACAGCCTGATCGAGCAGCATGGCGTGAAATGTGTCGTACCAGGGCAAGCGAGCTTTTGAAGCGAAACCAGTCCCGGCAGGATTCTTATGCTAACCAGAAGCGTCGTTCGCCTCGTGTGTTTCAGATTGGAGACATGGTGTTTGTGATCAAGTACTCCAAGTCCACAGGGAAACTCGATCCTGGTATGCGAGGGCCATACAGAGTCCTGAAGACCTTACCGAGTGGACGGTATGAGCTCAAGCTGCTGAGTGGGTCATATGGCAAGACCACTCAGGCGGCGGCAGAATACATGGTGCCCTGGCGAGGAGAGTTGTGCCCGGACGCTTGCGCTGCTTTCTTCGAATGTGAGTTCAACCTGTTGATTACTTTGTGGCGGTGAAGCAAAAGTCGTGGTTTTTTTAGTTATAGTCCCTAAGATCTGTCATTTTTCTAACAAGGCCTTATATACCCGCTTATGTACCTAAATACTAATCGACTGACATACGACGCCTAATTCCCACCATTTTTACGCTATGACTGTAGAAATCTCGGTAATGCTTCGCTCCTCAAGGGAAATTCAACGGTGACTTGTTGAGATGCAATACGTATGGCGTATGGCGGGACGATCTATCAGATAGGTCAATTTTGACCTGCTCGTATTTAAAATATGATTTCATCCTCCTTACCGAAAGACATTTTTACTATTTTAACTCAAAAAACACGAAATAAAGCTAGGTCGGTTTCCTACTCAGATAATAATCTCAACCTCAATCCCTTTTTCGAAAGCAAAACAAACCTAAACCTAAAGTTATGTTTTTTTCAAGGACGAGAAGTCAGCGTCAGCGGCTGTATCTCGATAGAAGACATTTAAGTCCCGGCCCTCAGCGAATTTCAATCATCCACTGCAAAAAACGTCCAGCAGCAATAGGGAAAAGAAAAATTGTGGCATCCAGTCCCAATCAGACAAACAAAATAAAGTAAAGCCATGTCTCGGGACAGACCGCAAATGTCACTGCAACTGCCCCCGGCGGTTTTGCTTAACGTTCATTCAGACAATCCGAGGCACGTTCTGTGTATTCCCAGAGCGAACTGGTTGCGACCAATATGGGTGCCACGCTCCGCCGTGGAAGATACAAAAATTAGAGAATGGTGTCAATCATGCAACAGATATATGAGTAGATTAAACACAAGGATTCGCGGCGTGCCACCATTACGGGCATTCGGAATCCTGCTAATCCAAGGCAGGCTTTTAATTTACTCCTATATTACAAACTTAACGACCCATTCCTGCCTTCGACCAGAGCTACTGAGCCGGTGCGGTGTGTCCCCGTCTCTATATAATACAGTGACTCCCCGATACGTCATACAACCGAGATTTCGACATGAAATAAATTCCGAGTACGTCAGTCCCCCATCAAGTACCACATCAAATACATGGTCAACGACTACTGCGAATGAGCAAACCTCGCAGTATATGATATCCTCGACGTATTCACATCAAACGAACCCGGAATACGTGATGCCTACGACAAGTTCCAACACTGAAACTAATGTTGCATTGAATGATGCTACTGAGGATAACTCACAAGAGATTTTACCCTACCTGAACATTGTAAGACGTGAGACTAGCCCGAGTTCGACCACTAAATATACTTCGGAATCCTCCAATAATTCAACTGCAGAAGGTAAATTTTTAACGTTTAAATAACAACAACAACAACAACAACAAAATCCTCTTTATTGTACACCAAAGTTATATCCAAATACATTTTATTATACAGGAACTAGTACAATAGGCGGTCTTATTACTTAAATAGCAATCTCTTCCAGACAACCTATTAAGCCAATAAAGTGAAAAATAACTTTGTGTTTTTAAGCTTAAACATTTCAAAATAATTCGTAATAAATTGATATGTTGTTCAAAATAATTCCTTTCTCCCAGTCCAATTGTAGGCGAAGTTATTTGCTAATGAATAGTCATTAGCAAATAGCAGTATGGATTGGTAATAAGGAATAGGCTAAAATCATGAAGATATTATTTACTTAAAAACATTTAAGCATTTGTACGAATATTGACTCTAATCTTTGTCAGTTTATGCCCGCCTTCCACTGCGGAAGGGTAACGAGCGAGAATTCAAAAAAAAATATTTTAGAGCTGTTTTAAGAATTACTTTCAGTTATAAAAGACAGGAAGTATGTATTGGACTGATCCAGGAAATAACTAAACAATCGTGGCAAATGATGAAGGACGATGGCGGCGGCAGGGATGGCTGTGAGGCGCAGGACGCAAGCGGACTCCGTTCAAAACTAGCGCACGACACCGTGACACAGCGGAGACCTTTTCACTCGCTCACTTCGCTTCGTTCACTTGGCTCGCGGTGGAAGCAGTTCTATTAGTTAAATTCTCGTTCAATAAGTCAATTATGTATAATTTTGTAATAATTTTGTAATACTAGCTAAGTCCTTTCCGCTCATTCGTTGGCGGTGGAAGCGATTCTATGAAATTGACTATTACGAGGCGAACGGAATCCGTGTGGAGTCCGTTCCGCTCCCAGTGGAAGGCGGGCTTTATGTTTCGTTTTGCTATTCAGCTGTGTCTTTGTATTGTAATACATTTCCACATGATGTTTCCACAGAATTTGAAACAAACTTCAGCTCCACTTGGAGCGACACATCTTCAAGCGATGTAAGTTTGCCGTTTTTTGCTGCTCCCTAATGTTGATCACTTACAGGACATCCTGTATATTTTTATTATAATATTATGTAAATTTAAGTATGTAAATAAATATATAGCTTGTCCAGCGACCAACAAGAGATAATTTAAGGGCATGAATATACCTTATTTAATCGTAGTTTTTAATAAATGTATAGATCTAGGTATCTTTCCAGATCTTATGAAATGCAGCAAAATCATTCCACTTTTTAAAACAGGTGAAAAAACTGATCTTAATAACTATAGACCAGTTTCTGTTTTACCAACCCTTAGTAAAATTTTCGAAAGGATAATATTGAATCAAATGCTAACCCATTTCAACAATAATAAATTATTACATCCTGAGCAATACGGTTTCACTAAAGGCCGTAGTACAACCGATGCCGGGGCTAGGCTATTAAAGCATATATTTGAAGCATGGGAGGCGTCACATAATGCCATAGGAGTATTTTGTGACTTATCTAAGGCATTTGATTGTGTTGAGCACGAAACATTGCTGTTTAAACTTGGCCACTATGGTATAAAAAACAAGGCCCTTAGCTTGATCGCGTCTTATTTGAGTAATAGAATACAAAAAGTCAGCATAAACGATATTAAGTCATCGGGGTCACCGGCTGTGATGGGTGTACCGCAGGGCTCGATCTTGGGTCCGTTTCTTTTTCTGGTATATATTAACGATTTACCACATTATGTAAAGAACCAAGCGGATATTGTACTATTTGCTGATGATACATCACTAATATTTAAGTGTGAAAGGAATAAAGTAAATTTCGACGACGTAAATAGTGCTCTTTCGCATGTATCGCGTTGGTTCACTATCAATAATTTACTATTAAATGCAAAAAAAACGAAATGTATAGAGTTTGTGCTACCTAATGTTAAAAAAGTCAGCAAATCTCTTAAACTAAATAACGAAACATTGCATATGGAGGAATCGACGGTCTTTTTAGGGGTGACCTTAGATAGTAAACTTCAATGGGGCCCACATATAACAAATCTCGCGACAAAACTCGGTAGGGCTGCTTTTGCTGTTAGGAAAATAAGGCAGTATACAGACGTCGAAACTGCTAGGATAGTCTATTTTGCTTATTTCCACAGTGTTATGTCTTATGCCATCTTGCTGTGGGGCAAAGCAGCCAATATAAAACAAATTTTCATACTCCAGAAACGGGCAGTTAGGGCTATTTATAAACTTAGGTCTCGGGAATCTTTGCGTGAAAAGTTCAAGGAAATAGGTATACTTACAGTAGCTGCCCAGTATATCTTTAACAATGTAGTTTTTATACGGAAGAATATAAACGCGTATAAACAAAATTTTGATATTAATAATCGCCATACGAAGAGAATGCATCAATTAGTTACGCCTTCGTTCCGCCTAAGTAAAGTGCAGCGATCTTTCATAGGGCTTGGTATACATTTTTATAATAAAATCCCAAAATTAATACGTGACTTGCCAATAGAAACTTTCAAAAAACGTGTAAAGACACAATTGTTAGGCAAGGGATATTATAGTGTAGACGAGTATTTAAATGACAAAGACGCATGGAAATGACCAGCTCTGCAACCAGTTCCGCTCAGAATAGTAAATACTTTTGTATTATTATCTTTTTTTGTAATATTTTTTTAAAAGCTTATAGCTTGCTCGCATCTTATTTAAGTAATAGGATACTAAAGGTTAATATAAACGATGAAAAGTCATCAGGGTCACCTACTGTGATGGGTGTTCCGCAAGGCTCGATCTTGGGCCCTTTTCTTTTCCTGGTGTATATAAATGACTTACCACATTATGTTAAAAACCATGCGAACATTGTGCTGTTTGCAGATGATACATCATTAATATTTAAGACTGATAGGAATAAAAATAATTTGGACGATGTTAATAGTGCTCTGTCGCATGTCTCACATTGGTTCACTATAAATAATTTACTTTTAAATGCAAAGAAAACCAAATGCTTAGAATTCGTGTTGCCAAATGTAAAAAAAGTAAATAAATCTCTTAAATTAAATAATGAAACATTAAATATAGAGGAATCCACGGTTTTTTTAGGGGTGACCTTGGACAGTAAACTGCAATGGGGCCCGCACATAGCATCTCTCACAACTAAACTTGCTAGGGCTGCTTATGCTGTTAGAAAAATAAGGCAGCTCACTGACGTCGACACTGCTCGGCTTGTTTATTTTGCATATTTCCATAGTGTTATGTCTTATGGCATTTTACTGTGGGGCAAAGCAGCCGGTATAGAACAAATTTTTGTATTACAGAAAAGAGCCATTAGAGCTATTTATAAACTAAAATCAAGGGAGTCCTTGCGTGTCAAATTTAAACAAATAGGTATACTTACAGTAGCTTCCCAATATATTTATAATAATTTAGTGTTTATACGGAATAACATAACTGCATATAAACAAAATTGTGATTTTTCAAATCGTCAAACAAGAAGGATGCATCAATTGGCTACCTCTTCGTACCGTCTTTCTAAAGTGCAACGTTCTTTTATGGGACTAGGTATAAAATTTTATAATAAAGTCCCAAAACAAATACATGACTTACCGGTGCAAGAGTAAATTTTGAAATGGAGACAATATCGGTATGTCTATACTGCTGATATTGAAAAAATGTATAGGCAGATACTAGTACACCAGGAAGACCAAGTTTACCAAAAGATCCTGTGGCGAGAGTCTCCTACTCAACCAATTCAAAGTTTTCAGTTAGTTACCGTGACGTACGGAACCAAACCAGCACCATATCTTGCTATAATGTGTCTCAAGCAGTTAGCGAGGGATGAACAACAAAATTATCCCGAGGCTACCAAAATATTAGAAAGTATTTTTTACATGGATGATTTTTGTGGTGGTAGTCACTCGATAGAAAACGCGTTACTACTCAAGTCAGATTTAGTTAAATTATTAAAAACACGGGGGATTTAATTTACGTAAATGGCAATCAAACGAACATAAATTATTATTATTAGATGAAGGGATGAAGGGATGCAATAAACAGGTATATGAATTTAAACAACCAGATACTGCTAAAACTTTAGGATTAGGCTGGAATCCTCAAAACGACCATTTTAAATTTTCGAAATTACCACTAGAGTCAAAATCAGACCTTGCTACCAAACGATCGCTTCTGCCAGATATCTCAAAGCTTAATAAAGCATAATAAACTAAGTCATAAAAGTAAACTTTAGTCTAATTAGTCCTATTTAGTCTTTCTAGAAGCCAGAACTCTCGATTTTCTAGTTCACCAGTAGAAGAGCAATAATCGAGAATTACAAACATTTCCGGAACTCATGCCAAACTGCCAGCAGAGCATAGGTGAAAAGTAAAAATTTTTAAATTTCGTAAGTTATGAAAAAAAAAAGTTGTTTTCTTTCTAGAAGCCAGAACTCGAGAGTTTCTCGTTCACCAGTAGAAGAGCAATAATCGAGAATAAAAACATTTCCGGAACTCACGCCAAACTGCCAGCAGAGCATGGGTGAAAAGTAAAAATTTTAAAATTTCTAAAGTTATGAAAAAAAAATAGTTGTTTTCTTTCTAGAAGCCAGAACTCTCGAGTTTCTCGTTCACCAGTAGAAGAGCAATAATCGAGAATAACAAACATTTCCGGAACTCACGCCAAACTGCCAGCAGAGCATAGGTGAAAAGTAAAAATTTTAAAATTTCTAAAGTTATGAAAAAAAAATAGTTGTTTTCTTTCTAGAAGCCAGAACTCTCGAGTTTCTCGTTCACCAGTAGAAGAGCAATAATCGAGAATAACAAACATTTCCGGAACTCACGCCAAACTGCCAGCAGAGCATAGGTGAAAAGTCAAAATTTTAAAATTTCTAAAGTTATGAAAAAAAATAGTTGTTTTCTTTCTAGAAGCCAGAACTCTCAAGTTTCTCGTTCATCAGTAGAACGGCAATAATCAAAATTAATAAAAAATTCCGGAACTCACGCCAAACTGCCAGCAGAGCATAGGTGAAAAGTAAAAATTTTAAAATTTCTAAAGTTATGAAAAAAAAAATAGTTGTTTTCTTTCTAGAAGCCAGAACTCTCGAGTTTCTCGTTCACCAGTAGAAGAGCAATAATCGAAAATAACAAACATTTCCTGGACTCACGCCAAACTGTCGTAGATCTGACAATTCCGCAAGCCGACGGAAATGCAAAAAATTATGACGTATTGCGTCCGCTTAATGAAAAACTCGCGATCAAAAAGTTTGCCGACGGATTGCGGAATCGTCGCATCAGTACAATCATTGCGGCACGTGACTTTAGCGCGCTGTCTGATGCAGTTCAATCAGCGATGGATGAGGAGCTCTCAGCCCCTCCACTTCGTCGGAGTTCATGGGTATGTATAAACATCCTAATAATTTTAACGGACAAAGGAGATTTCAAAGAGGTATGTATAATAGAGGTTATCGTAGTTTTAGAAATAAGTTCACAGGAGGCCATCACCAGCCTGGTCCAGCGCGGACAGCTACAACACACCATCGACGTGGGTATGGTTCTCAAAGCAATCGTCGAGGTGATGGGTTGCGTGCGAGAGGTAAATATCGGAATTATCGTAGTAAGGGACATTCAACTCATAGCAATATGAATGTTATAGCGACAGAAGAAACCAATACCAAATATGAAACAGATGATGAAACTCTGACCCAGTTTTTTCGTGCCTGGATATATTTACACGTGTAATAGTTTAAGCAAAGTTTCCTTTAAAGTCAACGAATGTAAACATGATTGGCTCATCGATACAGGCGCATCAATATCTGCGATCAAATTCGCTTGCGTTCAAAGTTTACCTTTACCTTTCCATAATGAGCGACTTAAGAGTTACGGGTATAGGTGGAAATTTGATCTCGGATGGCTTTGTTTATTTAACTTTAAATCACAATGGAGAAAAATTTTATCATAAATTTTATGTTTTTAGAGAACTGCCATGTAAAACAAATGGAATTTTAGGACAGGATTTTGTCAAAAATTTTAATGCTATTTTATATTTTTTTTATTTCGTAATAAACTCAAGTGGCTCCCAATCCGTCTTCGTCGGAATGCACATATTCTCTCTGCTTTATACTGCGTACTGTTCAATCCTATCACACCCTCGTATCTCAAAGAGCGGTTTAATTATAAATTTGAGTCACATGATCGCATGCTCCGATCTTCCTATAATCTCTCACTCCTTACTCCTCCCCACCTTTCATCATTTTACTCTAAATCCTTTTCTGTTCAGGCTGTTCGCCTCTGGAATTTACTACCAGTAAACATACGCCGTGCTCAGACACTTCACTGTTTTAAATCACAGGTGAAAGAATTATATCTCAAAAAGTATACATAAATTTCCCTTTTTTTTATCATCATTGGTATTAGCTATTTAGTTTACTTTATATGGACTGTAACTGTAGAACGATATTCATTATATACACCCTACGCCTCATTGTTATTTTCTCTTTTGTTTCCTATATGCTAAGGTTGCCTGGAAGAGATCGCTTTTTAGCGATAAGGCCGCCTTTTGTATGCCACATTATTTTTTTTAAGTATTTCTGCTTGTTTGTTAATTTGGTGTACAAATAAAGTGTATTTGTATTGTATTGTATTGTAAATTTTGAACTTAATACATTCCAGATATTAACAAAAAGCGGGAAAAGTGTTACTTTACATTTCGACTACATAACGCTGAAGTCACATTCCTACTTGACATTACCAGCTCGTAGCGAATCTACACATTTCATTAATACAAGTGTTACGGAGGACTGCGTAGTATTTTCTCAAGAACTTTGTGAAGGTGTATTTATAGCTAACACTATAGTAAAACCGGAAAATGGAAAAATCCCGATACGCATTTTAAATAGCAGAGATAGAGTTGTCAAATTAAATTACTTTCAAATTCATAAGCAAAAATTAAGTGATTATTTTATATGTCAGTTTAATCAAAGCTCTATTAATGCGGACCGTGTGAAAAAACTTTTTTCTTTGTTGAATTTAAAAGGAATAAATCTTGAAGAACAAATATCGATTGAGAACATATGTGCTAAATATCCGGAAATTTTCCATATGCCAGGTGATAAATTGACCACAACTTCATTTTACCGACAAAAAATTGATTTAAAACCTAATAATAGTCCAGTATATACAAAACCATATCGGTTACCACATTCACAAAAACAGGAAATTGACAGGCAGGTGCAAGATATGCTGGAAAACGGTATTATAGAAGAGGCTAGGAGCGCGTGGTCCAGTCCATTATTGCTAGTTCCGAAAAAACAAGACTCCACAGGTCAAAATAAATGGAGAGTTGTCATCGACTATTAGTACAGTCAATAAAGTAGTTGTAGAGTGCGTGAGCGGGAACCTAAGCGATTTCTTCAGAAACTTATTCAGGGTGCTTAGGGTGATAAAATACTAAAAGTCCCCGCGTCTAGGAGGTGAGCCGGAGGGAGGGGGGGGTTAGAAAGGTCTCAATTTTAGGTTTTTCACCAATATCTCAAAAACGGTGCGTTGTAGCGAAAAATGTTCTAAGATGAAATGAAAGCTTATAAAATTCTCTATAACTTTAATTCTGTACACTTTTTCTATATCTCCAACCGTTTTTGAACTACACGCTCCAGAAATGTCGAAATTAAAGTAATTCAGCGTGATAACCATTACCTGATGCGAAAATTATCTTAAAATTTATAGTAACCTAAGCTGGGAGTACCTCCACGTAGTAAAGGCAGTAACAGTAAGAAATCACGTTTTATATAACAGTGGATAACTGAGCAGAGGCGGGAAAACAATCATGATATTGATGAAGATTTCTTTTCGCTCAATATCTTTAATGCTCGCTGTAGGAAACGCGACCTTCTTAGCTAAAACTCCTATTGATATTGTATACTTGCCTTCGGGCTTATGTTATTACAGGTTTTCGCAATTTTATTTTGTCTGGCACGGTAGCCTAGCCGGTAACGCAGGGGGGCAGCCACAAAATATTCTTTTCAGATATACATACACTGTTATTAGTAACACAATTGGGTTATCCAACATGAGTACTAATAAGAGTTCTGTATGCATTTTGTATGTCGTTGAAGGAAGTAACGATGTCTCTGAGGGAAAGGAAAGGGAATACCGGGTCGTATTAAAGCTAGTAAGGAAAGGAAAGACGGCAAATATCGAAGTTTCCTTGACTTGACATCCCTTTTGATTTACATCAGCTGTCGTAAAAATGACACCCGAATTGATACCATTAAAAAAGACGTTAGGCAGGCATCTTTATCTAATGAAGAGGCAGGGCAGTCGCAGCTCAGACCTTCTGCTCCACCATTTGCCTTCAAGAATAATTGTTTTTTTATGTGCATGTTGCCTTAATGAAGATATAAAAAAGCCTTTTAACAAAAACAAACAAAAAAACGAGTATCTCATCGTGGGAAAGTAATCCATGTAAGCAAATATTTCTTCCATAGCCTCTACGACATGAGTATCTCTAGAGATCTCAGTTTTGTAGAGTTTTGGGTAAATGACAGGCTTCACAAGTGAGTAATAGTGTCTTCGTGATATTTTGCTCCTTCAGCAACAATATCGGTAATGCAGGAAAAAATATCAAGAACTTCGTTACCCTAGGCATCATTTCTCGAATAACATACCTGCTTGATACAATATTTAGCAGCTAGAGTCTCAACTGAATGTACAACCCGCCTTTTCTTCAAAGGCTTTTTTATATCTTCATTGAGGCAATATGTACATAAAAACAATGATTCTTGAAGTCAATTGGTGCAGCAGAAAATCTGAGCTGCAACGGAACTGCCTCTTCGTTATATAAAGATGCCTGCCTAACATCTTTTTAATGGTATCAGTTCAGGTGTCATTTTTACGACAGCTGATGTGAATCACGCTGTTATCACGCTGAATAACTTAAATTGCTACATTTCTGGAGCGTATAGTTCAAACACGGTCGGAGATACGGAAAAAAAGTATAGAATTAAAGTTATAGAGAATTTTATAAGCTTTCATTTCATCTTAGAACATTTTTCGCTACAACGCACCGTTTTTGAGATATTGGCGAAAAACCTAAAATTGAGACCTTTGTAACCCCCCCCTCCCTCCGGCTCACCTCCTAGACGCGGGGACTTTTAGTGTTTTATCACCCTAAACACCCTGAATAAGTTTCTGAAGAAATCGCTTAGGTTCCCGCTCACGCACTCTATACCCTCTTTTGAGTCATTCCTTGACTGGACTAATAGGAAATTAAACAATCAAATTCAAGATGACAAGTTTCCATTACCAAATATCTCGGAAATATTAGATTCTCTTTCAGGAGCTGTGTATTTTTCACATCTCGATCTATACCAGGGATTTTATCAAGTCAACCTAGATAAAGACTCCAGACCATATACGGCATTTACTACGGGAAAAAATCAATTCCAAATGACCCGTATGCCCATGGAAATAAAGTCCAGTCCTAACGGGTTCAGTAGAATGATGACTTTAGCGATGTCGGGGTTAAACCACGACAAATGTTTAATCTATCAGGATGATCTTGTAGTTTTTGGTCGGAATTTACAAAGTCATAATCAGAATTTAATGGACGTATTTAGTAGGCTACGTAAAATTAATTTAAAATTAAATCCTGTTAAATGCATCTTTTTACAAAAACAAATTTTATATTTAGGCCATGTTGTATCAGATAAAGGAATTTTACCTGATCCCGAGAAAACCAAACTTTTAGAGAATTACCCTAGGCCGCAAAGCGTAGATGAAATAAAGCGCTTTGTCGCCTTTGCTAACTATTACAGAAAGTTCATTCCGAATTTTTCAGAAATTGCACTACCATTGAATAAAGCTTGTCGCAAAAATTTATCGTTTCTTTGGTCAGAGGAGTGTGAGCAATCGTTTCAATTATTGAAAACGGCGTTAACAAAACCGCCCGTTCTCCAATATCCAAATTTTTCATCAGAAAATGAATTCCTATTACAGACAGATGAATCGGGAAAAGCAATAGGATCCGTATTATGTAACATGGATGGACGACCGGTCGCATACGCAAGTCGAAGTCTAAATAAGGCGGAGCTCAATTATCCTACTATTGAGAAGGAGCTGTTGTCAATAGTATGGAGTGTTACATATTTCCGACCTTATTTATACGGAAGACGTTTTAAAATTCAAACCGATCATAAACTACTTGTGTATCTTTTCAGCATACGCGACCCGTCCAGCAGGTTACTAAAATTTAAAGTCAAAGTCAAAATATTTTATTCATATAGGTATCATTGATACACTTATGCACGTCATTTTTTGGCTTTTCGGAAGGTGCTTTGTCATGGAGGAGAAGAAAAGCCTAAAGAAACTCCTCAGCACATCTTTTAAAAAAAAAAAAAAACATGAGAGGTGTCAACGGACACCTGGATGGAACGAAGTTCCTTTCGATTTAAGTATTGTTTTGTTGTACAGCGCCATTGTAGAAACTTGGAATGTCAAATATGATTTGAATTCAAATAATAAAGAATACTTTGTAAATAGAACATAATATATCATTTTAACATTGAAGTACTATTACTAGCATATAGAACAGACACCCCGAACACCATGTATGTCCCAATGCATTTGCGCCACGTGGCTTCAATCGTCAATGAATTCGTTCGATTTTGAAAGGAGAACCGGAGGCTCAATTTTGAAATTCGAACCTCCCGGGCGGGACACACATTTTGTTCCAGATGTCTGTTCTATGTCATTATACTTCAATACAT
Source organism: Thymelicus lineola (assembly GCA_963932265.1). Taxonomy (NCBI): domain Eukaryota; kingdom Metazoa; phylum Arthropoda; class Insecta; order Lepidoptera; family Hesperiidae; genus Thymelicus; species Thymelicus lineola. The sequence goes on from OZ010706.1 coordinate 787,983, forward strand.
TTTAACAAATAATAATAGATGTCGCTACAAAAATGTACTCTGAATCACGCTGTTGAGATTCTTTCACAGACCATTACGTGGCAGTGACCGAGCCAACAAGAAAAAGCTGCTGGATTTCACATTAAGAATATGGACTGCTATTGACAGTGAATTAAAGCCGTTGACTCTTAAGGGCGAAGAAAAGGACAATGTCGAGGATGATGAAGGTGTTCAAGTCACACAACTCACAAGACTCGCTTTTATCCGCGGCTCTACGCCCGCGAATTCAAATAGTTCTAACAATGAGTTGTTTAACATGCTTTCACATCATTTCATTATTGACATAATGCACATAATGTCATTATTGACATAATATTTTAGAAGAAAACTTGATGAACAAGCGGAAGATTCAACACGACTACAATAATTATTACAAATTGAGACAATCAAATAAAAAAAAAATAGTTATTTGATGTAGTCTGTGAAAAATTCTCGTACAATTTATGGAAAGATCAGATTTATTTAAATATATATTTTTATACATATACATAACTCGTAGAGTTCTTAGTATTTAATACCGCCATCGCTGTTTTCTGCTTTGGCCAAAGGCCGGCTGGTAGAAAATGCTCTAAGTATTAAGCTCGCCTTTTATACCATCTGTATGAGGTATAATAAAGTTTAGATAAATAAATAAAGATCCTCGCGAAGCAGGTGTAATGTTACGTTTGAAAGGACCGAGACGCGGAAAAATTATTGAAACTGCTAGATTTTACATCTAAAAAAGCTACTGTCATTTCAATCGAAATTGAATCGTAAAGACTGGATGTCTCAAATGGTTTTTAAGTCAGAATTCCTCCGTGAAAAAATCCAATTACTTAAAATAGTTTAAAAGAAAGCTCTATGATCAAGCGTTCGATTCAATACGGCTAACACATTATAAAAGTGAAGACAATATCATTTCTTTACGAAATTTACAGTTACTTGATGTAGTCTTTGAAAATTGTTTCTACAATTCATAGATGCTCGTGAAGCAGACGTAACAGAGCCTCCTGTGTTGTAAATAAGGAACTTTATTTAAAACCCGCCCCAGAAAACGAGAGTGATGTTCTGGTTATTAAAGACGAATATGGGAGTGATGAGGAATGCGGTCCTATGGACAAGGTGAAAGAGGCCAGTGCAGAAATCAGAGCCCTTGTGATGCATATGTTCAACATATGCAAGGGCAATAGCAGTGACCGAGCCAACAAGAAAAAGCTGCTGGATTTCACATTAAGAATATGGACTGCTATTGACAGTGAATTAAAGCCGTTGACTCTAAGGGCGAAGAAAAGGACAATGTCGAGGATGATGAAGGTGTTCAAGTCACACTACTCACAAGACTCGCTTTTATCCGCGGCTCTACGCCCGCGAATTCAAATGGTTCTAACAATGAGTTGTTTAACATGCTTTCACATCATTTCATTATTGACATAATGCACATAATGTCATTATTGACATAATAATTTAGAAGAAAACTTGATGAACAAGCGGAAGATTCAACACGACTACAATAATTATTACAAATTGAGACAATCAAATAAAAAAAATTGTTATTTGATGTAGTCTGTGAAAAATTCTCGTACAATTTATGGAAAGATCAGATTTATTTAAATGTATATTTTTATACATATACATAACTCGTAGAGTTCTTAGTATTTAATACCGCCATCGCTGTTTTCTGCTTTGCCCAAAGGCCGGCTGGTAGAGAATGCTCTTAGTATTAAGCTCGCCTTTTATACCATCTGTATGAGGTATAGTAAAGTTTAAATAAATAAATAAAGATCCTCGCGAAGCAGGTGTAATGTTACAATTGAAAGGACCGAGACGCGGAAAAATTATTGAAACTGCTAGATTTTACATCTAAAAAAGCTACTGTTATTTCAATCGAAATTGAATCGTAAAGACTGGATGTCTCAAATGGTTTTTAAGTCAGAATTCCTCCGTGAAAAATCCAATTACTTAAAATAGTTTAAAAGAAAGCTCTATGATCAAGCGTTCGATTCAATACGGCTACCATATTATAAAAGTGAAGACAATATCATTTCTTTACGAAATTTACAGTTACTTGATGTAGTCTTTGAAAATTGTTTCTACAATTCATAGATGCTCGTGAAGCAGACGTAACATAGCCAGATGTATTTCTTTGTTTAACTAATGATAAAGTGCATTGTTCACAATTTTTACAAATGGCACTTCTACATTTCTTCAAAATAAAGCCCCCAACATACCGTTTCGACTCCTCATTCACAAGTGTGCTAGTATTTGTCTCAACTGTCTGCTCGTCCATCAATATATCTATAAATGGATCAATGTCAATATGTTGATCTTGTGTTTCATTTTTTTGTTGGCTTGGCATCTTATGAGTAAGAAAATGCTTTAAAGATTGTAATGGCTTGTTGCTATCTTTCTCACAGTTGGCACCCACTGCATGCACAGAACTGAAATTATTAATTAATAATGTTTTAAAAGCGCTTATAAATTGAGAGCATGTTGGGGATACATTTCTAACTCCATTGCTTCTGATACTCGAAAAGAAATTTTCAAGTGGGTCTTGATTAAAATTTCTGGTAAGTACACTTGTTACATTATAATGTTCATTAATATATTTAAACATTTCTTTAAACACACTAATATTGTTTATCCAATTTTTTAGTGATGGTACCTGGACATATTTAATTTCTTCTGTACCATTACTATTTTTTTTTACTTGTTTAAATTTCATTGACCTTAATATTGGCAATAGTTCATATCCCACAGTCTATGGTGAATGGAGTTCTTCTTCAGACATCCTTTATATTTTTTTGCACTTTCGGTATAAGAGTGGCCGTTAAATGAATCGAACAACTTGTCTATTATCAATAAGAATTCTGCGGTCGCCTCGCATTCCTTTGGAAGAACGTTGTGCTCTGAAATAAAAAATTAAACAAAATTAGATGAGTAATTTATTATTATAAGTATTGTACATCGAGCTAATTACTAGTATCAAATGTGGTCCCAATTCGATACACTTGAGGGAATTATGTGTGTCTTTTTGATTTTACCTTAATAAAAATAATATATACTTGATCCTTTTTTATAAATTGAAGGTAGCAAACTAGTATATAGTGGGTCACAAAAGCGTTGCTACCCTTGAGTAATTGTAGTAATTGTAAGTGTGGCCGAGACGAATCCAACAAATCAAAGATCATTTAAATCGGTTCAGCCTTCTTTAGTTATAAGTTCTGTAACTACCAAAACTTTGTTATATATATAATTATATAGATATTGGTAGGGAAGTAGGGATAGAACTCTGCCTGCTCGTAATACTCATAAATATAACAAGCAGGTCTGTTTACTACTTCAATATCATATAAAATAAAGCAAAACAAATTAATAAGACTTACTGGCTAGGAATCGCAAAGTGGCTGACACCCTCTGACTAAAAACTTGGGCTGCATATTTCACTTTAATCTTTGGAATTTTATCTTTATGAATGTGATTTTCTGTCAATTTATTTAATAATCTTATGTCATCATCCCCGACGTCAATATCTAAAAGCATTCGTAAATGTGCCCACTTTGCAATCTTTAATTCTCCATTAAAATTGAATTGTAATTCTTTATCAAGAGAATTGTTCCTTATCCCCTTCAGGAGATGTGGGGTGTCATATATGGGAAACTCCTTAATATTTCCGACTTCAAATGCAAGGCTTTTGTATTCTCTATTTTCTCTTAAGTATTTTTCTTTTGTGTCAGCCATTAAACTACTGATTACACTTGTGTTCGGTCCACTCTGGTCACAAATTGTTGCTAAAACTTTTAATCCGGTTGAGTCAATCTTTTCTATTACCTCCTTAAATAGATTTTTCAATTTATCTTTTTTGGTGCTGGCTTGACAAAATGTAAAGCATATGGGCTGTTTATATTTGCCTTTTATGCCTTTGATCATGAAGACCAAGGCATGATCAGCGATTTTTGTCGTTTTATGGTCTCCAAAATCTTCTAAACCAATTATTTCATCCCACACTTTAGAATAATAGAGTCCTGGGGTAAGAGCAACTTCGTCAAAAATCAAAGTGCACAACCTTTTCTCACTGGGCAATTTGGATGCAGTCTTTCTCAAATTTTCTACAATATGGTCATTTATGCCAGGTTTTAAGGGCAGACAATTTAAAACTTTTTGTAGACTTCTTTTCGAGGGCAATACAAATATTGACCTCATTAAATTGTAAGCTTTTTGGCTCTGTTTTAATATAGTTAGAGCTAAAATTTTTCTTCAAGTGAGAATCTTCTCCCTCGTGGTTTTTTTTTATATTGGTACTGCATTTTACTAAATAAAAATGCTGACTCTGGTAGTTTTTTTAATAGCATTTAAGAATGTTACATTCTTTGAAATTTTTTCTGCCTTGTGTACCATTTGTTTCAATGTTTTGCATTTTAATTGTTCTCTCATCAACTTAACCTTTAGTTTCGACAATTCATTTGTCCGTTTTAATTTACTTGAAGATAAAACTGAAAGAAAAAGGATAATTAATAATAATAAATATTGTGTTTTAGAAGAACGCATAATAATAAGTAAGGTAGTATCTGTGCATACATATAAAGAGTGAAATTTTCAAGTGTGCATGGATGGCCAAATTCAAAACTATGAGGAATAGCGAAAAATAGTCAAAGGGAGTCTCGGAGCCGATTTTGATGAAAACCAAAACTGCATCATTAGATCTGCTCGTTTGTTACTGTCGGTCCATGAACATCCAATAGTAAAAATAATAGTATCTGAGATACATAAAATATTTTTCTTTACCTTTACGTTTTCTTCCAGTGGCAATATGAGAGCCATGTGGCATTACAATGTTAGAAGTAGTGGGCTGGACAGAACTAATATGAAGATCTGAAGGCTCTTGTACAGAACTCACAGGAAGATCTGTAGTATCTTGTATAGACATGTTAGAAACATGTCCAGAAAATTCAGCCTGTTGCGCGTCCCCAAATGCTGTAAGAATATATTCTTAGATGTAGAACATTAAACCACAAGACTATGAACATTTTCAACTTTTTTCTACATCACTGCATGAAAACAGTTTGTATGGGTGTTTTCATCATCATCATCTCAACCCATCATTGTCCACTATTGAGCATGGGTCTCTTCTCAGAAGGGAATATTAACGCCTTATGGCTTATGTAAGCCTTAAGGCCCTGTAAGTAATAGCCTGGTCAAAATAAAGTTCATCAAAGGTAATAAAAATATATATTATGACATAATATTAAACATTACCTACATATAATATGAATTTTAAATTTTAGATGGTTTACTATTAATTTGTCATTTTTATTTCACTTACAAATGTAAGTAGGTATAACTCATCTCAGTCATCTCACCACTATTTTAGTAGTACAATTCTTTTCAAGTAACACTCATAGAAAATCACTATTATTACACTACTAATTTAGTTATGTTACTCTGGTCTCTGATTCTACATTCACACATAAGAAATTAAGGATCACAAACTTTTCACAGGAAAAGGTAATATTCAACTTGTGGAAAGTATTCGATATTGAAAAAAATATTGATGTTTTCTAGCGATATATTGATAAATATTCATGTTGGGATCCAATGTTATACATCTAATATATAGATATATTTTTTAAGTGGCACCCCTAAAAGGTATCCCTAAAGTTCATGTAAATTTTCAGCTTCTTGGGAATTTATGCAAGGGTACCTCTATTTTTCAGGCTAATTTGACCGGACTATAAAGACAAGTCTGAAATGGGAGACTCAGTTTCGTACCCTGCAAAGCTTGCCACAAGCTGCCTTGTGGGCTTATTTTTTTTTTTTTTTTTTTTTTTTTTTTTTTATAACTTATAAGTTAATACTTGACTACAATCCCACCTGATGGTAAGTGGCGATGAAGTCGTTGGTGGTAAGACGCATTAACTTAGTAATAGCCTATTCACTCTTGCCTTGAAGACACTTACATTGTAATCGAGCGGAAACACCGACGCGGGCAATTTATTCCAATCCTTCGCTGTACGTACAATAAATGATGAAGCGAAGCGCGTCGTCCGTACAGGGGGGATGTCAACGACGAAGGGATGGATACCCGCCGTGCGTCGGGACGTTCGATGGTGGAAAGGGGATGGCGGAATCAAATCGTATAATTCCTGCGCACACTCTCCAAAATGTATCCTGTAGAACACTGAGAGGCTGGCAACTTTACGCCTGTGCTCGAGGCTCTGAAGATTGGTCTCAACCAATTTATGGTCACCAATGAGTCTTTTAGCACGCCTCTCTATTGAATCCAATGCTGACAGGTGGCATTTGGCAGCACCAGCCCAAATGTGACAGCAGTACTCCATACAAGGCCGAACCTGTGCTTTATATAAGGTTAAGAGCTGTTGTGGTGTGAAGTACCGCCGCACCTTTGCTAGGATTCCAAGCTTCCTAGCAGCCACTTTAGCTCTGGATTCAATGAACCGCCCAAAGTTAAGGTTCGAGGATATCTCAATGCCCAATAACTGAAGGCGGTCGGTGTACTCCAGGGATACATTCTGAAGAGTAGGAGTCAAGGTGAACGGACTCCTTTTAGCGGTGAATAGACACGCTTGTGTTTTCGTGGCGTTGAATCCCACTAGGTTGGCATTGCCCCATTCGGAGACAGCCTGAAGTGCAAGATTCATACGCTGCACCATAGCCTCTCTTTCGGACTGTATATGGTCTTTACTGGCCCGACCTTTTGGCAGGTATCTCTCTACAACCGTGCTGTCGTCTGCGTACCCATAGATACCGGGCATGAGCAGATCGTTGATGTGCAGCAGAAATAGTGTTGCAGAGAGAACAGACCCCTGAGGAACTCCGGCATTGGTTGTCATTGATTGCGACGAGCAACCTCCGACAACCACTCGGAATGAACGGTCACTCAGGAAGTCTTTGATCCAGTCGATCAGGCCAGGGGATAGGCCATACGCAGGAAGTTTGCACATAAGGCTAGTGTGCCAAACCCTATCAAAAGCCTTCGAGATGTCAAGGGAAACGGCAAGCGCTTCCCCATTTTTCTCGAGGGCTTCCCCCCAGATGTGAGTGGCATACGCTAGAAGATCTCCTGTCGACCTGTTTGGGCGGAAACCGTACTGTCGGTCACTAATGAGATCGTTCTGTTCTAGGTATGCCATCAGCCGTGTGTTCAATATACGCTCCATAATCTTACAGAGTAAGGAGGTTATTGAGATGGGCCGATAGTTAGTGGGGTCAGCACGACTGCCTTTTTTGGGCACAGGCTGCACGTTGGCAAGCTTCCATGATATAGGAACTATCCCAGTCTCGATAGAGAGGCGAAACAAGCGTGTCAACACAGGAGACAACTCGGGTGCACACGTCTTTAATACTACCGCTGGAATACCATCAGGTCCACTGGCTTTGTTCACGTCTAGACTTCGCAGGGTCTTAAGTACCTCTTTATTGTGAATGCGGACCTCTGACATAGAGGTACCGCAATTAGGTATCTGTGGTGGGTGGTTGTTGCTAGTGTCTAGACGTGAGTTCTCAGCAAACAGAGATGCGAAAAGGTTCGCTTTCTGTTCAGCTGTATGAGCCAGAGAGCCATCCGGTTTTACCAGTGGAGGCAGCGTGGGACGACAGAAGTTAGTCTCGACCGCTTTGGCGAGGGACCAAAAAGCTCTACTGCCACATGGCTGGCGAGAGACTTTTGCGCCGATATGTCTAATGCGGTCGACACTCACTTTCTGTAATGCCTTTTTGTAGGACTTGGCGGCAAGGTTAAAGGCTTTCTTCTTAGATCTAATATCCGGAGCTTTGCGGCTTCGAGCGTCAACCCAGGCAAGATACGCCGAATGTTTGCGTCTCTCAGCCTGAGCGCATTCGGCGTTAAACCATGGGCGAGCTTTGCTACCAATGGGAACGTCGGAGAAAGGAATGAAATACTCCATCCCTTGACGAACCACATCGGTTACAGCATCCGCGCAGCTCGACGGATCTTCAGAAGAAAAGCAGACCTCTCGCCAAGGATAAGATGCAAAAAAGTGTCGCATCTCATCCCAATCTGCTGACCTGTAACGCCATACTCGACGGACACCTCCTGAATCGTGATCGGGGGCTGAGTATGACGAAACAGATTTCACCAGACAGTGGTCAGAGGTTCCCAGTGGGGAGGAAACCTGAACAACGTACCTGTCTGGATCGGTTGTCAGCAGAAGGTCCAGGCAGTTTGCTGTGTGGCCATCAACATCGGGCACCCTGGTCGCTTACTTTACCAGCTGGGAGAGGCCAAGCGATAAGGCAAAGTTCCACGCTTCTCTCCCTGCATGGTCGGTTTTCTGGTATGGGAACAACCAGTCTTGATGACAGGCGTTGAAATCCCCCAGAAAAACCAGCTGCGCAGTGGGGTACCGTTGCAGAGCCACATCAGCCGTCTCGCTAAGGTGCTCAAATAGGCGAGTTGTCTCCTGGTCACCGCTGTGCGAACGATAGACACAAGAATACAAAACTTTGTCTGTACCCGTGTCTACCAAAACCCAAATCGTGGAGAAAGTAGGGTCTTCAAGATGACGGAGACGCTGACAACAGATATCGTTGCGGGCATACACACAGACTCCGGCGCGAGGGTGAAAATTTTGCTCCAGTGTGTAACCAGGATAGTCTAGGTAGGCCGCGCTCAATGGACATCGGATCTGCGTCTCCGTCAAAAAAAGCAAGTGCGGCTTCTCAGTCTCTAGGTGGTGGTGGACTGAGGTGAGGTTAGAGTGCATACCTCGGATGTTGGTAAAATGCACTTCGAGTGAGGGGACGTGCAACCGCTGTAAATCTCGTTTACTCTTGCTCTTTCTCATGGGTTGAATAGGATTGGGAGTGAATAGGATGGAGGATAGCAGTTGAACGAGGCGTTGCGTTGTAAACCAAGGAACAAAGTTAGAGTCGCTATGTTATTGGGGACTTAGTCTGGAGACCGCGGGGACGCCCGAACCCCCCCGGAGATCGCCATCAGGTCCCCTCATCCGGTCGCCAACCGGCATGATGGAGCCACTCCGGGATTTTTCGCAGATGGCGGGGCAGCCTTTCGTGGGTGGCTGTCCCACTACTTGGGCCCCCAACTGTCTACGGTCGGCCAGCGGTGCACCGTGCTTCGGATCCCGCTACCCTCCGCGACTAAGCTCCCGACACAGCAAACACCAACCCGTCACAACCGGTACATCAACGCAACGCAACTGTTCAGACCTATCCTCCATTCGGCTTCATTAGACATCACTCCGGAACACGACGGATCGCTTGGCGGCATGGCTTTGTCTAATGGGTGGTAACCTAAGCCGGCAGCCGACGTTGTGGCCTACCACCGGAGTTGCTGCTCGTTTAGCACTACCCAGGGGACACGTGTAGGGTATTCGGTATCCAAGTAACTTCCTACGGACGCGAGCAGCTCATCCCCCATTGTTATTTATAAATATGAAATTTAAAAAACTTACACAAATTTAAAGTTGGAAAACCGTTCCCAGTCAGTCTGTTGCCCCGAACTTGATATCTTGGTTCAAAATGTCTACCACAGAGACGCACATTTCGATGTATATAATTGTCATCAAAGTGTAGAACATCTTCACCTAGGATTGACTTCCACTTATTAAATCTGTCCTCCTTAGGATATTTCGGAGATGGAAATGAATGCAGCGGTCCTGAAAAATAAATCATAATTTAATATAATAATTATATAATTTATAAAACAAAACAATATTCGAGAATGCATCGCCGAGTCCCAAGCTTGTATCGCTAATATATTATATTTCTAGCATTTTGTAATGAATTGATTTGGAAAGGAATCGTTGTGCTTTTCATACTAGAATATCATAAGAAAGAAGATATTTGTATTCTGTGTAAGTATTTATTTTAATCCAAAGTGCAGACTTGTCATTATTATTTATTATTACTCATAGTTAGCTACAGGTTCTCCTTTGTAACTGTATATATCGAGTATATCGAGTTTAAACCATAAAATTATCAAGAAAATATGTATTTTCCAATCAAAACAAAAAATAAATATATTGTTTACTGTTGAATTTTAAAAAGTGGATTTCTATTTAAATACGTAATTACTTATAAATATTCTGTACCTCTAGTGGATGAAAAGCATTTCAGGACACACAAAAATATTATCACAAGTGAGCTCACTGACCCGCGGTTCTGATAACTTTGCAAACGGAATTTTAGAAAAGCTACGAAATAATTATGTACTTACCGACAACCTTACACCCAAAATAGCATCTCCTCTGCATGTCGACAGGAAATAATATACTTGCAACAGTATCCAAATCGTTAGAAAATCGTAGTCAGATGAAGAGTAGCCGGGTCAAACGGAGAAGCAGATAATGTCGAAGTCCAAAGTCAATAGCAAAGTCGATCGGTAAAGGCAGGTAGCAGCGAGTCCAGGGTTAACAGCGAGGTCGGCGGGGTCAATCAATAAAATACAAGGTATACGCAACGAATTCACACAAAAGAAGTCCGAATAACCGAAAACTTTTGAGCGAATGAATCAGAAATTCAGAATGAATCATGTGGCAATTATTGAGGTTATGAAAAAAAATTTGACATATAAAAGTTGCCACTTAAGTTTGCAAAATTCTTACTATTGGATTTTAATTTTAATTTATCTTTAACTCATATTTAGTGGATTTTACTTTCATATAATAAAGTATTTTAAAAGTAAAAATATTCTCAAATTTTTGTATTCTTGTTTAAGATGTAAATTTGTACATTTAGTATAAATTGGTAGATTTTAAACTTCCATTTGGTAGATTTCCACCGGAGATTAACAATGTAAATTTTTTTATTAGATAGAGCGCCATCTAGCTGGATATTGAAGTATTGAAGCCCCTGATCGGGTATAGTGTATAATCTATGGCGTCCATTACAAATTAAATTACAGTACAGTACCACAGATAATGTTATAAACAAAAACTTATAAACAATACAGTGGTTTTAACCACAGAGTAATAATGAAAGTTAACACAGATTATCAATTACATTTTACAACATTTTCCTCTTAATATTTTGATAATATTAATATTTTAATAAAGTTCCAAATAAAATCAGAATTAATGCTCTTATCACATAATATTAGAAATAGAATGTACAATCATAAAATGTAAAACATTACTGTCAGATTATTTTTATACCTTATCAAAACTCAAACTTACGTTTCATAATCTGAAAATTTATCAGGTAGTTTAATCACCCTGCCTAATCTAGACCTTTTCACCTTCAAGTTTGGATTCTCTATGCTGGAACTATTGGGGCCTGTTTATAACATTATCTGTGGTACTGTACTGTAATGTAATTTGTAATGGACGCTTTGAGCATAAATAAAATACTGATTATGATACATAAAACTAGATCTTTGATTTGATAATACTACACTTGTAAACAACACTTGTACCATAACCAAAATTTTATCGTTTTTCTAATTTCAGGTACGCATATAGTGCTTCGTGGGTTCCCAAATCCAGACAAGGACCGAGAAAGATTCAACACAATGCAATAGGTGGAGACATTTTGTCAGTGGATAATCTTCAAATATATAAGTACCGACGTGTATGTCGCAGTCACTTTGAGTACAAATATTTATGTCGTAACAATAGGATCAGTTCCAATGCAGTGCCGACATTAAATATGCCAGATAAGTATATTTTTTCTTTCTGTGTTATTATTTCTTTGTAACAATATATCACATTCACATAGTGTAGGGCCCTTTTAGAAAGCTTGTATGAAATTGTAAAATCCTCAAATATCGACATACAAAATAATGCTATCCTTCATAAAATAGGGTTTATTGAATGAAGGGTGTAATGCTATCTTAGAAAAATTAATGAAGTCTGAAGTGTTCACATTTCGACAATTGTACAAAATACACCACTCATAATATGAAAAGCCAAAATAAAATGCAATAATTATTTTCAAAGTAATTTAAGACAAATAGAAATAAAATCAATTTTGTTCTTTGTCGTTTATCACACTGTTTTTGTTAGTGTATATTACATTTATATTATCTGTGTTACATAGTCTGTTATTTGGATGTAGAACGGATATTGTACGTATGGCAACTCTGTCATCTTACTTCCGCCCCGTCTAGGGTTCGAAGTATCGGCCTCTGGTATCGATACCGAGTACTCGTGCAGTGTTGCAAAAATGAAATATCAAAAATCGGTAGCATTGCCAGCTAAAAATCGGGAGAAATCGGGAGATTCTTAATCTGAATAAAGCAGAGTTATTTTATGTTAGTAACACAATAATTTTTATTTATAAAAATAATTTATTATTCATTTCCATCTTCGCACCATGTTACTAGCCATTTTTGCAAACATGACTTTATTTATATTAAAATTGGAACAAATTTGATCATCTTTTTACTCGACTGCGCGACCCAAGGGAGGGTAATACGTTTATCATTCTATGTATGATGTGGCATTGTAGAGACCAAACGTGTTGGCCGTTTTTGATCAATCAATCAATCAATCAATCAATCAATTTATTTGCTTGAATATGGGTTAGTTACATTGAGGTGTTAGTAGTAGATACAATTTGGTATGTTCGCCATATTCCGCCTTTATGGCATGCAAAAATTTTATCAAAATATCAATAAAATATAAATGTCAAATATATGTCTAATCTAATTATAAAATTTCTTAAAATTAATAAAAAAAATTAAAATAATTAAAAAATAATTTAATAATAAAATCTAAATCTAATCTAATCTTAATTTTAAAATTTCTTTCTTTCTTTCTTGATTCTTACGTCAATATTCTATTCTACGCCAAATTGACAAAAGGTAAGAAAAAATTATATTGACGAGCTAGTGGGATATCGTTGAATAGGTATTCAAAAATGATATTTAGGTTCCCTTCACAAATTTTCATTTTAAGTAATCGTTTAGGATATATAATGAATCAACAAGCATTCTTGCTAATTTATTAACTCCCTCAATGAAATGACATTATTGAGAATTTTACCGTTTTTTAATCCTAATAAAGAAGTCAATGAATCCTGACTAAAAAGTGTAAAATAAAAAATTATTAAATAACACAAAAAACACGACGAAAAAACAAGCCCAGTAGTTAAGCAGTCGGAACCCATTCTTCAACCAATCACATCTTCCCAAAGAGCCCTGTGAAATATAAATGGGTCGCTGCTAAACTACTGGGCTTGTTTTCTCATTTTTATCATAGTATTTCATTATGAACGCAGTCGGGTTTTATGTTTTTTAATTTTTTTTTGTAATAGACCTAATATGGAAAACTCAAAACTTCGGATACGTATGAACAAATATTTTAGAACATGACTGTGTGAGCAGTCACCACGTTTTATGCTATATGTATATCTACGCTTGCCCAAAATTCTTCTGTTTTTTCACTGAGTGGCTTAATTTCTTTTGTATTTTGTATTTAGAACATTATTTTCTATTATTAACTTTAAATATTATGTTATTGCTAGAAAATGCAAAAAATCGGGAGAAACGGTCGCTAAATCGGGATATCGGGAGACGATAGCCAAAATCAGTAGATCTCCCGATAAATCGGGAACTTTTGCAACACTGTACTCGTGTGGTATCGACGGGTAAGGTATCGATACCAAAAAAGTATCGGTCCTGAAGTATCGATACTACTCAGTATCGACTATCGAGTACTCGCGAGGATCACAGTCAGATCAGAGCTAAAAAAAACATAAACGTGTACTTATGTACGTGCGTGAGAAGTTATACTTCTTTGTCATGAAAAAAAATTCAAAAAACAATATTAAAAAAATATTGTTCGAAATACAGTCGAACCTGGATAAGCGAGAATCCAAGGGACCCGAATGTTATTCTCGCTCGTAGAGGTTTCTCACTAAAGCAGTTTGTCACTTACGAAGGTTTGGGAGTAGTTACTCTCATTTATAGAGGTTAACAAAAGTAAAGAAACATGGTGCTAGAGCGTTAAGAAATAATAAGTATACATTTTGTTTTTAAATACATATTTTATTTATTCGAAGAAATCAGTTATTTTTTTCTGTTTGTCCTTCTTACAATTATGAATCTGTTTTTCAATTTCATAAAGTTTATCAGAAATTGAGGGATCAATTTCACAATACTCAAAAATAACTATGGAGTGTTTCTATTGCACTTAAGGCATCGTTTCTTGGAATAGGCTGTTTTTCTAAATGTTGAACAAAACCAAATGTTGAAGATAATCAGATAGGGACAAGCGCACATGTGCAGCCGCTTTGTAATTCCATCAAAAACAATGACGCTTTGGCTTTCTTTGTTTACAAACAAGGATACCTATGGGTTTATTGAAATATTATTGTAAGTAAATAATCTCGCTTACAGAGGTCTTAAGTAAAAAACTGTCAGTTACAGAGGTCTAGATGTGAAAAATGACTCTCTCTAAAAGAGGTTTCCACACTGTCACTCATAGAGGTATTCGGGATAAAAATGACGGGACCTGACCAATATTGTCGCTTATAGAGTTTTCTCACTTATCCAGTTTTCGCTTATCCAGGTTCGACTGTACAATATTCAAAAACAGCAATATTAAAAATAAAAATTAATTAATATTTTGAAATAATTTAATTTACGAATCTCTATAGCCAAACTATATGTGTTAAGCGCCATCTGTGATTAATTTTGTATCTACATACTTGTAAAAACACCATCTATGTTCTATTACGAGAACTATTACGATACCATGCCACCTAGAACTAACTTCACGATGTAGAATTTAGCTAACTTCACGAATCACGATGTAGAATTTAGGTGACGTTGTGCGCGCGCATCATAAAAATTCACTCTCATCATTTTTCTCCATCGCGCCAAAAGAAGTATAATTTCAAAAAAAAAGGTCGTCGACAGTGAATTTCATGTCCCGATTACACTTTCTGTTTAGTTCAAGCGCTAAAACGGGCCACAGTTGATCTTTTTCCATATGAAAATACTGAAAAGTACTCAGTATTTTAAAAGTACTCGATACCGACGTTTCATATGAGTACTTGCGAGTAATTACCAGGTACGAGTATCGAGTACTCAGTATCGAGTATCGCGAACAAAAGTATCGATACCTACTCAGTATCGAAAGTATCGTTCGAACCCTAGTCCCGTCTCCATGTTGAAGTTATGCAGTCGAGTCAAGTAAGGTTCTTTAAAATAAGTTTTGTAATTGTGCACAAGAATAAGTAATAAAGAAAGTGTTAACATTTTGGCATTTTATTGGCGTCCCACCCAGTAAGTACTTTAATATGGTAGCAGAGCGTGGTTGGAATAAAAAGGGACGCCAATTGTAAAAGTTAGAACACGGCACACGCTATTGACACCATTGAACGAGTAATGGCCGCGTCACAGAAAAGTGCATCAGATTTTTGTGTTCCATTATTTGATGGAGCCGATTATAGTAATTGGAAATGCCGCATTTTGAAATTCCTGCAATATAAAAAGTGTGCTGAAGTGGCGACACGAGAAAAATGTTCGAAAGATGTTGAGAGCACATGGGAAGAAAAAGATATTCAAGCTACCAATTATATTTACAGTGCTATCACTAATAGACAACTTGAGTATATAAGCGACCTCGATTCGGCGTACAAAATTTTACAAAAATTTGATGAAATGTATCTAAAGAAGTCGACAGCTCTGCAAATAGTATGTAGAAATAACCTTGAAAATGTCAAATTAAGAAACTATTCAGACATAACAATGTTCTTCGATGACTATGAAAAATGTGTTAATGAACTGAAGCAAGCTGGTGCTGCTATTACGGAACAAGAAAAATTAAATTATATGTTGAAGGCATTGCCTTCCGAGTATAGTTACATTGGGGACTTGCTAGACGTCTTACCTGAAAAAGAAAAAACCGTGGATTATCTGAAGAGTAAGTTAAAATTGAAATACATTGAATCGAAGGCTTCCAGAAGTGATGAACAAGTGGTTAGTGAAAAATTAAATGCATTTAAAGCAGAACGGTCAATACAGAAAAATAAATTTACATGTTTTACTTGTGGAAAACCCGGTCATTATAAGTAGGACTGTCGCTACAATAATTATGTAAGCTCCCGTGGTCGTGGCTCATCAGTTGGTTATAGAGGAAGAGGACGAGGCTCATATAATAGTGTTCAAAAGTTTCAAAAGTCAAATGATAATTACCGAGGAAATAATTTTTATACAACTGTTGCAATGTAATAGTGAAATTAATAACAAGGAAAATTCTATGAATGGAGAAATAATTTGGCTATTAGATAGTGGATGTACTGATCACTTATAATAAATATGTACTGATGAATATTTTCAAACGTCACAAATATTGAAAAATCCTATTAAAGTTAAAGTTGGAGATGGAAGAGTATTGGAAGCCACAAAGATCGGAAATATTAAAGTTTGTTTTTCAGTATATGGCAAGAAGTCTGAAGTCATGCTAAATAATGTTTATTATGTGAAAGAAATGAAGGCAAATTTATTTACTGATGAACGAGAAACTCGAGAGTTTGGCTTCTAGAAAGAAAACAACTATTTTTTTTCATTACTTACGAAATTTCAAAATTTTTACTTTTCACCTATGCTCTGCTGGCAGTTTGGCGTGAGTTCCGGAAATGTTTGTTATTTTCGATTATTGCTCTTCTACTGGTGAACGAGAAACTCGAGAGTTCTGGCTTCTAGAGAGAAAACAACTATTTTTTTTTCATAACTTTCGAAATTTTAAAATTTTTACTTTTCACCTATGCTCTGCTGGCAGTTTGGCTCGACTTCCGGAAATGTTTGTTATTTTCGATTATTGCTCTTCTACTGGTGAACGAGAAACTCGAGAGTTCTGGCTTCTAGAAAGAAAACAACTATTTTTTTTCATAACTTTCGAAATTTTAAAATTTTTACTTTTCACCTATGCTCTGCTGGCAGTTTGGCTCGACTTCCGGAAATGTTTGTTATTCTCGATTATTGCTCTTCTACTGGTGAACGAGAAACTAGAATTCTGGCTTCTAGAAAGAAAACAACTATTTTTTTTTCATAACTTTAGAAATTTAAAAATTTTTACTTTTCACCTATGCTCTGCTGGCAGTTTGGCGTGAGTTCCGGAAATGTTTGTTTTTCTCGATTATTGCTCTTCTACTGGTGAACGAGAAACTCGAGAGTTCTGGCTTCTAGAATGAAAATAAAAATTTTTACATAATTTTTAAAATTTTCCAATTTTTATTTTTTTGTTTTTTGATGATTTTTTTTTTGTTTAATTGATAGAACTATTACTCAAAATTATTAGAAACTGTAGAACTCATTGAATGTGAACAGAACTCTTTTTAATTTTTGAGCTCCTAAAAAATGATCTGCTACGTCAGGAAGTTAGCAGAGCATTTCATCGATTTACTTTTTTTAGGTTAAATCGCCAGAACTATTCCCCAAAAGCATCAGGAACTCTAGAACTCTTGTGCATGCGAAGAGAATCTAATTTTTTTTTTGATCTGCTGGGAAATGATCTGCTAAGTTCACTGTCATCCTTCCGGTTGGCACGATTTCTTCATGAATCACGACTAGATCTCCGATCTTTATGTTATCTTTAACTCCCTTCCATTTATTTCTTGCTGCTTTCTTGCTTGCTTTCATTGTCAAATATTCTACTTGAAGGGTTCGCAAGCAAACACAAGATGGCTTCAAACGAGACTGTTTTATTAATGCATAAAATGCCGGTGGTTTACAAATTATAAATCATGTACCCTCAAGTAACAATACATTACATTTCCCCCCTCTCTTTTTTTTAAAAAAAAAAAAACAATGTTATTATACTTTATGAAAACTTAATGCCTATTTGAAGATTACATAATTTGGACTTATCGATAAATTACACTCTGGTATTTTGTAGACGTACATTAACATAGGTAGATCAATAGCCGAATTAAAAATAACTTTTACTAACTGACATAATATTACATCTAAGGACATGCTTAGTTTTACATAAAAATTATATTGAGATATCGAGTATTCTTCATGTAAGTAGTACCCTAATAAAAGATTATACTTAAATGTCTACTAGAACATAACTAATACATATGGAGAATAACTAATACTTATTGTCATTATATTTTAGTTTTACTAAGCGACTTATGAATCAAATAAGAAAGAAAAAAAAATAGATTTATTCTGAATCATCATTAAATATCTGTTTCTTACGCGGCTTTGTGTTGACCCAATCGTCATTGTTGTTGTGTACCGATCTGTTTATAGCGGTGGGTGCCGTGGGTGTGTTCTGAGCTGAGCTCCAGGAATCAACTACGTGAGACTTGGGAGACCCCCCCTCTGAAACGTCTTGGGTCTCGCCTCCGTGTTGGTTCAAGTGCTCACTATGTGCGTTAGGTGTAGGGTATTTAATTGATTTCCTTACCGGTATTATCTGATCGATATGTTTACGTTGTACACCATTCTCGCATAGCACCTTGTACGTGACGGCGCCCGTCCTCTCCGTTATCTTACCTTCCTTCCACTTTGGCCCATATTTTGAGTAGTTTGTTACTAACACTGCGTCATCCAGTCTCACCTCCCTAAACGTCCCACCTGCATTTGCTGTCTGGGCTCGCTGAGCCGTCTCCACCACCTCGGCCGTGTCCATTCGCAATAGGTCCAGCCGCATGCGCAGCCGCCGCCCCAGCATGGCCACCGCCGGCTCCCTCTGGGTGGTGGCGTGCACTGTATTACGATAATTTAATAAGAAATTAGACAATTCTTTTTCAATGTCGTTACCTTGAGCAACCGCTTTCTTCATTACTTTCTTGAATGTTTTCACCGCGTTCTCCGCCGCGCCATTACTGGCCGGGTGATAGGGAGGAGCGAGAATGTGCTTAATGCCATTGCAACGCAAAAAATATTCAAATTCAGCCGATCGAAATGGCGGTCCCCCGTCCGTGACCAGCTGTTTCGGCAGTCCGAAGCGAGCGAACATTTCCCGCAGCTTACTAATGACTAGCTTCGCCGACGTACCTTTGGACATCGTATAAATCTCCATCCATTTGGAGTGTGCGTCGACTACTACGAGGTAATACTTACCGGCGTACTGCAGGAAGTCAGCGTGGAGCCTCGTCCACGGCTCCCGCGGCCACGGGTGCGGTGCGGGCGGCGCGTGCGGCGGCGCGTCGCGCTGCTGGCGGCACGCGTCGCAGCGCCGTGCGCGCTCCTCGATGTCCTGGTCGATGTTGGGCCACCAGACGTAGTTCCGCGCCGTTTGCTTCATACGAACTACGCCCATGTGTCCACTGTGTATTTCGTCGAGAATGTTCTTTCTCAGCGTTACCGGTATAACGATCCGGTAACCCCATAGTATGCAACCCCTATCTACATACAAATTATCACGTCGGTGAAAGAAACGGTTTTCCTCCCCCGATTCGACGTGAGCGGGCCACCCGCTCATAATATACCCATAAATTTTACAAAGAAGCCTATCCTTTTTCAACTCTTTCGCCACGTCCGTGTGACACAAGGGAAAACTATCTTCGATGAAATGTAGATATGCGGCTTCCTCGACCGGCTCGCCCTCGTTCTGACGTTTTATCAGAGGTAAGCGGGACAAGCAGTCTGCATTACCGTTTTCGCCCGTCGACACGAACACGATGTCAAAGTCGTATGCCGCCAGCCGCACGGCGTATCGCTGCAAGCGACTGGCCGCCGTCTGCGGAATTCCCTTTTTCGGTCCGAATATGTAGCTCAAGGGCTTGTGGTCGCTGCGTAAAATAAAGTGCCTACCGTACAGATACTGGTGGTGACGCGTGACTCCGTACACGATGGCGAGCGCCTCCTTATCGAGCTGGCTGTAATCGCGCTCGGCCCGGGTGAGCGAGCGCGACGCACAGCACACGATGCGCTCGGTGCCGTCGGGGTACCGGTGCGAGAGCACCGCGCCCAGCCCGTACGAGCTGCTGTCCACCGCCAGGATCAACGGCAGGCCCGGCTCGTAGTGCGCCAGAACCGGGTCGCTAGATAACGCCGCCTTTATCTGTTCGAATGCTATTTTACATCCCTCAGTCCACACCCACGTCGCGCCTTTCTTTAATAACGCGTACAAAGGTTGGAGAATGGCACTAATATTAGGTACAAAACGTGCATAGTAATTAATAAAACCTAGTGCCGCTCTCAGCTGAGATACATTCTCGGGAGCGGGCATGAGTCTAATAGCGTTTACCTTACTGTGATCTGTGTGTAATCCATCTTTATTTATTCGATAGCCGAGATAACATACTTCATCTTTAAAAAATTCACACTTTTCAAATTTTACCGTGAGACCGGCTTCCTTCAATCGCGTTAGAACAGCCCTTAAGTTATTTAAATGCTCATCCCTATTACGGCCCGTAACGCAAATGTCATCAATAAATGCCACACATCGTATTCCCGTAAGTGTTTCCTCTATAAGTTTTTGAAATATTTCTGGTAAGCATTTTAAACCGAAGGGCGCTCTGCGATAAACAAAAATACCTACATGAGTTGTGATAGCTGTTATGTGTCTTGACGATTCATCTAATAACAACTGCATATACGCGTGCTTCAAATCTATCTTAGAATATTGTTCCCCGCCACTTAACGCTGCGAATAACTGTTCGATACGCGGTAAAGGATAATGAAAATCTTTCAATACTTTATTTACTGTCACCTTGTAGTCCCCGCACAGACGTATCGAGCCGTCCGGTTTAATAACGGGGACAATAGGCGTACCGTAATCAGATCTTTCTACCTTATCAATTATTTGTTCCCGTTGAAGACGTTCGATCTCTAACTCGACAGGTACTCGCAACGCCAGCGGTAAGGGGCGAGCCTTGCAAAATATCGGCGTGTCATCGTTTAAATATAATTTAATCTTTTGTTTGAATGTACCAATCTTGTCAGAAAAAACTTCAGGAAATTCATTTCTCAACTGCCCCACTATCGAGTCAATCCCGTTGTTATGCAAAGGCTGCATATGAAATAAATGTATCGATTGCAAGCGTAATTCCCGCATCCATCGACGTCCGAGCAGCGGCGGCCCGCCGCGCTCAATGATGAATAGCGGCAAAGTCGCGCGCGCCGCTCGACTGTCGCTGACGTCAGCTTGCACCTGCACATCTATGCGACCGATAGGTATGATCGCCTCGCCGGTGTACGATTGTAACTTAATGTTATCGCGCGTGATGGGCACATGAGAGAAATATTTATTGTAAAAAGATTTCGACACCGCCGATATCTTGCTTCCAGTATCGATCTCAAATAATACTTTTCTACCGTTAATTAGCAAATTACAATGATAAGGACCATCCTTTACGTTTTTAACACACAAGCTTTGCAAATTATACAATCCATCATACCCTTCCTCTTCGGTATCCCATTCACTTTCGATATAGTTTTGGTACCTCGATCTCCCGCCGTATTTAGCACTTTTATTACACGCCGCACTCAAATGCCCTTTCACTTTACACTTATCACAAACGTACGATTTGTACCGACACTTATTAGGCGCGTGTCCTTCCCGGGAGCACCGCCAACAGGGCGAGGCGCGCGAAGACCCGGCCGGTGCCGCGGCGCGCGGAGCGCCCGCAGCCACCCGGTGCAGGTTGGTGCTGCCCTCGCCTCCCGTGAGTCCCGCGGGGCTGGTCGCCGCCCACGGCGCGGCTCCGGCGCGCGCCACGGCCTCCGCCGCGTGCCGCTCGGCCGCCTCCAGCGCCAGCGCCAGCTCCACTGCCTTCTTGTAATTTAGTTCCGGTTCCGCGAACAGCCGGGATCGCATTTCCTCGCTGTTTAACCCCGAAACGAATTGGTCGCGAATGTTTTCCTCCAGGTTGTTGCCGAAGTTGCAGTGTGTGGCCAGGTGCTTCAAATTCTGGAGAAATGTTCCGATCGATTCGCCTTCACCTTGTCTACGCTGTCGAAAGGTGTAACGCTCGGCAATCTCGGAGCGCTTCGGTTCCAGATGGTTCTTGACGAGGTTTACTAATTCGGTAAAAGACTTATCTTCGGGGTGTTTGGGTGAGCACAGGTCGCACATAAGTCCGTACGTAGCCGATCCGACATGGGTTAGCAACGTGGCCACGCGCAACTCATCTTTTATATCGTTCAATAAAATGAATTGTTCGATTAACCGCACATACGCCGACCAGTTCCGGGACCCGTCGAGGTCAAATTCATGCACTTTCCCGAACGGCATCGCGAATTTAAACCCAAAAATCGTCGCCACTGAAGGGTTCGCAAGCAAACACAAGATGGCTTCAAACGAGACTGTTTTATTAATGCATAAAATGCCGGTGGTTTACAAATTATAAATCATGTACCCTCAAGTAACAATACATTACACTACTTTCCATCTTTTCCATAAATCTTGAAATAATTTAGATGTTAAATGCCACCTGGTTCTTCCGTCATTTTCCGTTTCTATTATGGTTAATCCAGGCCATGTCGTTAAGAAGTGAGCTGTTGTTAAGAAATCAAGATCTTCGGGATCTTCCGTTAGAGCACAAAGTGTTCGCGAGTTCAAGCATGCTTCTATTTTTGATAGCAGTGTAGCATACTCTTCATAAGTGAGTTTTTGGTGACCAACGACTCTTTTGAGATGGTGTTTGAGGGACCTTATTGATCTCTCCCATATCCCACCGGCACTCGGCCAGGATGGCGCCAAGAAGTGAAATTCTATATTCATTTCACTGATCTCAGATAAAAATTCGCTACTGCTATATAGTTGTTGTAAATACTCCAGCTCCTCTTGTTACATATTATTGGAATGGATGTCGGAGTGATTTGAGTTTTTGTCGATTGATACCCCCTTTACTATCTGTAAAACTTATAAATGTTATTTTATAAGGTCATTGTTATGACTGCTTACTTTTCAAACATACCTGCATACCTGATAGTTCACAATAGTATTCCCAAAGGTTTCGAGTCTGAATATATAATCTTGGCTAGTGTGGTGGAACATATACTGCTAATACTGTGAAAATGAAACAGTTTGAGTTGTGATGGAATGGAATATAATGTTCTTGTTGCTGTCTGACATTAACATTTTTACATTTGCTTTATTTTAAATGACAATGTATTGCTGTTTGTTGGCTCCAGAGGATGAAATCTGCTAGATCAATGTATAAAGCAAATATTTTAGAAAGTAGTTTTATTTGTTTACATTGACACGAGGCAGTGCTGTTGATCAAATGAGCAATATTTATAACCTCAGCAGCTTATATTATCTTAAAAACATGTGGTGAATTGAATTGACTCATTATCAAGGCACATTATTTTCATTTAATATGAAATGTTGAATAAAAAAAAATTTTTAATTATTTATTTCAATGGCAATTTATTTAAAATTACAGGAGAAGCGAGAAGAGAATGCAGAATACGGCATAATAAGAGGTTATTTAGCAAAGCAGAGGAGACTTTGTACAACAAACTTATTACCGCAAGGGTAAAAATTTCAAAATTAAGAAATAGGGTTAAAAAGCAAGCAATAAATATTAAATTAGCCAAAAAAATTGCTGCAAATCCTAACACTCTGAAAATGATGTAAAATTCTTCAAGCTCTGCCAAATTACTAATACAAATGCAATGGCGTGAAAACAGTAAAAAAGTTAAAGGGCGAAGATTCTCTTTGGAGGAAAAAATTTTATCTTTGTCCATGTACATGCAAAGCCCAAAAGCATACAGATTTCTCCGGAAAATTTTCATTTTACCAGCCCAACAGACACTGGTTAAATTAATTCATAAAAGTAATATGAAACCTGAGATAAATAGAAACATTTTTTCCCAATTAAAAAAGAAGACCGCTCTTATGAAACCTGCTGAAAAACTTTGTGTTTTGTTATTTGATGAAATGGCATTAAAACCAAAGGACCCCGCACTAATTGTATGGAAATTGTGTTTCAGCGGATTGGTCTGAATTTTTGGTATGTTGTAACCCTAACTGTACTGATCAAAAGTCCCAATGGGCACAATCCCCCCAAATGCGTATTTTGTCCTCCAGGGGGCACTTCCCCCCCAAAGTCTATTCATTCGATTTCTGCGGAATCATTCAGAATTTTTTGTATGTTGTAGTCCTAATCATGCCAAACAAGAGTCCCAATAGGCACGACCCCCCATATTGCGTGTGTTCTCCTTCAGGGGGCGCTAACCCAGCCCTCCCATAGTCTATTTATTTGATTTTAGCGGAATAATTCTGAATTTTTAGTGTTTTGTAGTTCTAACCGTGCCAATCAAGAGTCCCTATAGGAACGAACCGTATTCCGTAGGCGTATTTCCACCACCTGGAGAAAAAAAGAAAACCCCCCCAAAGCTACACTTTTTCAATAACTTTCTGGGCGTTTTTTTCGCAAGAGGCAACCTGCCCCTATCAAGTTCATTCATGTGATATCAGTGGAATCGTTCCAAATTCTTAAGTATGTTGTAGCCCTTACTATTGCAATGTAAATCCCTAATGGGCACGATCTCTTAATTGCATATATTTATTCAAAAATGATGCAAGTCCTTAGTGCCCTGTTTTTCATGTGAACATCAGCATTTTTCTTCACACTCAAAATACAGATCTTGTTGTTTAAGATTTTTAGTGTTATTAAAGCTTTGGGGCGTTTTTCTTTCTCTTAGTGGCGGAAATACGCCTACGGAATACTGTTAGTTCCTATAGGGACTCTTGATTGGCACGGTTAGAACGACAACACACCAAATATTCAGAATTATTCCGCTAAAATCAAATAAATAGACTATGGGGGAGGGGGGTTAGCGCCCCCTGAAGAACACACGCAATATGGGGTTCGTGCCTATTGGGACTCTTGTTTGGCATGACATACTAAAAATTTAGAATGATTCCGCTGATATCGAATAAATAAACTTTGGGGGGAAAGTGCCCCCTGGAGGACAAAATACGTATTTGGTGGGGTCGTGCCCATTGGGACTTTTGATCAGTACAGTTAGGGTTACAACATACCAAAAATTCAGACCAATCCGCTGAAACACAATTTCCATACAATTAGTGCGGGGTCCTTTAACATTCAATGAAGAAAAGAAATGGTCGTAGGTTTTATGGACAATGGACATCAAAGAAGACAAGATTTTGCAGACCACGTTCAAGTCTTTATGGTGCGTGGTCTGCAACAAAATTACAAGCAACCCATTGCTTACACATTTTCATATAGCGCAACGAAAGGACCTGAGTTAGCTGTGCAAATAAAGGAAGTAGTTAAGGAAGTGCAAGAGGCCGGGTTGATTGTGGTTGCATCAGTCTGTGACCAAGGGACGAATAATAGACAAGCATTAAAACTGCTACTAAATGAGACTAGGGGGGTTTATTTAAAAAATGGAGAAGAACCGAAAACTCACATAATATTAATTAATGAAATGGAAATTATTCCACTGTATGACCCCCCGCACCTTCTTAAAGGTATGAGAAATAATTTATTGAATAAAAATTTGCAATATACTGTAAAAGAAGGTGAGAGCAAAATCGCCAAATGGTCTCATATAGAGCTAATGTTTAAAAATTGTCCTGATTACAAGGGTCTCAGGCTAACGCCTAAACTGACTGAGAACCACGTCAACCCTGATAAAATGAATAAAATGAAGGTCAAACTAGCCTCACAAAATTTCAGTTGCACTGTGGGGACTAATTTAGGATTTTTAGCAGGTAACATATATTTTATAAGTTAATTTATATGTTATTTCATTTTTGCTTGTTTTTTTTTATTATACTGAATCACACCATTTAAAAAAAAAGCGAAATTTCATGTTTTTAAATCATGTGTTACTTGTAAAAGTGATCTAGAATCAACAGACGAGTTACAATATATTCAACGCAGAGAATATGCAGGTCGACGGTGGCTTTGTACTCCCAGCAATGAAATAATTTTGTTGATATCTAATATCCAAGATATAATAAATTATTTAATCAAAGAAAATATTGAAAAAAAAACTTAACTCAAATTTTTAAAACCACAATAATTACGATGTGTGATTTTCAATTTATAAAATGTAATATTCATAGAAAAAAAAATATACTATTTAATAACTATTTTTATTCGATGTCTGATTTTTAGTCATTGTAAAAATATAAATATGATACTTGCTGGGAGAAGACAGGTTGATGATGATGAGGACTGCCTACAAATGAAGGCCAAAAATTAAATAAGTGCTATAAAAGGCGAAAATGATCGTTTTTAATTAAAGCATAGATGTTGATCATGTTATTACTAAATATGTCATTTTAACAACTCGAACATTTACACATTGTATTGATAGATTATTAGGATTGTTTGATTTGAATGTTGTAATGTATTTCCAGTTATTCCAATCTTGTCAAGATTCTATACCTATAGGATCTTTTGATGGTCAAGTCACTCTACGGTATTGTGCTTGATCCACATTGTCCTACTATATCTTTGTATCAATTTGCCAAGACTTTCTAAGTTATTATATCCTAAATTCTGTATTTTTAGGGTTCCATAGCCAAATGGCAAAAAACGGAACCCTTATAGATTCGTCATGTCTGTCTGTCTGTCCGTCCGTATGTCACAGCCATTTTTTTCCGAAACTATAAGAACTATACTGTTGAAACTTAGTAAGATGTAAACTGTGAACCGCATTAAGATTCTCACACAAAAATAGAAAAAAATAAATAAATTTTGGGGGTTCCCCATACTTAGAACTGAAACTCAAAATTTTTTTTTTCATCAAACCCATACGTGTGGGGTATCTATGGATAGGTCTTCTAAAATGGTATTGAGGTTTCTAGTAGCATTTTTTTCTAAATTGAATAGTTTGCGCGAGAGACACTTCCAAAGTGGTAAAATGTGTCCCCCCCCCTGTAACTTCTAAAATAAGAGAATGATAAAACTAAAAAAATATATGATGTACATTACCATACAAACTTCCACTGAAAATTGGTTTGAACGAGCTCTAGTAAGTAGTTTTTTTTTTATAAAAAAATACACTATTATTAAAACATCGATCAAAGTTACAACGAACTACAAGAAATTTATACTATGTTACTTGCTGCTACGGAACCCTTCATGGGCGAGTCCGACTCGCACTTGGCCGCTTTTTTTAAATACACCGACGCTTATTGTTTTTCTCTTATTATATCAATAAAATACTATATTTTATAACACAATTAAGGGTGCGGTAGTTGGTAATAAGGAGATTTGGTAGATTTTATTAAATTTGTAGTTTATGCCGATTCCTGTGTACTTTTTGTGCCGTGAAGCAACTTAACTTCAGATCCTGTAAGAAGGCATCTAATCTTGACAAGCTTGGAATTACTAGAAATACATTACAACATTCGAATCAATATATCCTAATAATCTATCAATGCAATTTATAACAATGTTTGAGTTAAGTTGACATAATAATTGATCATAACATTACCCCAGGCGGAGGTAGTCCATGAGGATTTACCCCAGAAAAAAAAAAAAAAGGTAGTGATCATCAACCCTTAAAGTGGTTGCTTACCTTAAAATCGCCATTAGGTAGATTGGTTAGATGGGCTCTTAAACTACAATGTTTCAATCTAAAATACACCCGGAAAAGCCAACGTCATCGCTGATACGCTTAGCCGTCCAACCTGTCAAGAGGGTACTAAGGATGAGTGTGAAGTGTCCTCTGTAATTATTGACTTACCTGCTAGGAGTCCCGCTGATTTCCGGCGCGCGCAGCTCGATGACCTGGAACTAAAGAAAATTATTAGTGGTCTTGAAGATACATCAGACGCAGTTTCGATAGATGCGAAACGCTGGTCTGAAAGAGGGTATTTCTTGCAGCAAGGCGTCTTGTATCGGTATAACCCAGATATCGATATTGAAGATCCGCAGCTGGTAGTCCCAGTGTCTCTTCGCCCCGATATCTTGAAGGAGTGCCATGATTCTGACGTAGCTGGTCATCATGGAGTTGATAGGACGTACAATAGGGTTTCTCAAGGGTTTTATTTTCCAGGTGTGCGAAGAGCCATAGCTGAATGTATTAAAACCTGTGCCACCTGTCAACGATACAAACCTTCTAATATGAAACCTCCTGGATTGTTACAGACTCCTGTACTTAATCAGAGAGGTGAAGTTTTGGCTATAGATTTGTTCGGTCCACTTCCTCGAGGGGAGAATGGGGAAAGATGGATTTTGCTGGTGGAAGATACCGCAACCCGCTGGATCGACCTGTTCGTTTTAAAGAAAGCAACATCAGAGATGTGTGCTCGTACTTTGATTGAGGAATATTTCCTTCGTTATGGTCTTCCCAGACGCATTGTCTCAGACAATGGCGTTCAATTTATTTCAGCTGTTATGCAGCAATGCATGTTCGTATTAAACATTAGTCAAGAATTTTTACCTTTATATCATCCTTCAGCTAATCCGGCTGAACATAAAAATAGGGATTTAAAACTTCAGTTGTCTCGTCTAGTAGATGCAGATCACGCTTCTTGGTCTCAGCACCTTCCTTCAATAAGATTCGCTATGAACTCGGCGGTTTGTCAAACCACCGGAGTGTCTCCAGCATATCTTAATTTCGCTAGAGAGCTGCGTTCACCTCTAGATGTACGAACACGATATCAGGTCAATTCTCAATAAGGATAATATGTAATAATATCAAGATGTTTGAAAATTGAAAATTCTTGATATCATTTACAGAACGTTTCTGGTGTCACTAAACGATATACTTGCACTGACTTTGAATAACTTTGTCAATCATAATTACGTTGAAAGATACCGTACATTGACTTTATAATACTTCGTTGAATCAAGCACAAATATGACGAAACGATTTGTAGTTTACGGAAACCACCATTCTAACCACTTCTTTCTAATCAATCTTATTTTAAAGAAATCCTGGAACTTACTCGAAGCACTATTGTGCTTCGTTTTACTTATAAAAATTCATGAAATCTTAACTTTGAACATTCTGTCAGGTGTTTTTTGACAGTTCAAGATAATGGCACCATTTTCACTGGAAGTCAAGATATTACACAAAAATACTATCGGATTATCCAATCTTTAAGAATTAAGAATTAAGAATTAAGAATAATGAAAAAATATGCCATACCAAATCGCTGTCTTATAACCTCAAACCTTAATGACATTATTCCGATCCTTTGTATTCGAAATTTAAAATCCTTATTTTACATGCTCGCTGTCCACTGTTTGTACATCATATCTAAAAAACCTGAAATGCGAATTCATGCGATCCAAATGGAAAGATTTTTTTTTTGGTTTGTTTGGTTGTTGATTTTGGTGTCTTGGATGCTATTACTCCCTCGGCCATCTCTGACAAACTGAACACGTCCTCGTGTTCTGTGTTCAAATAGCAATGCACTCTGTTCCACCATTCACTTCCACCATAATTGCTTCTCGACAAATATCTCGCGTGAGGTGAGTATCACACACATATTTTCTCACACACGTATTTTCTTTGTAAAATTCCACGGTTTTCGTTTACTCGCGTTTACTGTCGTTACGTTTCTCATTGCAACCAAGTCATTTCAAATATCATCCGGACCACTGTCATTCTTCATTTATTTTCCGACCTATGTGGGCGAAATTTTCTCCCCATATGGTCCTCTCACTTCTGATGTAGGCAAATATGACTAATTGGGTGGTTCGGGAATTAATAGCAACAGTGGACGTTTAAATCACTTTAGTCAGAAACTCATTTTAACACAGGTTTTACACTAGTTATAATTAAATACGCGATTAGAACTGATTGTCTCGCAAAGTCGTCTGATACTCGGTAACAAAACTACTCGGTAACTACGTAACGTGTGCACTGGGCAACGGTTGATGAACGAATGATCCGAGTTGTGCGTGTGCGCTGCTTTATATAGGAATCTGTGGTGTGAATCGAGTGACACATCACCCGATCGCTCGAATTGCCCGTTGAACGCTGTTTTTTACAAAACATTGATGGTGGCGCCGTCATATGTATAAAAGAAAAAAATGAGGGATCGCAGGGGGAGAGGCGTGTTGGTATTGCGGTGCGCCGCTTGCCCTATCCTCTGCGGCCGAGG
The DNA here is from genome assembly GCA_963932265.1 of Thymelicus lineola. NCBI lineage: Eukaryota > Metazoa > Arthropoda > Insecta > Lepidoptera > Hesperiidae > Thymelicus > Thymelicus lineola. The sequence goes on from OZ010706.1 coordinate 817,955, forward strand.
TGTGGTCGGTGGAAGAACCACAGACCAGATCTTCCACCGGGTACCAGTGATCTGGTACCCATGGCCTCCTAGTAACAGACTCAGGGGGAGTTTGCTACAGTACTGGTGGAGGCCGAGGAGGGAGGCGCACTTTACCATCTGGTGCGCCCATCGTGGAGGGCCTTCGGGCTTTCGCGATGGAGCCGCTGTGGGCGGCTGCCGTTGGCGGGGTCGCGGATGTGTGCGAAAGCGTTCCCGTAACCCCGTCACAAGGCGGCGAGGAGGAAGATGGGGGGGGTTTTTAGTGGGTATACCGTGGGTCTCATTAGCCTATACGGGAGTCCCACATAACCACTCGGGTGCCCCCTGCGCCCGGGTGGTATGCGTAATGCATTTTACCTCCCGGAAAAAAAAAGGCACGCAGACCCCCGGCGACACGTGCAAGGTATACTTCACGGGGGACACTCCAGCGCTGCTGTCCAAGGCGGGCAGCAACTCGAACCTGTCCGCTGTAAGGATGTGCTGCTTAGGCGATGAGTGAAAGACACGAATGCTGAGTAAATACTGTTTATTAATTAAGATCTATCCAATATATATGTTTGGTAAGCTAACATAATAATATAATATAATCTATCTACTACACCTCCCTTTCCATAATAAAAAAAAACAACATAAGCTCGTGTTTTTTTTCTTAAAATCTAATAATATGCAAAAATATTTCTTAACAAAAAATATGTAAACAAAGGTAAAATGTAAAAGTGTAAAAATAATGAATTAGATATAGGTAATAGGTATAACATGTAAAAAATCTGCTTATTACTAAACATAATTACATACATTAAGAAGAATTTGGCACTTTGTACAGTTTTGTGCGATTCTTATGTATAATTTCTTCTTTCCTTTTTTTAATGATTTTAACATTACAATTAAGGTCTTCAACTACTAAATAAGGACCTTGATACATATTGTCCATCTTGTCATCTGAAGGGTTTTTAACAAGTAGATAATCACCTTTTTTGTAATAAACAGGGTTTATTTTACGGTCATAAATTTCCTTTCTTTTAAATTTACTATTAATAAGATTATTTCTAGCATCTTTTTGTGCTATTTGAAGTCTATATTTTAACTCTGAGGGATAGCTATCGTGAGTATATAAGGGTTCTACAATGCCACTATTCAGATTACTGGGTATTACGCAGCGTTTACCAAAAACAAGTTCATGTGGCGTATATTTCGTTTCTGTGTGCACACTATTATTATAGGAAAAGCACCAATAGGGCACAAAACTACTCCAATAACCTGACTTGTTTTCAGAACTTACCCTTAAAAATGCACCTAGCGCCTTGTGAGAGTTCTCCAACGCTCCTATACTCTCGTGATGGTATGCTGTTGACGTCAGCTGAGTAATATTAAGAAGTCGACATACCTCTTTCATGGTGTTGGAGATGAACTCTGTTCCACGGTCCGTGGCTATTTCTCGCGGTATCCTATACCTAAGAACGAAATTATTTACAAATGACTGAGCTACGCTAACCGCATCTTTGCTAGGCAAGGGGTATGCTTCTACGAACTTTGTCAATTCGCACTGCAATGTGAGAATATAGACCTGCCCCAAAGCGTCCTTCGGGAGCGGTCCTACGACGTCCAAGTACATTTTCTCAAAAGCAGAGTTAGCTGTACTCGTGATTACCATTGGCTGTTTAGTACTCACCGAGTATTTTTGTTTCTGACATTGTTCACACTTGGTAACATAGTCGTATATATCTTTGTCCATGCTGGGCCAAAAATAATAATGAATAATTGAAATTAAATGAAATAAAATAATGTACATCTGTACAGTTGCTTTGTGTAGTCAAGATTTTTCAGCACGTTTGTGGAAATAAAACCTAAGCAAGGTGATCTGTTTATTGTGTAAGTTATTTATGTCTATAATTCCCCTACCTCGTTCATCACGAGGTAGACTCAGTCTCTGTACGCAAGAGCGGGGTGGTGTTTGCGTTGTCCAGCAATAGAAAATATTAACTATTCTTTGGAGGGCTTTTAGTTCCGATTGTGACTAAGATATAATACTTACTAAAAGAATAGGTAAGAATAGGGAGTATGTATTCATTGCCTTTATGATGATACTTCAGCTTAATTGTGTTCGGAGTATAGCATTGAGACGATGTCTGAATTTTTTCTTAAGGTCTGTCTTGGTTTGCTTCTGGTAAATTTTTCCCAGTTTGCTCGAACCCTAAATACTTGTATGAACTTCTGTGATCAGGTGGCTTGATTTGGTTTCCAGTAGCTAGTTGTATAGTTATTATTTACTACGTTACCATTATTGATTGTGAATGTTTTGCATTTTTCGATCTCAAATTACATATGAATCACATATGAATGCCCTGAGAAAATGTGTATGTGATGTTAGCAAGGTTGTGAAGTGATTGGGAACTGTTACTATATAACTTAATGTCGTCCGTGTACATAAGATGTGTTAATGAAGTGAGTGTATGTCCGTAGGTAACAGTGACTCCTTGGTCAGATGAACTTAATATATTAGATAGAGGGTTGAGAGCGAGACAAAACCATAAGGAACTAAGCGCATATCCTTGAAATATCTCTCTTCGTATAGGAATTTCATCAGATTCATCCGCATCTGAGCTCATTAATTTGAGTTTCGTTCGCCAGTGTCGCATGGAGTATTCTAAAAATGTTATTAGTGATAGGTGAATATTGTAATGGTGCAATATGTATATTAGCCAGCTATGTGATTCTGATAATCTATATACATAGTGGCTATGTCCGCTTTTCTTTTTAGGGCCTGCTTGATTGTCGCCGTATCTATAATGCGTTGCTCTTTACAGTCTTTGCTCATTTTAAGACATCATTTGTGCTCTCCAGCTAATATGTTGTTGTGTTTATCTTTGTGCGCTGCTATGCACGATGTGATGATTTGATAAATGTTTCAAGGCAAGTAATTGGTCAATAATTAGCAGGGTTTTGGGTGTCATTATTCTTTGGTATCATATACCTATGTTGTTCCCTGTGTAACAAAATGTGGCATCATGTTAGATGTTTCAATAAAATCGCGTTAGTATGTTTGTGTAACATTGGGTGGAAAGTTGTGAGTTTCTTATACCAGAAACTATATAATATATTGTCGTTAGTCGGTATTACAGTGTCGGGAGCTTTCCAGTTATGGGTTTTACTGAGAACTTTGATAAATGTGTCCATTGTTATTGTGTTAAATTCCATTTCTGGCAAAAGAGTATTTTTCACACCCTCTCTGTATCCAATCAGCACGATATGTATGTTGTACAGGTTTCGCCCAGATGTTTACCCAGAAATGATGTAATACATCAGGAGGTGGAGCCTTGTTTGTGTTTTGTATGACCTGGGTGTTTTGAATATATTTTTTTTGTAAGTGTACTATAAAATTGACATTCATTATTTTTGAATTGTGTATTTTTTTTTCTTAGTACAGTTTAAATATCTTTTAAGCCTATTAGAGGCAGTGTTTAGTTTTTGTTATAGGATATCTAAAAATTGCTCAGGTTTGGTTCTTCATGTTTTGAATGAGTTTTGTGTGTGCTGTTTATTTGGTCTATGTATCTGGCAATATCTCTCCTAAGATTTGCAATTTTATTTTGCCATCTATCCATTTATCTCTTTTGCCAACCTGGGATACGATTTCTATTAGTGTGTGGGGGTGTACCTAATTAATTTGGATAACTTTAGCTCCATTGCAAATAGCCGCAGTATACAGTGAGTAACTTTGAAATTGTCATCTTTTGTGACACGTTTTTTTTAGTATGTGTGAATTTATGTAATCTACTATGTTATAGAATTTCTTGGAGGTTTTTTTGTTTGGGTACGTAAAGTCGGGTTGTTGGGTGTGAGTTGAAAAATAAGTAACATTTTATGCGGATGGGATATACTCTGTCGCGTGTCTTGCATGGTATGTGTTGTGTGTGTATGATTGGACTGATTAGGTGTCTTCGGGACATTTACTCGTTGAAACACGGCTTGTTGTTTGTCGTTGTTACAGCTTTGGTTTCTAATCTCTTCAAGAGAAATCCTCCTGTATGGTCTGAAGTCTAACGTTACTAATAAATATACTCTGCATTATAAACCTTTCTTCCCCAACGGTTATCTTCTAACTGTGTGGCCAGCCCATTGCCACTTCAGCCGGCTAATTTTTTCCTACGCGTACACACAATTACCGAGCTGGATTCCAAATTTCATTCTTCTAGTTCATCTGGAAGTAGGTTAAATTTAGGTACTATATGTCAGTCAGTCAGTGCTAAAATTTACGACATTTTGACCTTCACATCTTTATAACCGTTTGAGCTAGCTTCATGAAATTTGGGCTTCGACATGTCCTTGTGGATATAATTAAACACACGTAGTTTTATGTGTTTACGTTAAAGAGGTTTTGAGTTATAGAAGGGTCAAAAGTGGCACCAAGTGGTTCGTGTAATATTACACTCGGCGCTGGCTAGCCAGTTCCTTTGCTTGAACTTGGCTTGACACGCTGCCGCGTGTCTAGATCTGCCTATACATTTTTTCAATATCAGCAGTATAGACATACCGATATTGTCTCCATTTCAAAATTAACTCTTGTAGGTCTTGCTGTAAGTTAGGCCCCGTATACATTGTATCGTTAAGCGTGGTACCGGTAGAAGACTTAGCAGAAGCGTTAAAAACTACCCTAAATTCATTAGCTGGAGACCCTTCCTTGGTGACAGCATGATGAGGCAGATAGCAGTCTGTTGTAGTGTTAGTAGACGGAATCATGTGGTTAAGATCGCGATATTCATTCATAAATTGTTGGTATTCCTCTTTTAAACGACTATTCTTCTCTAATTTCATCTCTAAGCTACGAATCTGCGCCATAGCTAGCTGCCTCGTACCTCATAATTGATTTTTTGTTTCTGGTTTAAATGGTAACTGGTGCCCGCAGCCTTAGTCCTATTTGATTTTTTAATGTTCATCCAAATTTGACATGTATTCACATTTATCTGACGCAATATGCAGGGATTGACTTATTATAAGTCCCATTGGCAAATCTTGGGTAGGGAACCTAAACACAGGTGTGCGCTCAAAGATTTGGAGACATTCGTTAAAATGGCGCTACTTATTATTATCTATTTTGCATTTTTTTAATAATAATAATTATAATAATAATAATTATAATAATAATAATAATTCTTTATTTGTGAATATAGGTATTACAGGTCTTAAAATATATTAGCAAGTCCTCTATATTCGACCCTTTCGGGCATACAAATATGATTAAAAAATTAAATTAAATTGTCAGTTAAAAATTCATGAACAGAATAATAACATTTATTAATTAACATCTTTTTTAATTCCATTTTAAATTTATCAATATTATTTATATCTCGAAGCCATGCACGAACTTTATTATGGATTTTTGGTGCCATACCAAATACACTTTTACTAAGTAAAGCAGTTTTTGACTGAATTGCTGAAAGCTTAGTTTTGTGTCGTTGACTTTTTAAATAATTATTAAATATGTCAGGGTTACTTTTTATAAATAAAATTACTTCATATATATACAAAGATGATAGTGTTAATAATTTTAAATTTTTAAAGTGTGGTCTACAACAATCGGTACTAGATATCTTGGTAATGACACGGACACACTTTTTTTGAGCTTTAAATATATCTTCACGCTTTGTACCGTTGCCCCAGAACATTATGCCATAACGTAGAGTAGAGGACACAAAGCCATGATATGCAGTTAGTACAGCTTTTTGATTTACTACTTTAGACAACATATATAAAGCATATGAAAATTTATTAATTTTTTTACATATATATTCAGAGTGTGTCCTCCACCTTAGGTCGTTGTCTATGTGGAGGCCTAAGAATTTTAACGAGTTTGTTTCATTTATGATCTCTCCATTGTAATTTATATTTAGTGGCTTAAGTAAGGATTTGCGTTGTTTAAAAGTCATTATTGTTGTCTTTTTAAGATTGATTAATAAATTATTTGATTTCAGCCATGCAATAATAGTATTTAAATTGTCATTAATTTCGATTTCATAATTATTAATATCATTACCAGTGAACACTACGGAACAATCGTCAGCGAATAGGGTCATGGGAAATTTTATGCATTTAGGCAAGTCATTAATATAAATTAAAAATAATAAAGGACCTAAAATGCTACCTTGAGGAACACCAAATTTAGGTTCACGGGGACAAGATAAGTAAAAACATTCTTGTTTAGTTTCGGAACATATGCGTTCAATTTGTGTAATTTGTGTCTTATTTGTTAAAAAAGATTTGATTAAATCCAGAATTTTTCCCCTTATGCCATATGTATATAATTTAGTTATTAACAAGTCGTGTCTAACAAAGTCAAAAGCTCTGGAGATATCCATAAATAGAGCTGTTACTGGAACTTTTTTGTCTACACTTGTGAACACACTGAATAAAAATTCATAAATTGCTACATTGATAGATTTATTTTTCCGAAAGCCTTTTTGTTCCTTCGTAAAAATGTTAAATTTCTCAAAGTATCTGTAGAGATTGTTATAGATTACTTTTTTTAGAAAACTTTAATTTGTAACTTGAATTTGAGGGAAATTAAAACACATGATGCTTAATATTTCTTTTTAGTTTTCGACTTTGTCTCATATTTCAATAACGTAGTTAGTTATCGCAGTTTGAGGAACGCCATTCGGAATTTCGAATGTTCGAAAACAATGATGTATAGGCATAAACACGAAGGCGAGATCTCCTCACAGTATTCGTTTACTATGAAACGTTTCTCCTAATGCGTTGTCAAAAGCATCGTGGCATGGCAACACTGAGTACTAACACACGCCCTACGTATGACGACATCGGTATTTTGGATACCTTCCGCATTTTCAGAAATGCGACGCGAAAGATGCGGATAACATATGCGTCGGCATATGTCATCCACATCGGTCTCTTATATGATTTCATACAAATGCGATGCGTACGGCGCGGACGATGCCGATAAATGTGTGTTCACCATTAGTCAGCAAGTAACCTTTGATGGTTACCGATTAACATCTGCTTGTATGTCGGTCGGCTGTTAACGTCAAATTCCAAAAAACTTAGTGATAATACATATTTAATTGAATGCATAACTATTATAGTTTTTGGTAAGAAAACTGGTTTCTAAACTTACCTCAAATTCTTCAAGAGTAGGATAAAAAATAGGTGCATTTACAAAGGATTCTCCTGCACTTGGTTGGGATTGTGCAATTGTTTTTATTGTCTTGGTCTTATCGAGAAAATCAGATTCACGTCTATTATTTAATGACGATGGTTTACATACACATGTATGTGTTGAATCCGCCGTGTTTACATTAGATTGCATGATTGGAGGTGATTTACTTGTTGATGGACAGTTCACATAATTTTGTGATTTCATGTTTGAAGCTGGGGTATTTGCTGTCGAGTAGACTGACGTGATGATCGGAGTTTTATTAGTAGTAGTAGTATTCATCAATAAATCGAAAAGAGAGTTATTTTCGTTTCCATTCAACAAAACTGTGTTTTCACTTAAGTTTTGTATTATGTCTTGGGTCATCTGAAGATTTTGATTCAAGATGTCAAAGACTGTGTGGTTCTCGCACTGGGATCCAGGCAGTAAATCAATGCTTTGTAAATTATTTGTGCATCCTTCGGCACTCCTAAATTCATTATTATCATCTGTAAGGGTCGGTTCTTCATTATCGCTTATATTATCAGCTTCATAAACAAGTGGTTCAAGATCTGATGTTCGGTCTATATCATCGTCGGTTGATTCAAATGTATTTTGAATTTCATTTCCATTGTTTAATGACGTCGTATTTTGTGCGTTTTCTGCCAACTGATTGTTCTGAGTTATGCCTGTGTTACTGGGTGTAGTATTTGGTATGGGTTTGTCACTTATTTGTAATTCAGTAGCACTGTAGTCTCCTTCTGTCGCAACTGAATCACAGTTTGTTACGCCACTGCAAATGTCAAGGCTTGGGCTTTCATTTTCTCGCTTTACATTTACCTCAACTTCATAAGAATTATGTGAAAATTCGGAGGTACACTGGACTATTGGGCTATTAGATATAAATACTTCGTCATTTTCTTCAGAAGGTTGTACATGTACGGGAGTTGGTACATTTACTTGTACATCTTGTTCAGTACTTATCTGTTTATCAGTAGATGATGAAGCTACACCAGAAATTGCTAGGCTGTTATTCTGTAAATCAGAGAAAAAAGAATCATTTTAGTTGTTTAATCCTGTTTTGGTTACAATATGGATGCCATTTCTTGATAAATAAACTTTTTCATTATCAGTTTCAAATGATTCTCTTCAGTATAAAAATTGAAACGTTTACTAGGTATCCCAATATAACTTTTGCGTACTGTGTTTCAACACTTTCCACTGGAAATGTTGCTGCAAACGATAATTGGTTTTGGAACTAATGAACAAACAAGGACAGATTTAGACATTAATTTTTTTTAGTTTTACGATTACGTATACGTAACATAGAAGGGGTTTAATTTTCTAATATTTCAAGGTCCAAAATTAACCGATCCTTCCATAAATTACTTGTTTGAAAGTAATATTCTTCGACAAAATTATTGTAGTGTGTAGCTAAGACTCCTTCTATAAGTTAGGTTAATTCATATTAAAAGGAGTTCTAATAAAGACTTCGTACGGACAACACGTGTTTTGATTAACAGTATACTGCACACGACATCATATGGTGACCCTGCCTGGCCGGTGCGCTTGTAGCACTGTCGCGTCGCATGCACACCAGGCGGGAGGCAAAGAAAATGTGAAAAGAAAAAATATGAAGAAACAAAAGACGGAAGAAGAGCTATTTCTGCAGATTCGTTATGATTAGTTATAAAACACATTCTTCGTGAAACTGACCAAGAAATAATATCCGGAACTACCGATCAAAATACACGGCAATTACATGTTATGGTATGTAAAGTTAAATAGTTCAGGATCTCTAGTACATTTTTGCACTTTGATTACTATCACACTAATTTTTCGTGAGTAGGTTAATTTTGATGAGACGCCCAACAATTTACTGTAAGAAAGCTCGCGTGTTTTACGTAAAAACACAAATTGTACGCCGACTACCACATTTTGATACAATTATTAAATTAATTATTTTTTATTTTAATAACACCACGAATCATCATGTAAATATGTATTACAAAATTGGCTAATTGAAGGGGGACTACCACATTTTGATCCAATTATTAAATTAATTATTTTTTATTTTAATAACACCACGAATCATCATGTTAATATGTATTACAAAATTGGCTGTTTGAAGGGGGGTGGGGTAGTGATAGTAGTTCATATAGTATCATATAGTTCATATAGTATCGTATAGTTCATATGGGGGGGTAGTTACGAGGAAGGGGGTGAATTTAGTTAATCAACAAGGGGCCATCCATTAATTACGTCACACTAATTTCATGACTTTTTGAGTTCCATTTTTGTTTTTCAATGTGAAAACTTCTTTAGTACGGGGGTGATTTGAAATTTGATGAAACGAAACTGTCTAGTAAAAAGAGACAGACACATAAATTCTAAAGTGAGATAGGAAGCATTGTACAGGGGAGGGGGAGGGGAGTTGAGTTGGCGCCGCTGTGGCAAGGTTGCGCTCCAAAAATACCGCCCCGGGTCCCGATGGTGTTCCGGGTCGAGTGCTGGTTTCCGCCCTAGACGCCGCAGAGTCCCTGGAGTAGCGAGTAAGGGGACTCCTGAATGTCTGTCTCGAGCAGGGAAAATTTCCTAAGGCGTGGAAAACAGGACGAAAATTGGTCGTGCAAATCCAGCAAACAATTAATAATAATTATCGACGTACGTCAAGCCTATTCATGACTTTTGCATCGTGCATCGTGCATGGCCTTGGCGTGACGTACAGCAAGATGGGCCGTGTATTAAAGGTTTAAGCTCTGAGTCTGAATAAATATATGTGATATAGTATACGAATGAAATGTAAAATAATTATCTAACTTTGCATCATTATGATCATGACTAAAACCTACAATTATATCTTCCCGAAATTTTACATTCGTCTCATTATCTTGAAAACAACATTTTTGAAGGTTTCACTTCTACCACGTGTGAATTGCACACATTTTAATTTTTTTTTCAATAACATCAACAAATTAAACCTTATGATCATATAGGTAGGGTTGAAAATATTTTTAAGTATTTCGTTATTAGGTACTTTAAATTTCGTGTTTTAATACTAACCATTATACATATTATTAGATTTTGAAATGTGACGTCACGAAATAGTAGCACCCCTCCCACCCCTTGTCACACTACATCGACCCCCCCTTCCCCCTAACGTGTGACGTAATTAGTGGATGGCCCCCAATGGTAAAACACGATTTGTACCTATATTTCATTTTGAAACAAAAAATACGTCCTGCCCAAATCTAAGTTTAAAACCCGTAAAATAAAACTTAAATTAAAAATTTAAAAAAAACCCACTCAAAAAAGAACAGAAAGTCTGAATATGTAAAAAGTAAAAAGTCATAAAATATTTTTTTAAAAGTCATAAATAACATGAATATTACAAATGTACTAGCTGACCCGGCAAACTCTGTACTGCCTAACAACTCACCCCTCTCGAGGTCTCCCTCGAGCCCCATCTCCCTCCTCTTTCCCCTCTCCCTCTCTCTCGACTGTCAGTTATAAAATAAAAAAGTGTCGCTGATGTTACATTAGAAAGATAATATGGACGTTAAGTTTTCAAAGAAATCGGACCTCATACTACAGCTATGAAACAGACAAATTTCTGAACGCACCTATAAATATCTGACAACCAAATGACAATTTGACAAAAGATATCAAATGTTTCACAGCTAGGAACAATTTGTTTTTTTTTTAGTATTTTTCATTACTTATTATTCATATTTCTCACCGTTTACACCTTCCCTGAAGTTCCACAACTATTTCAAGATCAAAATTAGCCAAATTGGTCCAGCCATTCTCGAGTTTTAGCGAGACAAATGAACAGCTATTGATTTTTATATATAGATTATTTAATTTAACTAAATAAAACTTTGTCGTGTTGGGGGACGGCTCTATATTAAACTCCATCCATCAGCCTTGGTAGGTCCACAGTTGGACATAGACGACATTTTTCCGAGACGTGGGCGCCATTCGATTACCTTTCTTCCCCAACGGTTATCTTCTAACTGTGTGGCCAGCCCATTGCCACTTCAGCCGGCTAATTTTTTCCTACGCGTACACACAATTACCGAGCTGGATTCCAAATTTCATTCTTCTAGTTCATCTGGAAGTAGGTTAAATTTAGGTACTATATGTCAGTCAGTCAGTGCTAAAATTTACGACATTTTGACCTTCACATCTTTATAACCGTTTGAGCTAGCTTCATGAAATTTGGGCTTCGACATGTCCTTGTGGATATAATTAAACACACGTAGTTTTATGTGTTTACGTTAAAGAGGTTTTGAGTTATAGAAGGGTCAAAAGTGGCACCAAGTGGTTCGTGTAATATTACACTCGGCGCTGGCTAGCCAGTTCCTTTGCTTGAACTTGGCTTGACACGCTGCCGCGTGTCTAGATCTGCCTATACATTTTTTCAATATCAGCAGTATAGACATACCGATATTGTCTCCATTTCAAAATTAACTCTTGTAGGTCTTGCTGTAAGTTAGGCCCCGTATACATTGTATCGTTAAGCGTGGTACCGGTAGAAGACTTAGCAGAAGCGTTAAAAACTACCCTAAATTCATTAGCTGGAGACCCTTCCTTGGTGACAGCATGATGAGGCAGATAGCAGTCTGTTGTAGTGTTAGTAGACGGAATCATGTGGTTAAGATCGCGATATTCATTCATAAATTGTTGGTATTCCTCTTTTAAACGACTATTCTTCACTAATTTCATCTCTAAGCTACGAATCTGCGCCATAGCTAGCTGCCTCGTACCTCATAATTGATTTTTTGTTTCTGGTTTAAATGGTAACTGGTGCCCGCAGCCTTAGTCCTATTTGATTTTTTAATGTTCATCCAAATTTGACATGTATTCACATTTATCTGACGCAATATGCAGGGATTGACTTATTATAAGTCCCATTGGCAAATCTTGGGTAGGGAACCTAAACACAGGTGTGCGCTCAAAGATTTGGAGACATTCGTTAAAATGGCGCTACTTATTATTATCTATTTTGCATTTTTTTAATAATAATAATTATAATAATAATAATAATTCTTTATTTGTGAATATAGGTATTACAGGTCTTAAAATATATTAGCAAGTCCTCTATATTCGACCCTTTCGGGCATACAAATATGATTAAAAAATTAAATTAAATTGTCAGTTAAAAATTCATGAACAGAATAATAACATTTATTAATTAACATCTTTTTTAATTCCATTTTAAATTTATCAATATTATTTATATCTCGAAGCCATGCACGAACTTTATTATGGATTTTTGGTGCCATACCAAATACACTTTTACTAAGTAAAGCAGTTTTTGACTGAATTGCTGAAAGCTTAGTTTTGTGTCGTTGACTTTTTAAATAATTATTAAATATGTCAGGGTTACTTTTTATAAATAAAATTACTTCATATATATACAAAGATGATAGTGTTAATAATTTTAAATTTTTAAAGTGTGGTCTACAACAATCGGTACTAGATATCTTGGTAATGACACGGACACACTTTTTTTGAGCTTTAAATATATCTTCACGCTTTGTACCGTTGCCCCAGAACATTATGCCATAACGTAGAGTAGAGGACACAAAGCCATGATATGCAGTTAGTACAGCTTTTTGATTTACTACTTTAGACAACATATATAAAGCATATGAAAATTTATTAATTTTTTTACATATATATTCAGAGTGTGTCCTCCACCTTAGGTCGTTGTCTATGTGGAGGCCTAAGAATTTTAACGAGTTTGTTTCATTTATGATCTCTCCATTGTAATTTATATTTAGTGGCTTAAGTAAGGATTTGCGTTGTTTAAAAGTCATTATTGTTGTCTTTTTAAGATTGATTAATAAATTATTTGATTTCAGCCATGCAATAATAGTATTTAAATTGTCATTAATTTCGATTTCATAATTATGATTATCATTACCAGTGAACACTACGGAACAATCGTCAGCGAATAGGGTCATGGGAAATTTTATGCATTTAGGCAAGTCATTAATATAAATTAAAAATAATAAAGGACCTAAAATGCTACCTTGAGGAACACCAAATTTAGGTTCACGGGGACAAGATAAGTAAAAACATTCTTGTTTAGTTTCGGAACATATGCGTTCAATTTGTGTAATTTGTGTCCTATTTGTTAAAAAAGATTTGATTAAATCCAGAATTTTTCCCCTTATGCCATATGTATATAATTTAGTTATTAACAAGTCGTGTCTAACAAAGTCAAAAGCTCTGGAGATATCCATAAATAGAGCTGTTACTGGAACTTTTTTGTCTACACTTGTGAACACACTGAATAAAAATTCATAAATTGCTACATTGATAGATTTATTTTTCCGAAAGCCTTTTTGTTCCTTCGTAAAAATGTTAAATTTCTCAAAGTATCTGTAGAGATTGTTATAGATTACTTTTTTTTAGAAAACTTTAATTTGTAACTTGAATTTGAGGGAAATTAAAACACATGATGCTTAATATTTCTTTTTAGTTTTCGACTTTGTCTCATATTTCAATAACGTAGTTAGTTATCGCAGTTTGAGGAACGCCATTCGGAATTTCGAATGTTCGAAAACAATGATGTATAGGCATAAACACGAAGGCGAGATCTCCTCACAGGATTCGTTTACTATGAAACGTTTCTCCTAATGCGTTGTCAAAAGCATCGTGGCATGGCAACACTGAGTACTAACACACGCCCTACGTATGACGACATCGGTATTTTGGATACCTTCCGCATTTTCAGAAATGCGACGCGAAAGATGCGGATAACATATGCGTCGGCATATGTCATCCACATCGGTCTCTTATATGATTTCATACAAATGCGATGCGTACGGCGCGGACGATGCCGATAAATGTGTGTTCACCATTAGTCAGCAAGATCAAAGGTTACCGATTAACATCTGCTTGTATGTCGGTCTGCTGTTAACGTCAAATTCCAAAAAACTTAGTGATAATACATATTTAATTGAATGCATAACTATTATAGTTTTTGGTAAGAAAACTGGTTTCTAAACTTACCTCAAATTCTTCAAGAGTAGGATAAAAAATAGGTGCATTTACAAAGGATTCTCCTGCACTTGGTTGGGATTGTGCAATTGTTTTTATTGTCTTGGTCTTATCGAGAAAATCAGATTCACGTCTATTATTTAATGACGATGGTTTACATACACATGCATGTGTTGAATCCGCCGTGTTTACATTAGATTGCATGATTGGAGGTGATTTACTTGTTGATGGACAGTTCACATAATTTTGTGATTTCATGTTTGAAGCTGGGGTATTTGCTGTCGAGTAGACAGACGTGATGATCGGAGTTTTATTAGTAGTAGTAGTATTCATCAATAAATCGAAAAGAGAGTTATTTTCGTTTCCATTCAACAAAACTGTGTTTTCACTTAAGTTTTGTATTATGTCTTGGGTCATCTGAAGATTTTGATTCAAGATGTCAAAGACTGTGTGGTTCTCGCACTGGGATCCAGGCAGTAAATCAATGCTTTCTAAATTATTTGTGCATCCTTCGGCACTCCTAAATTCATTATTATCATCTGTAAGGGTCGGTTCTTCATTATCGCTTATATTATCAGCTTCATAAACAAGTGGTTCAAGATCTGATGTTCGGTCTATATCATCGTCGGTTGATTCAAATGTATTTTGAATTTCATTTCCATTGTTTAATGACGTCGTATTTTGTGCGTTTTCTGCCAACTGATTGTTCTGAGTTATGCCTGTGTTACTGGGTGTAGTATTTGGTATGGGTTTGTCACTTATTTGTAATTCAGTAGCACTGTAGTCTCCTTCTGTCGCAACTGAATCACAGTTTGTTACGCCACTGCAAATGTCAAGGCTTGGGCTTTCATTTTCTCGCTTTACATTTACCTCAACTTCATAAGAATTATGTGAAAATTCGGAGGTACACTGGACTATTGGGCTATTAGATATAAATACTTCGTCATTTTCTTCAGAAGGTTGTACATGTACGGGAGTTGGTACATTTACTTGTACATCTTGTTCAGTACTTATCTGTTTATCAGTAGATGATGAAGCTACACCAGAAATTGCTAGGCTGTCATTCTGTAAATCAGAGAAAAAAGAATCATTTTAGTTGTTTAATCCTGTTTTGGTTACAATATGGATGCCATTTCTTGATAAATAAACTTTTTCATTATCAGTTTCAAATGATTCCCTTCAGTATAAAAATTGAAACGTTTACTAGGTATCCCAATATAACTTTTGCGTACTGTGTTTCAACACTTTCCACTGGAAATGTTGCTGCAAACGATAATTGGTTTTGGAACTAATGAACAAACAAGGACAGATTTAGACATTAATTTTTTTTAGTTTTACGATTACGTATACGTAACATAGAAGGGGTTTAATTTTCTAATATTTCAAGGTCCAAAATTAACCGATCCTTCCATAAATTACTTGTTTGAAAGTAATATTCTTCGACAAAATTATTGTAGTGTGTAGCTAAGACTCCTTCTATAAGTTAGGTTAATTCATATTAAAAGGAGTTCTAATAAAGACTTCGTACGGACAACACGTGTTTTGATTAACAGTATACTGCACACGACATCATATGGTGACCCTGCCTGGCCGGTGCGCTTGTAGCACTGTCGCGTCGCATGCACACCAGGCGGGAGGCAAAGAAAATGTGAAAAGAAAAAATATGAAGAAACAAAAGACGGAAGAAGAGCTATTTCTGCAGATTCGTTATGATTAGTTATAAAACACACATTCTTCGTGAAACTGACCAAGAAATAATATCCGGAACTACCGATCAAAATACACGGCAATTACATGTTATGGTATGTAAAGTTAAATAGTTCAGGATCTCTAGTACATTTTTGCACTTTGATTACTATCACACTAATTTTTCGTGAGTAGGTTAATTTTGATGAGACGCCCAACAATTTACTGTAAGAAAGCTCGCGTGTTTTACGTAAAAACACAAATTGTACGCCGACTACCACATTTTGATACAATTATTAAATTAATTATTTTTTATTTTAATAACACCACGAATCATCATGTAAATATGTATTACAAAATTGGCTAATTGAAGGGGGACTACCACATTTTGATCCAATTATTAAATTAATTATTTTTATTTTAATAACACCACGAATCATCATGTTAATATGTATTACAAAATTGGCTGTTTGAAGGGGGGTGGGGTAGTGATAGTAGTTCATATAGTATCATATAGTTCATATAGTATCGTATAGTTCATATGGGGGGGTAGTTACGAGGAAGGGGGTGAATTTAGTTAATCAACAAGGGGCCATCCATTAATTACGTCACACTAATTTCATGACTTTTTGAGTTCCATTTTTGTTTTTCAATGTGAAAACTTCTTTAGTACGGGGGTGATTTGAAATTTGATGAAACGAAACTGTCCAGTAAAAAGAGACAGACACATAAATTCTAAAGTGAGATAGGAAGCATTGTACAGGGGAGGGGGAGGGGAGTTGAGTTGGCGCCGCTGTGGCAAGGTTGCGCTCCAAAAATACCGCCCCGGGTCCCGATGGTGTTCCGGGTCGAGTGCTGGTTTCCGCCCTAGACGCCGCAGAGTCCCTGGAGTAGCGAGTAAGGGGACTCCTGAATGTCTGTCTCGAGCAGGGAAAATTTCCTAAGGCGTGGAAAACAGGACGAAAATTGGTCGTGCAAATCCAGCAAACAATTAATAATAATTATCGACGTACGTCAAGCCTATTCATGACTTTTGCATCGTGCATCGTGCATGGCCTTGGCGTGACGTACAGCAAGATGGGCCGTGTATTAAAGGTTTAAGCTCTGAGTCTGAATAAATATATGTGATATAGTATACGAATGAAATGTAAAATAATTATCTAACTTTGCATCATTATGATCATGACTAAAACCTACAATTATATCTTCCCGAAATTACATTTACATTCGTCTCATTATCTTGAAAACAACATTTTTGAAGGTTTTACTTCTACCACGTGTGAATTGCACACATTTTAATTTTTTTTCAATAACATCAACAAATTAAACCTTATGATCATATAGGTAGGGTTGAAAATATTTTTAAGTATTTCGTTATTAGGTACTTCAAATTTCGTGTTTTAATACTAACCATTATACATATTATTAGATTTTTAAATGTGACGTCACGAAATAGTAGCACCCCTCCCACCCCTTGTCACACTACATCGACCCCCCCTTCCCCCTAACGTGTGACGTAATTAGTGGATGGCCCCCAATGGTAAAACACGATTTGTACCTATATTTCATTTTGAAACGAAAAAATACGTCCTGCCCAAATCTAAGTTTAAAACCCGTAAAATAAAACTTAAATTAAAAATTTAAAAAACCCCACTCAAAAAAGAACAGAAAGTCTGAATATGTAAAAAGTAAAAAGTCATAAAATATTTTTTTAAGTCATAAATAATATGAATATTACAAATGTACTAGCTGACCCGGCAAACTCTGTACTGCCTAACAACTCACCCCTCTCGAGGTCTCCCTCGAGCCCCATCTCCCTCCTCTTTCCCCTCTCCCTCTCTCTCGACTGTCAGTTATAAAATAAAAAAGTGTCGCTGATGTTACATTAGAAAGATAATATGGACGTTAAGTTTTCAAAGAAATCGGACCTCATACTACAGCTATGAAACAGACAAATTTCTGAACGCACCTATAAATATCTGACAACCAAATGACAATTTGACAAAAGATATCAAATGTTTCACAGCTAGGAACAATTTGTTTTTTTTTTAGTATTTTTCATTACTTATTATTCATATTTCTCACCGTTTACACCTTCCCTGAAGTTCCACAACTATTTCAAGATCAAAATTAGCCAAATCGGTCCAGCCATTCTCGAGTTTTAGCGAGACAAACGAACAGCTATTGATTTTTATATATAGATTATTTAATTTAACTAAATAAAACTTTGTCGTGTTAGGGGACGGCTCTATATTAAACTCCATCCATCAGCCTTGGTAGGTCCACAGCTGGACATAGACGACATTTTTCCGAGACGTGGGCGCCATTCGATTACCTTTCTTCCCCAACGGTTATCTTCTAACTGTGTGGCCAGCCCATTGCCACTTCAGCCGGCTAATTTTTTCCTACGCTTACACACAATTACCGAGCTGGATTCCAAATTTCATTCTTCTAGTTCATCTGGAAGTAGGTTAAATTTAGGTACTATATGTCAGTCAGTCAGTGCTAAAATTTACGACATTTTGACCTTCACATCTTTATAACCGTTTGAGCTAGCGTCATGAAATTTGGGCTTCGACATGTCCTTGTGGATATAATTAAACACACATAGTATTATGTGTTTACGTTAAAGAGGTTTTGAGTTATAGAAGGGTCAAAAGTGGCACCAAGTGGTTCGTGTAATATTACACTCGGCGCTGGCTAGCCAGTTCCTTTGCTTGAACTTGGCTTGACACGCTGCCGCGTGTCCAGATCTGCCTATACATTTTTTCAATATCAGCAGTATAGACATACCGATATTGTCTCCATTTCAAAATTAACTCTTGTAGGTCTTGCTGTAAGTTAGGCCCCGTATACATTGTATCGTTAAGCGTGGTACCGGTAGAAGACTTAGCAGAAGCGTTAAAAACTACCCTAAATTCATTAGCTGGAGACCCTTCCTTGGTGACAGCATGATGAGGCAGATAGCACTCTGTTGTAGTGTTAGTAGACGGAATCATGTGGTTAAGATCGCGATATTCATTCATAAATTGTTGGTATTCCTTTTTTAAACGACTATTCTTCTCTAATTTCCTCTCTAAGCTACGAATCTGCGCCATAGCTAGCTGCCTCGTACCTCATAATTGATTTTTTGTTTCTGGTTGAAATGGTAACTCGTGCCCGCAGCCTTAGTCCTATTTGATTTTTTAATGTTCATCCAAATTTGACATGTATTCACATTTATCTGACGCAATATGCAGGGATTGACTTATTATAAGTCCCATTGGCAAATCTTGGGTAGGGAACCTAAACACAGGTGTGCGCTCAAAGATTTGGAGACATTCGTTAAAATGGCGCTACTTATTATTATCTATTTTGCATTTGTACAAAACTTTCTGAACTAAATCTCACGACTCAAAAATCGCAAACTGCAAAGAAGTGTCAGACAAGGATGTCATATTCCCAAAACTGTTCACCACTGTGTTAGAAGACATGTTCAAGCTGATGGAGTGGAAACAACATGGCATTAACATCAATGGCGAATACATCACACACCTGCGATATGCCGATGATATAGTCATCCTGGCGGGTTCCCTGGAAGAACTTGGTACAATGCTCGGGGACTTGAACAGCGCCTCACAACGGGTGGGTCTTAAGATGAACATGGAGAAGACGAAAATCATGTCGAATGTCCATGTCACACCCGTATCGGTTGTTGTTGACGGCGCTGCTCTCGAAGTTCTAGACGAATACAATTACCTGGGACAAGTGATCCAGATGGGTAAGTCCAACTTCGAGAAAGAAGTCACTTGTAGAATCCAACTTGGATGAGCTGCGTTCGGGAAACTCCGTCATATATTGTCGTCCAAAACACTACCTCAGTGCCTGAAGTTTAAGGTGTTTGAGCACGTGGTGCTTTACTACGTGGTGCTTTACTATTGGCCTAATCCACAACCTCAGAGAAGCGCAGCGGGCTATGGAGAAGGCTATGCTTGGTATTTCTCTACGTGATCGCATCAGAAATGAGGAGATCCGTAGACGAACAAGGATAACTGACATAGCTCGAAGAATTAGCCGGCTGAAGTGGCAATGGGCGGGCCACATAGTGCGAAGGACCGATAACCGTTGAGTAAGAAAGGTCCTCGAATGGCGCCCACGTCTCGGAAAAAGGAGCATAGGACGCCCCCCGACCAGGTGGACTGACGACCAGAAGAAGACAGAGGGCATCCGCTGGATTCAGAAGACTCAGGACCGGTCAGAGTGGTGCAAGTTAGGGGAAGTCTATGTCCAGCAGTGGACCTCCAAGGGCTGATGGATAGATGGAGACACGCTTGTGTTTCTGTGGCCTATACTTCCCTATAAGCTTTGATTTGCCACCGGAGCCACCGAGATTGCGCCACCGGACTTCGAATCAGAGACAAAACTTGAATTTTAAAGAAAACTTTTAGTCCCAGGTTAACTTTTATTTCACAATTATAGCTGAAAACCATTAATAGAACCCCCCATAAAATTTCTAGATAATCTGCTTTGTACTTTTACTAATATACATGACATCGGAATTGGATGATTTTGTATTCCTGCGCCACCGCAGTTAGTACTTACGTGTTTGGCAGGAAAATTACGCAGTCAGTCGGTCATTCTAACACGCAGTTTGCAAAAGCACAACTGAACGGTGTGGGGAGAGCCAGTAAGGTGTCTTCCAAATCGTGAAGTAACAAGTAATGATGTATACAAAATGCGCCACCGGTATTGCTTTTTTTTGTAGGACATTTTTAAAAGATGTTTTAAGAGCTGTTGTTTAATCTTAAATTACTCCATAAATATATATTAGTTGTGTTATTTAGTGTATTTCTAAAAAACATTCCCATTCAATGAAATTTATTTACCAAAAAAAAATAAATTAATAAAATATGTAAATAAACGCAGTTTGGACAGTACACCGGAATTAGATTTTAGGTCTTAGATATTTTTTTATTAAGAATCTATGTATTAAATACCTCTGAATACTTCACTATCATGTAGATCACTACTTAAAGTACCTATATAAAATTATGCATAATTGTAGTTTACCTCCACACATTAATTTTCAACCTCGCCGTCTCAAAAATGCACTTGGGAAATTCACCCACACAACAATCGACATTAGGTCAAGACTTAGATTATTCAAATAAACATAATAAAGTAACGTAAACGCGCCCAATAACGCCACCCCAAAATCTGTATCCAATACCGCCAGTTTTTTTAATCACTATTTTAAGGCATACTATACATTTCATGAAAGTTGTAGCCTAAAAATATTTTAGGTATGTATATTGAGAAACAAAAATAATAAAGTTTGTGTACGTAAATAATCAGCAAACAGAATAATTGGATAATAACTGAGACGCGCCCGCAACGGACGCCCGTCTCATAGTGTTGCGCTCTCGGCTACGTAAGTAAACATAATTATTACTTAAGATAAATTAACTTAAATAAAATGTGTATACCTGCAGGCAAATGTGTAAATATAATAAGTAATATATTGGTTTTCTAGATTCACATCTAATATTACCGTTCTGACTATTTTTTGTAGTTTAATTCGAATTTTACCTTAAAGCGGTAATAGAAACATAATATTCATAACTTGCTTCTAATACCGCCTCATGGCGTTGTTAGATGTTTTACAACAGTTAGTATTTTAGATTTTATTTCTTTTAATACGTTATTTTCGATGTTTCTTTTAACTTGTT
Source organism: Thymelicus lineola (assembly GCA_963932265.1). NCBI lineage: Eukaryota > Metazoa > Arthropoda > Insecta > Lepidoptera > Hesperiidae > Thymelicus > Thymelicus lineola. The sequence goes on from OZ010706.1 coordinate 839,531, forward strand.
TGATTCTTAAGAGTATATTACATAATTTGATCAATTAACGCCATACATTTTGTCTCATAGATTATCTTTTAAACAAGATTCGACGTAAGCAATAATTTTTAGTAATGTATGGCAATGTATTTTAAATAATATCTCATATCAAAACTAAGAAACTTTTTGATACCGAAAAATAATCATAGCAATGACATCCATCAAAACACGTTTGCATTAAAGCAGAAATTTTAGCCAGTTATTGTTTATTTTTGCTGTCGCTAATAGAATAAAGTTATCTTCATACTTAATTCTATTACCGACCCATATATTTTTGCTTTTTTTTACGGTCTTATTTATAAAAATCTCTTATTGTAATCGGTCCTTCGCACTATGTGGCCAGCCCATTGCCACTTCAGCAGGCTAATTCTTTGAGCTATGTCGGTTACCCTTGTTCGTCTACGGATCTCCTCATTTCTGATGCGATCACGTAGAGGAATACCGAGCATAACCCTCTCCATAGCCCGCTGCGCTACTTTGAGCTTGTGGATTAGGCCAATAGTAAAGCACCATGTCTCGGATCCGTATGTCATCACTGGCAACACACAATACTCGAATACCTTCGACTTCAGGCACGAGGTAGTGTTTTGGGCGACAAGATATGACGCAGTTTCCAAAACGCAGCCCATCCGAGTTGGATTCTACGAGTGACTTCTTTCTCGAAGTTGGACTTACCCATCTGGATCACTTGTCCTAGGTATTGTATTCGTCTACAACTTCGAGAGCAGCGCCATCAACAACAACCGGTACGGGTGTGACATGGACATTCGACATGATTTTCGTTTTGTCCATGTTCATCCTAAGACCCACCCGTTGTGAGGCGCTGTTCAAGTCCCCAAGCATTACTATGCCAAGTTCTTCCAGGGAACCCGCCAGGATGCGTGCAATGCGATTTGTGAGGACCTTCGAAAACAGCTTATAAACGTGGCTCAGAAGTGCAATGGGCCTGTAGTTCTTCAAAAGGGCATTATCGCCCTTCTTGAAGAACAGCGTCACCACACTTCTGCTCCACGCTTCCGGGGTAGTTCCGGTTGATGACGGAATCGAACAGTTTTTGGAGCGCCGCTAGAAAGGATTTCCCTCCAGCTCTCAGAAGCTCGGTTGTGATTCCGTCATCTCCCGGTGCCTTGTTGTTTTTAAGCTGTTTGAGAGCCTCTCTAATCTCATACAGGCTGACGTCCGGGATATCATCGGTTTAGCTCGATTGTCGCTCTCCTCGCGAGGAGTTGGAGCTTGAGAGGAGGCATACAACCGTCCGTAGTATATCTCAGTCTCCCTCAGAACTTTGGGTTTCGACGAAACCATGGTGCCGGACTCGGTCTTCAACCTCGTAGGCTGACTTTGCCCATTAGGCAGATACCTGGCGAACACTTTTGAGCCCTGGTTTCGCTCAATAGTGCTTTTTCACGATTTGCGTTGTGTTTTCGCAAATCGCGTCGCCTGCACTTGAGGATCTGTTCATTGGGCCGTCGGTATTCCCTTATAGAGGTTGGAGATTGCACACATAGTTCTCGTCGATCCCTCATAAGACCGAGAGTTTGTTCTGAGAGAACCTGAGATCTACCACTAGGGTGAGTCTTGAAATACTTCGACCCTACCTCGTGGACAGTTGTTACCATCCTGGTGTTGTACATGTCCACTGACGTGCACGATTCTAGGTACGCAAAACGGTTCTGCAGCTCAAGTTGAAAGTTTTCGGATCCCTGGATTTGGATAGGTGTTGGGCGAAGCGTAGACTTCATCAGGCGTGACCGTTCCAGCTTCAGGTCGATATTTAATGTGCCTCTTACAAGTCACCATTTGGATATTCTGAGTGTAAGGTACGCTACCCTGAACGACACGCTCCCAACTTGCACAGTGTTGTTGACGAGGGACTTGTGAACGAGAAACCCGACACCACCTTGGGACAGATGTTCGCCCTCCCAGTGATAGAACAAGTTTCCGGATTTGAGTATTATCGTGTCCTCCCCCTCTCTTCGGACTTCAGATAAACCCACAATACTCCAGTTTAACTTGTCTATGTCTTCTTCCAGCTCTTTCACCTTGTCGTCGGTACTTAGTGTCCTGGTGTTATATGTTGCCAAGTACAGAAGTCGTTTTTGAGATTGGTAGCCCGATCTCTGCCGGCAATTCTTAGCACCCCCTGCCCCGCCGTTACCATAGCCACTACCGTAACTAGGAATAGCGGGGCTGCCGGGGACTGGGGCCGAGTCTTAGTTGTGGCTATCATAAGGGGGTTGTAGCCGGTAGTCACCACGCTTGGCCAGTGCGTTGGTGACCGCAGTAGACATTCTTAGTCCGCAGGGAGACACTGCTGCCCGTCTCCTGGAATATCCTATTAGTCGCCTTTTACGACATTCCAGGAAGAAGTAGGAGTGGTGCTATTCTACATAGTGGACCCGGCACCACACGGGGGAATCATACCTATTTACAATGATTACATTGGGGTTTATTTACAATGAATGAAGTTTTACGTATTGATTTTATTATTTACACAAGCCTTAACAGATGTCCAAAATGCTCACCTCCTCGAGTGATGCAAAGTTCAGCATGTTTGCACAAATTGTCCTTTACGCGGTTTAGCACAAGGACACTTCACTTCGAACTTTATCAAAAGCAGTCACTATTCTTAATTTTAATTCGTCTCTATTCGAATACTCCGTAGCATACACAACACATCGGTGTGAGGTCCGGGGAGCGCGCCGGCCATGGCACAGGTCCTCCTCGCCCTATCCACCGATCACCGAAGTGATCACCTAAGTATATTATGTTTGTCTGTAATATTTTTTATTACTTCGTATCTTCCCAACGGCTGGACCAAATAATACAATTAAGATATCGTTAGATTCGTTTTGATAACCCAAGTATTCTTAAATAAGTGACAATAAAAAAATGGTGGCTGTGAGATATCACTGTTTGAAGTATCAAAAAATAAAAATAAATCGAATAATGCAATATGGGTATCAAACTAAAGAGCTCAGCATAAGGATTTCAAAAAGGTATAATATCATGATACCTTTTTTGATGGCAGGCAGCTTTTTTAATTTTATACTAGTTTAGTGGTCGGTAATAGAAACATAAAAAGCGGTATTAGAAACAAACATCATCCATGCGTCGGTAATAGAAGCAATCGCTATTTTAGATTCAATTATTATTTATTAAATATTGTGTGATTTAATACTGAATTTACGTACTGAATATCATAGGATATTTAATCATGTTAAAGAATAAATTAAAACACCTTTTCTAGCATAACAGCATATATGTAATTTTCTGAAGTTCATCCAAAGTCGGCTTAAACTGGCGGTAATAGGCGCGTTTACCTTACACACTAAAAGTAAAATTTTAAGTTTGAATCCTATTTTAGATATGAACGGAATCTTTCGCGTAGGAGGGAGGCTTCGAAACGCTCGGATAAATTTTGAGATGAAGCACCCTATTATTCTCCCACACAACCATCGTTTTACCATTTTATGAATTAAACAAGCTCATGAATTAGCTTTCCATGGGGGTGCTAGGCTTACATTATCTCATTTAAGGAAAAACTACTGGATCATTGGAGGATACATGGCAACCAAAAAATATATTAGACAATGTGTTACATGCCGGAAACAAGAACCCGTATTGCAGAGTCAGCTTATGGGTGATTTACCAGAGGCCAGGGTGAACCCTGAATACCAGTTCAGCCTTTTTAGCGGCTCTTCAAAGAATGGCAGCCAGAAGGGGGGCGCCTGGTCACTTATATAGTGATAATGAGACCAATTTTATAGGAGCCAATAAGATGTTACAAGAGGAGCTGGAGTATTTACAAAAACTATATAGCAGTAGCGAATTTTTATCTGAGATCAGTGAAATGAATATAGAATTTCACTTCTTGGCGCCATCCTGGCCGAGTGCCGGTGGGATATGGGAGAGATCAATAAGGTCCCTCAAACACCATCTCAAAAGAGTCGTTGGTCACCAAAAACTCACTTATGAAGAGTATGCTACACTGCTATCAAAAATAGAAGCATGCTTGAACTCGCGACCACTTTGTGCTCTAACGGAAGATCCCGAAGATCTTGATTTCTTAACAACAGCTCACTTCTTAACGACATGGCCTGGATTAACCATAATAGAAACGGAAAATGACGGAAGAACCAGGTGGCATTTAACAACACATAATTATGTGTTCAATATGCGTCACCCATACACAGATACACCTCCAACTTCACTACAACTTTCTTTCTCGAGTCCCAGTCTCCATCTCGTATCATTCAGTATCATGATCCTGTTTATAGGTGCTCGACAAATACATAACGCTTCTGAAATGTGAAGCGGCCCAAATCGGCCTTAATAAGTGTTTTGTAACCATCGCGAAATTTGAGAGCACTTAATAAATGCGCTCAAGCATCGCGCCACATTTAATGTCACTGTGCTTCATAGTCTGTTCCTATCTTTATCAAAGTTATGCAAAGTATAGCGAAAAGAACAAGGATGGCAAATAAAAATATTTCAAGTCTATAAGGTAGTTCGAAATTTTCAAACGTAAATCTTGAGAATTTTGATTCATTTAACTAGACATAATTCATGATGTCTATATAATATCTACAGTTCAAACAACTCGCTCCGCGCATTATGAGAACTCAACTTGAAACAATTTTCATATATGATATTATTTTTTCATCTCGTGTCACTAAGAAATTCAAACCATTGGCCAGCAATTCATTTGTTATTAAACTATTTAATTCTACCAGTATTTACACTGTTAAGGTCACAGGGACGTTTAAATTGTAGCAAAAGAACCTTTATAATCTTAAAAAAAATAATTGCTTGTGATACTATGATCACAGCTGACCCATTTATTGTCTCAATAATTATTATGCATTAATTACCAAGAACAAACAAACTTAAGCTATGATTCTCTGGGAATTTACGTCACCTACCCTTATTATTCACCAAGGAAACGAATTCAGATTACCTTTGCTTCCCAGGGGAGTTTTCAATCGTTATCAAGCACTCTCTATGAGAATGCTTTGTGAGTTAGTACTCCTGCGTGCACGGTCACTCACACTTGCACGTACCTACACTCGGCTTAGTGATGTGGCCACTCCAACGTCTTGATGGAGATCTAGTGCTTCTAGGTTCCTCAATATCAACGTCACTGCAAACTTGATAGATCTGTAATACAGAAATATACAACGAGCCGCGGACTGCATTGCTTTTTAGAGAAAAATCTCTAAACTTACTTCTCTGCACTGTCATTCAACCTTTCTTTAGTATCCGCTTCGCAGAGTCAGGCATAATAAAAACGAACCAATTTGTTAACGTATACTCAATAATGACAGTAGGTAACCTTGCCCTTGGTATCCTTATTGAACACTGTCGTGGAAAAGTATGGAAACTGATAAAAATAACCTTTTGGTCACTAGCTGTCACTTGACGCTAGTAAAAGTGTTGATGTCGATTTTACACAAAAACAGCCTGCGCTCTTTTCTGCAGAACTTCTCTGCAGAAGTCAGTGCCTCGTTGTCTCTTTACTATGGAGACAAAATCATAATCTTCACATATTTTCCTTTATTTTTCGGCTGCTCAAAAGGATTACCATTTACATTGCAAGTAAAGATATTAGATGAAAATAAAAATCTTCTGACTTTGCAAGTGCTTATTTCTGTATGGATGAACCGTTATATTATTTCAATAAGAATAATAAAACATCCAATAAATTATTATGGATTATATTATATGGTAATAAAAATGAATATAATTATCACAAAAGTTGAATCTGTTACCATGAACTCATAACTACTTGTACTACTTTGTCATAATCTGGCTCAAATATGTGAATATATTATAACGTCTGTGACGATTATTATCAAATAATGAATCGCCAATGATGGTAGTATGTCATTGTACATTTAATACATGGTCAGTTGCAAAGGTTAAAGGAATCAAAGGACATTGTCCACTTTGTATGGGTACTTCGGCCATTTTTGGACAGTAACTATATACATAAATGAAGCTTAGGTTTAATAGCTTATACCAGTAGAAATCAAAATATTATAATAATAAAGTATCAAGATGTTTGTGTAATGATTTTTTCATTATAAACATAAGGAAGGTTTTGTAAAAGAAAACAAGCATTTATTCTTATATTTATTTATATTTTCTAACTTTACTCATCATATGACAATAATATGTTATCAAGAAACTGGGCAGGCGGGTTTATCCTCTCCTGATATCTAGCCCAGCTCAAAAACCAAATTACAGTCATAATATGTGCACAACAACCTACTGTCCTTCGGCCCACTATACAATTACAACAATATTGTTTGATTGAATTTCTTCCTTCATTGTTATTTAAATATAAAATGTAAACAAAATATATTTTTTTACTTATATGTCGACTTTTTATTTTTGCTCTTAATAATCTAGAGTTTTCGGCCGAAGGAAAACCTTCAAGTAGGTTGTTGGCTTCCTCCCTGCACACCTCTATTATATAGTTGCCATCATTTCTTATGTGTTCCCCATAATATGATTTAGCTTGTTTTAGTTGGTATGTACCACATGCTATTAATATTAAATCAGTGTAGTCTAGCCTCGGGAAAGATACATTATTGATGTTTACATTTATATTAAGGAACTGTGCCGACCTTCTATTTAAATTATTATTTGAGACAAAATCAGCAAGTTCATTATTTCTGTACATATTAAAGTTAATTATTTGAAGAATTTCTTCTGCATCTGTCCTGTCCCTTATTCGCTGGTGAAACTTATTTATCAATGCTGCAGCAATTCTAATATCTGTCATGGCATGTTTTGAAGCTTTATTAAAAAACTCATGTCTCAATAATTTATATGAATATTTAAAAATGCCATTGACAGCTTCTACAACCCACCTACAAATTGTGACTCTTCTAGATTGATTTGCTGCAAGCGTTGATAATTGAGTTTCACCAGCTTCCATACATAAAGGAGTATGGACAGAATAATTACATCTCTCCAATAATGGCACACAGTCCCTAAAGCCCCTATCCAGAATAAATACATCCCCTGGCTGAAAGTACTGCCGTAATGGCTTAGATTCATCATCAAATTCATTTGTTATAATTGTCGCATCAGATGATGTAGCTGGATAAGGGCCTAATACATCAACAATGTATCCATCAGAACATACTATCATAAAGGGTTTTATTAGATTCCTATATTTGTGCAGGGAGTAAGTATCCTTTTGATAAAGATAGTTTGAACTTTTTTGAATATATATATATGTGCCATCCATAATTATAATTGGATTTGAATTTTCACCTCCAAATAAACCATTTGGAATTAATAAATTCCTTCTTTTAATTTCCTCTCGCGTAATATGGTTAATTCCTAAGTTTCTTGGTGTAAAATCTTCACTTAGGATTTTTCTGGCATTACTTAACAGCCGCATCAATGTGGTGCGAGGGATGTTCAGTAGAGTACTGATTCTCTCATCACTTTCACCCGTCCTTAATTTTAATAAATATGCAGCCAGTGCTAACTGACCATTTTTATGTTTCACTAGCCTGGGCAATTCTAAACACAGCTGTTTAAATTGATTTTTTGACAACCCAATCCAATAATAAACTGTTTCATCGGGCATTCCTTCTAAATTGCAAAAATCTAATAAAAGTGGTCTTTCATTCACAAATGATGCAAAGTCTTCAATATGGCTTGCATTAAAGCTGTGAATAGGTTGGGGTATACTGTCCAAAACATCCCAGTTATCATTTTCCAGATGAAATCTGCATATTCTGCAGGTTTTCGGCACATAAAACTTGCAGTCTGCAAAGAGTTTTAGTCTCAGCCATTTGGGAACTATGAGACGCTCTGATGAACCACACTCAGGGTGAAAACAGCGCTGTTGACTGCCAGAAGCTCTCTTAAGGTGAGGCAGGTCTATTGTGTCTTGGTTTGCTGGTGCTGGTGCTGCTTCGGGTTGAGCTCTATCACATCGTAGCCAACAAGCGTGGCAAATCTGATCTGATCCTCTCAACTAAAACAAGTTAAGCCTTTAAATATACATATTTTATATAATCACTATAATATCATCACTGCAACACTTATTATCTATCCTCAAGAGTAGGAGTAGGAGTAACATAACTACATACAATCTAGAAAATAATTAGTTAGCTTGAGATTGGATGGACATGTTCATTTAAGTATCTACAGTGACAGTATCTTATGACTTGCATGCTCGTTTGCTATGTTTGTAAATCTACTTAATTAGTTCTCTGATATTTAGTACCAAGTATAACAAGTCAAAATAAAACTTACTTGCTGAGGTTGAATCCATTCTATTATCCTATTTCTAATATTAATGTTTCTCTCCGTGTCTGTGCGCAGCTCATGAGATCTGGTCCTTAATAGTGAACAGCCACAGTTAACACAAACATGTCGACGATGACCACTACTTGTTGATGCCCCTGCACTGTCATTACGTCTTTGAGTATTTCCTTCTATTAAAGCCACAGTCCAGCAAGAGTGACATATTACATCTCCATCTTCAACCTGTTTTCAAAAGTAATAGTTGTGATTAGTTATTGTGTAAATTACGACAAAGTTATAATATAGTATGTTATGTTATTCAATGAAACGTACCAAACGCGGAGCCATCCAACGGGTTATTACTAAATTGACCTCAACAAGTTCAAGACGATGTCTTCTTCGTTGGGTTACATCGGTGCCACAATTTACACAACGCAGCTCCACGAAAGGTTCACCGACCGTGCGCTCTGCAGATTCTGAGTCCGTACTCATGCCAGGGTCGACGATGGGGCTTGCTTCGGTGTCCACATTCATGCCAGGGTCGACGATAGGGCTTGCTTCGGTGTCCGTATTCATGCGAGGGTCAACGTTGGGGCTGGGTTCAGTGTCCGTAGGCATGCCAGGGTCAAAACGTAGAGAAGAATCGAAGTCCATTTAAGAAAGCCAAAATATCACCAGAGAAATTCACGAGAACAATATTCACGATGCCAGGAAAACAAAGCGAATGAGTAATGACAGACATTACATTTATGATTTGACAGTTTATAGTTTTGTGTTGCCATACACAATATTATACAACATTGCACTGCATGACGCGCATTCATTATTATTAATTAATATTAAAATTAATTTATTATTATTTAGAAGTTAAAAAAATGTAACCGATTATAAAAATATGTTCTTAATTGATGCCCTTTTCACTTTATATTTATTTATATTGTATTGGTTTTATTTTCGTCGTAATAATTAGTCGTCGTCGTCGTAATTACGTAATCGGTAAAAATATTATGCAACTGGCAACTAAATTAAAATGGAATGCGGATAACGGAAATAACTGGTTGAAAAACTTATTAAATGAACTTTTTTTCTTATGAAACTTGGTACTCCAATATTAATAGTATATTATTGCCAAAAACAAACTTAATTATTTGTAAAATCATTTCATATAAAATCTCCTGTCCAAAAATGGCCTGCAATGGACAATATCCTTTACTTCAAAACAAGTTATGGAATGTTAATACATTAATGGAATAAAATATACCACACCAATAAATTGTTGTCTTACTTTTGATTCCTTACATAATACTTGCATCATTTCTGTACTTGATATTTGTGATTCATTGTGATTGGGGTAGCTTTCTGAAAACCTGCAATTTGTTATTTCATCCCACGATTTCATACCAGTGAAATGCGGCCGGCCGATTATGATAGAACCATCTCCATCAGACATCTCGAATATGTGTCACATGACTCATATCCAACAGACATGTTTGGCTTTCAATGATCTTCATAACGGCATAGCTCTAAAACATTAATTTGTAAATATATGCAGCTACCGTGCATGCATGGCTTTTTAACAGTTTAATGTAACAGTAACATGACTGCGTAGCCTTAAAACATTGAATTATAAATCTTTGCGGTCACCGTGTATGCGTGGCTTTTGTTTATATAACCGTAACATGGCTGTGTAGCCTTAGAATATTTATTTATTTTATAAATATTTAAGAAGTCCTTGTATGCGTGGCTTTTTACTTAAGTAACAGCAACGTGGCTGCATAGCCTTAGATTATAATTTAATTTATAAATATGCGTGAACTTTTAGTATGCGTAGCTTTTTACTTAAGTAACAGCAACGTGGCTGCATAGCCTTAGATTTTAATTTAATTTATAAATATGCGTGAACTTTTAGTATGCGTGGCTTTTACTTATGTAACAGTAATATGACTGTATAGCCTTAGAATATTTATCTATTATACAAATATTTCTGCAGTCCTTGTATGCGTGGCTTTTTACTTAAGTAACAGCAACGTGGCTGCATAGCCTTAGATTATAATTTAATTTATAAATATGCGTGAACTTTTAGTATGCGTGGCTTTTACTTATGTAACAGTAATATGACTGTATAGCCTTAGAATATTTATCTATTATACAAATATTTCTGCAGTCCTTGTATGCGTGGCTTTTTACTTAACTAACAGCAACGTGGCTGCATAGCCTTAGATTATAATTTAATTTATAAATATGCGTGAACTTCTAGTATGCGTGGCTTTTACTTATGTAACAGTAATATCACTGTATAGCCTTAGAATATTTATCTATGATATAAATATTTCTGAAGTCCTTGTATGCGTGGTTTTTTTTACTTAGTTTGTTTTGATTTATAATTGACAGTACATGTTATGGTATATTATATACCACTTGTACATACCATAGAGAATACATTATAGTATGTATAATCCTCATCACCTCGAATGACTTGCTATAGCAGCAATTCAATATGTATATCGATTACATATGTATCTATAAATTGGCTTATTCCTTAGAACTCTAAATCAAGTGCCTACTCCGCACCTTAATTAATTCTGGACTGAGTGAACCGATTTTGATTACTCTTTCTTTGATCGAAAGCTGGCACTTGTCGTGTGGTCCCACATAAATTTGAGCGAGATCCGACAATGGCATCCATGTCAAAAGCATATGTGTTAAATTTGCATTAAGTATGTGCGCGATAAATGGACGAATAACTCAATATCCAACCAATTTCGACGATTCTTTTTTGATGTACTTCATTTGAAGTCGGTTATTTTTGTTAATATTTTAGATTATTGCTATTTACTTATTTTTAGCAAACAAAGCGTTTCAATATCTTTGACATTTAGACTGAACTTTAGTATTCTCCATCTTTCGATTTTAATAGACCTTTAATAGGAAATACACATCGCATCGAATAACTTTCGCAAAGACTATAATTTCGATCTTTAATAGTTTGGCTGAACATAAAAATATTCAACGTCACTTTACCCAGAACTTTGTTTTTCTTCCCAAAACAGCCATCCTTGAGCCATCACGAACATTTTTGAATCAAACATAGTCAAATCGGTTAAGCTACCGAGAAATACTAAGGTTCATTTTTATTTATACCAGCAAGAAGATATATATATGACAATAATAATATGCCTAATTTGGGCTTTTTTTTTCACAAGGTACAGTAGCATTCTCCTTACGAGCCGTATAAAGGTTTGCGTGTCCAACCAACGGACCTTGTAATGGGACTAGTGGGATAGACCCAACAATCTGCGTGAACCTTGACGTAGCTATCGATTGACGTAGATATCAATATATTTAATATTGGCTTTAGCATTAAAATATTAACCAATTGATGTTTCAATATTACTACGTAATAAGGGTTGTAATGTATAATAAACTTTTTACACATTATGTTCATATCCGTAACACACTGTTCGTAGCTATTTTCCAGGTTCTTCATTAGAATGATTATATAGGCGTGATCTTCAAGTGAACTGTGGTGGCGTGAACATAATAATATTTCTGTTAAACTGCCAGCTAATAAGCAAAATTACATCTGAAACTTGTTTAGATAATAATTATCAATATAAAATCTTTGGATTCATTGCAGAACGGTATTTGAATTATGAAAATATTAACCACAGCATTATATTAATACGTGGGGTAGATTCTCAATCGTTTCTTTCCAAGTCATTCCAAGGGTAACGTGAAGTTTCACGCTTTTATTAATTATCCAACAAATACAAACAAAACTTAGGATATTGTTATTGTGATTCGATAGCTTTATTTGAAATAAGAAACGAAATAAATTTGTAACAAGGTGACTTACGTGGCCTTCAAAATATTTAATTAGTTTTGATGTTTAGACAACCATTTTGTGTACAAATCTGGCAGTGGTACTTTCGTTGCGAAGTTCTTAAAACGTTAATACTTAAATAATTGTTATTTAAGTACACGCAGTCAGGCGTACCCACATATAAATTATGTGGTTGTAATGTAATTATACACTTTACTTACTTGAATACGTACATAATAGAATATTTTCGTAACGAATTTGCCTGCCCAAGCGTATGCAAGCAAGGGCATTAATCCTTCTTTTTTCCAACAAATTTTTTGTAATTACTTATTATTTTTTACCGTCGTCGCCACTTGTAGTGTTCGGAGGGTCAATAATACACACGCTTTACTCTGTAATAGGTGAAGTATGAATACGCATAGCGCACATCCGCACTCACTCGCAGCTAGCCACAGACTGCCCGATATGCATAGACACTACAAATAGTAATAATGGTATTAATTAACAATTAAAATCAATACTACCAATATAATCCCTCTGAGGGCCCTACCACCAGCGGGCCGGATTAAGTCGCCTCTTACGACACCCATCCGGCGCGGGATTGGGGTCAGTATTCTAAGCCGCCCCAATACGGCTAAGAAGAAGTAAAATTAATATATTTCATTCCATTTTGCATCGAATATTGTGCACACTCTGTGTAAGGATCTTACGATATATTTTGTATCTTAAGATGGCATGTTACGATATATTAAGCATCTCTTCGCATCGCTCGGCATCTTAATATAAAATGTCCATATCGCTCGATATCTTAAGATGCGTAATATGAAAATATTATCGTATAAGATAAAATGTTATAGTATCTTCGCCGTGTGCGACGCGCTTAAGGCTAAGAAAATATAATCACGAAGACTACGAAACGGATAAAATAATATTAATATTGCAGATTGTGTTTAATGTTTAATTACACCTTTTTAGGGTTCCGAAACTTCCGAAGTAAAATCGTAACCCTTATAATTTCGTCATGTCCGTCCGTCCGTCCATCCGAAGCAAAGCGCCGAGACTCTTAGTGCTAGTAAACTGTATTTTGGCATGGATATACATATTTATTAAAACTGCAGGATCGTAGAATAAAATAATAATAATAATAATAATAATAATAATAATAATAAAATCGTTTATTTCTACCACAAAATATTGAAAAACATTATTTTTCAGGGTATCTCCCCTACAGGTAACGTAAGGATGAATTTTTTATTCGTCGCGTACCTCATAGTGTAGGGCATCGTTGAAAAGGTTCTTCAAAAATATTATCGGTCTAAGACCTTTTAATGCCAATTTTAGAATTAGGGGTCCGTTTGCAAAATATTTGGCTTTAAAGTGCTAATTTTGGTTAGAGTCAAGTGTTCCGTCACCTCCCGCTGGCTAAACGGTTGGAGTTGGACAAGTGAAAAAATGTTCAAAAATAGGTTATATGATGAATTTACAATGAAAACTATTACGACTGTGTTAGCATAAGTATTTATAGATACTGAGATAGGACTCCTTTTTTCTGTGCCGTGGTGATTTTGTTGATACATCATGTCTCAGAGGTGTTGCGTCCCTGGATGTGTAAATAGTTCAGGTAAGTTTTTTGTCCATACCCAAGCTGATGATTCATATTTTTAGGGGCATTGACGTTAGACTTAAATCAATTCAATACAATTTATTTGCATAGCTAACTTAGCATAGCTTAGCAATTTATTTGCATAGCTAACTCCACTATATGACCGGCGTAGTTTAAAAATTCTAAAATAATTCATACCACGTTATGGTGATTAGTTACGCCCAACGGATGTCGAAAAACACCTACACAGAATAGGTTTGAGTAACCCTGCAATATGCAGATTCTTTCTGCAGTGGGGCAGAGAAAACGCCCATCCACATACTCTGTGACCTACTATAGGTCACTGCAGAAGCCACATACTAAGATGAAACACAATCTTAGCTGATCCAGTTAAAGCTCTGGAATCCAGTAATATCATACACTTTATCTAAACAGTCCAATCCAAACTTGGAGAACAGATCTAACATTGAAACCAGTATGGCCACTCAATAATAAAAATCTATATTCTTCAATAAATTAAACTTTATAACTAGTGTACAGTGGTGATTCCTATCTTAACTTTTAATATAATGTGAGTAGTTAGATATTAAGGTCTCTGGATCTGGATCAATCAGAGATCCAGATCCAGAGCCCTTAATATTTAACTTTTCACTATTCATCTATCAATTTTAATCTTTCATCTATCTGTTCTAACATTAAATTTATCAGCTTTCAAATTTTAAATAAAACGAAAAATATGTTTATTATTATTATTTATTGAAGAAACAATACAAGGAAATCTTAAAAAATACAGTATATTCATACAAGTATATTATTTTCTAAACACCACTTATAAAGACAAGATACATTTTTTAATGCACATATTTTGTTATGATAGATACATCTTAAAATATCTGAAGATAATTTATAATTATCATACAATACACTTAAACTCGGACAATTTTTATCTTCTAAGTTGTACACATTATCAGTTTGTAATATTTTTTTTAGCCAAACCACCTTTTCAACACCTTTAGTAAAAATATATTTGTTATTAAAATAATCGCTGATGAATGAACTTGTAATTTAAATAAGGGACATATCCCTCATTCCATAATATTCCTCTATTTTTTTCAATCCAAGCTACTAGTAAACGTTCTTTTTTAGTCAAATCATAAAACGGGTATGGAGGTTTTATCAACAGTGTAAAGATTTGTCCTGCATTTTGAATTGCTATTTCTTTGGGTATAAACTCGTTGTTTTCATTTTTAAATCCTTGGACATCGACAATAACATTCATGATAATTTTCGCACAATGTTACTTAACGGCTTGTACTCAAATAGACGCTCGTTTATGATCAAACAGTAGGCTGTTGTGTTATCTGGTATATCTTTTGAACACTCAATTTCCAACCGAACATCAACTGGCCCGGTTTTTAGTGAATCATTTTGTCGTGAACAGTCAATAACAAACAGCGGAGCTTTTTCTTTGAATGTGGACAGATCAAGCAGCGGGTCCACAGGAAGGTTGTAATAGGACTGACGAAAAGATGAATACATTTCATATAATATACTGTATTTGCCTTCGTCAAATTTTAAATTTAGCGAGTCATACGGATAATATTGAGAATTCAAAGACAATTTAACGTTTGTTACTTTACAATGGTCGAATATAGAAGAGCTATTAGTAGCATTATTTTTTCTATTGGTCTGCAGACCGAGTATAACAAACCTTGGTTTCTCTAATTGAGAAGCTGTTTTAATAGACCAGGAATGTTTAGTTGTTTTAGGTAATACTGGGTACTCATACAAGTCCCAGTTTCTAAATGACAATTGTAGTGGTCGATCTTTTTCTAATAATTTAAGAAGTGATAATCTATTGCGGTCACCCACTCGCACATGTGGTACACGCCATTGTACTTTTTGTATATCTAATTCAAAATTATCATTTTTCTCCATAGTTATACAGTTCATGATGGATCTGCTTCTTTGTAATATTAGTTCATGTCTACAATTAACAATTATTTTATTGTAATCTTCCGCAAAGCCTAATATTTTATTTAATGGAATAATGGCACTAAAACTTCCACTTTTTTGTTTAGTGCCGTTTACATTCCACCCCCATGTTGCACTAGCTTTACTTTCTCCATCATTCAAAGATATATACGACTTTATTGTAGTTGTGATTCCCGCGTTTTTAATGTGGTCTATTTCAACACCATTTAATTCATATCTTATATCTTGAAATAAAAATGAAAATGGATTGTTGATAAATTGCACATCTTTTCTTGTAATTGTTCCAGTCGTATCTTTTGTAAACACACTGGCATATCCTTCAATGTAAATAGAGCTTGCTGATGGCAGCAAGTATATGTCTTGTTGGTGAATTGGTATTCTGATTTCATCGTTCTCTTTAAAGCTATTATCATAGGGATTGTACGTATGTATTTCGTAACTTTCAATGGAATTATCATGCTGTGGTAATTCTGTGATTTGCAGCATTTTAAATTTTAAATCCAAGAGCACGAAGAAATTCTTTATTATTTTTAGTAATTTTTTTATTAAAATTCTTACTATTGTTCACCCGTCTTCCCACCTTCGCTTTTGAGAGTAAAGTACTCAGTTCTTTTTTATCACTCGGGTTTTTATTGAAGATAATCATATTTTTTTTATTTAAATATTTGTCCCTGAATAAAATATTGTGTACTTACGTTTACCATGAATGCAAGGATTAGAATGATTAGAAGTGCAATATTATTCTGTATAAATATTAAATTTGTTTTCTTAACCAAAATGATTTGAGAAATTTTAAACACAAATGTCCACAGTTGTATAAATTATTTTTTTGAAGATTTTCATTATTAAAATATACATTTGACCCCATATAATTGATGAATTCTTTTGGTGGTTTCAAATTACCATAACTGTCAAAGTATTGAATATAATCATATATTTTCCCATAGGCTACCCAATGAGTACCTGAGTTTTTAGATGAATCTAAGTTAATAATACCGCATTCTATTGGTAATGGCTGGTATGGTAATTCATCTCTCATAAATACACCTCGAAAAAAAGGAATGTTTTTCGAGAATCTTATTAAGTCTATATTTGTCAAAGGTCTTTTGGGTAGCCGATTATTTAGTTTTTTTTCTTCGTAACGTATATTCCTAATCCATCTTTATAAGGTTTGAGATGTAATCCTCTTCCGATACATAATGATTCCATTTTCTCATTATGTCTCTCTAACTCTGCTAGTCGCTTCTTAGCCGCTTTATATTCATTAATTGTTTTTGTGATACCAGCAACTCCACCAGCTAAGCTGCCAGCAGCAGATAAGCCTGCAAATATGGGTATTAAAGGAAGAAATCCTCCAGTTTTCGGTATTGGTATAATTCTTGGCACCTCTATTGGTAGATTCGAAGACATTTCCTTTGCAGCTGCCATTGCTAGCTCCACGACCGCCTTCTTACATTTGGGTTTCAGATTTTTGAGATGCTTTTTTGTGTGTGCAACAATATGTTTAAAGGTTTTCTTAAAACCAGCTCCAGACTTACGTTTTTTTGAAGGTAAGGTATGGTTTTCATGGGTTTTATTATTATTAGTTTTTTTTTCTTTTGACATTTTTTAGTACGTGATAAATTCCAACGAAACTGTTTACTTTAGTAACAATCTAATCTTACTGACTAAAAAACATTAAGTACCTCTTTATAAGCATACCATAAGTGAACTATATAAATTATACAACATTATTTTTGTTTATCCAGCTGTTTTCTGTATTCGATAGCCCTAACCATTTTACTTAAACCTTGTTACCCTTTCTTTTGATAATTTTTTCAACTAGATAAATATCCGGATGCTTCGTTTTTTGAAGTTCTTGGCTATAAAATGCTCCTAATATTGGACGTTTTCTGGCATCCTCTAATAGATACGTGATAGGGTCAGTATTTTGTACTTTTACAATCTTAAATATCTCTGTAGACCAATTTGGGGTAAAACCTTTTTCAAAACATCCTTTATATTTACTGATTCTTACATAATCACCTAGTTGTAATTTTACATTCTTAATTTTTTTCTTACATTTATATCTTTTAATATATCGTTGCAGAACGATTTCCTTGTTATCTTGATTTATTGATACCGGTGTTTGTTTCACGGTATTGTGAAAAGTATGATTGTACTCAAAAACTTTGTTCTCAAGCGTGCCATCTATCCACTTATAATTGTGGAGTAATTGTGGACTTAATTCAAATTACCTTTCAAATGAAACTCTTTATAAAGTTTATTTTTTAATGTTTTTATGAATCTCTCCACAATTGAAGCCTTTTTTGTGGAATATGTAGAGTAATGGTTAATTTTAAAAGTTTTTATCATTTCTTTAAACATGTTATTATAAAATTCTTTTCCTAAATCTGTCTGTAAATTTTTCGGAACCTTTCCTTCAAGTAATACAGTTTTAAAAGCCTTTGACACAAGCTCTTTAGTTTTTTGTTTAAGTGGAACAGCCCATGCATACTTTGAAAAACAATCTATGATAACTAATATGTATTTATACCCGCAATTTGCTTTTGACATTTTCTGCATATCAATTAAATCAGCTTGCCAAAGGTCATCAATATCTTTGAGTAATACTTTTCTACGGGGGAAATTTTTTCGTACATTTTTGTGAATTTCACTTATTACGTCTAGTTTGCTCATAATGTTTCTTCAATTTCCCTACAATTTCATTTAAAAATATTGATCTTTCGAGATTTTTTATGCGCTCACTTAAATTTGCTAAATGTTTATCAATAGTTTTTAGCTTCTCATAAATACATTTATCAGTTATTTTGGTACAATTCTCATTATGAATATTTCCACATGTAGTGTTTTTTTATGTTAATTTAACATAATCACTTTTACTATTTTTATTAACATGGATATGAGGTTTATCTTTATGAGTATTCATGTTCATGAATATATTGCTAATGAAATGTATATTAATATTTCAGTCTTTTATAATACCGGCTTCTTTTAATTCTTCAATAATTGATATAATTTCATTGTCATGGTTAGTATTGCCAGCACTTTGTGATGCAATTAATAATTTTAACCTTTCAACTAATTCATTTGGGTCATCCCAATAAACGTAATCAGTGTTTTTTTATATTTCTTGACCATCGGTATGTAACCTCCAATCTTAGGTTGGGATGATTCACCTCCTTGCTCATTTATCTGATTAAATAGAGGTTTTATAATTTGACGGTATTTCAATCCCTTATCACCTTTTATTTTTCCATTAGGATTGAAACCTATTTTGTGTACATTTGTTATAGACAGTATATCTTTGTAAACTATTTTATCCATTTCAGATACTAAGTTAAGATTAGGTTTATTTCGAATCAAGAGCTCTTGTAAGCCAGGGGTTAATTCATAATGCTTATTATTTATGCTTATTATGTACACCTTGTCTGTGTTTGTAGAACTATTTGACAAAGAAATCTTAACCCCAGAGTTTCCAATCATCAATTTTTTGTTTTCACTACGTATTCCAAATGGGATATTTATATTATCATAAATATCCAAAATGTCTTCTTTATCAAGTGACATTAATGTGTCGTTCTTACTTCTTATCAAACTTTTGTCATCTTCACTGTAGTATTCTGAACCTGTATTGTAATCTGGGATGATCGCTTCTTTAATCTCGTCACATCCGAAAGAAGAATTTAAATTTTCATCATTTTTTACTCTTAAAGTTGGAATATCATTTTCTTTCACTTTAATAAGAGTTTCTAAAGGTTCAGTTATAGGTTTGAATACTTTTTTATACCTAAGGTTAGAAGCATCTTCTTCATTACGAATTATTTTTAATTTATTTTTTATGTTATGTACTGACTTTAACAATTGTTCTTTAATGTCGGTATCCATCTGAGATAAGGGTATGATGTGCAAGTGTTATTTACAGAAACATAAACACAAATGACAAATTTGACATAGAATGCAGTTTATATTGAATTTCTATAAAATAATGAATGTATCAAAACCTTTTCTATATCGTCCTTTGTCAAGACTGCAGTCTTTATTTATAACTAAAAAACTAAAACGATCTTGCCATATGGAAGAACACAGTTTCTTAAATTTTAACCACTCCATATCTGTATTGACATGTTCGTTGTAAATATGTTTTAAATTAATGTCATCTTGTTTAAATATTATTAGGAAATTCACGTTATCACGCACTAATTGTTTAGGTATTTTCGAATAAGTTTGTGATAAATAGAAACAATCTATTCCTTTATGCCGGCCCATGGCAAAGTAATTGCGTATATTTACTTGATTTTCGCATGCAACGTCATCAAATATCATGATTGAATTTTTTAAAGCGTCATTAGGATGAATCACTTCTTTATTATCATCGAAAATAAAATATCGAGCTTCGGGAATTTTCTTCATTACTTCGTTCAAAAAACGGTACTTTGGTTGAAAGGCTGTCTTCGAGTACAAGTAAACATGCTTGAATTTAAGACCATTTTCATGAAATAAAAGATTTAACATAACATTAGTTTTGCCACAGTTTGAAGGACCACAGATGATACACCGGATTGTGCTAGGTAAAAGAATACTATGTTTTATTTTGCAAGATTTTTTGTTGACTTTAATATTGTGAACTTCAAGATCTAACGACTGCTTCACAAATTTCATCGTGTTCAAAGCCTGGCGATGGTCTGCGTTTTGCATAAGGTCAACGTGAGATTATAAATGAAAACAAAAGGTAGTCCGTAAACATGTTTATTGTATTATAAAGATAATATGCATTATATTTATATTAATTTTATTTCCAACTGATTAGGGTCCAAAATCATACAACATCAACTGCTTCACTGTTTTTATTTGCGTTCACACACACCAATACCCAATATTAACAAGCAAAGAGTTGAGCCATTTAAAAGGTAAAATCGTCCGCCTTATAGAAGCTACGGCGTACAGTCGTTAGCGTGATTCAGACTAAACTTATTAGCGCCATCTATTATCGACCGCTTGTACTAAATGTCCAAAGAGAAACCAATAATTCCCCTCTAAACATCCCGCCCACCATGGACAGAATGTCCATACATGCCTATGTATACAAAAAATCCCGTATATTATACACCTAATAAATTATAGTCTATTTCGATAGGATAGGATATCCAATACAAATTGATCGTGAGACACAGTCCTGGATTTTGTCAATAGGCCTTATAGGCCGAGGCCTAGGGACGACAGCGTCCCAGGGCGGCAGATTTCAGAAAATGATATTATAGATGATTTGCTATTAAAAGGTGCCGCAAAAAACGCACTTTCTTAGTGACTAATTCAATGCCTTCCCCACTATGAATAGAAAATTATTATCTTAGAAAGGTACATGGGGCGGCGGAAATAAATTGGCCTACACTCATAAAAATATAAATCCAGCACTGGTAAGACATCCTAATTTACCTTTGAGTTCCACATTAAATACAATAGTAATACAAACTTTGGAAACGTTATAAAAGTTAAACAATACATTCATTATCTCTTTACTGGCAAAACTATTAATTTTGACGTGGGTCGTTTAATAATAATACCCTTACATTTTAAACTTACCACCCGAGTAACCTTGTCCAAGCCTGTATGTTTGTGTATGATGATTCCATGAAGCCATCTGGCTGGTGGAAGATCGTCTTCTTTCACCAAAACCACGTCCCCGATATTAGGCTCCGGGTTACTATGTACCCATTTGTATCGATGGTGAAAATGCGTGAGATATTCCGCGGACCATCGTCGCCAAAAATGTTGTAACATTCTTTGAGTTAATTGCCACCGCCTCAGACTACTAATATTCGACTGTTCATAATTGCAGTCAGGTACAAGAACAAGTGGCTCTCCAACTAAAAAATGTCCCGGCGTCAAGGGCGTTGGCTCGTCTGGGTTATCACAAACTTGTGAGATTGGTCGCGAATTGAGGCAAGCCTCAATTTGAGCCAGCACTGTCGACATCTCCTCAAACGTCAGCGTTGCGTTACCCACTATACGTCTCAAATGGTGTTTTGTAGACTTTATACCAGCTTCCCACAGTCCTCCAAAATTCGGAGCACGGGGTGGTATAAAGTGCCAACTTGTGCCACTCAACGCTAAAGCGTCGGCAACTTCTGCTGCTATGCCAGACCTTTCCTCCTGGAACAAAGACTTCAGCTCCCTTGCAGCCCCCACGAAATTGGTACCGTTATCGCTCCACAGCTCTGCACAATGTCCTCTTCTGGCCACAAAGCGCTTAAAGGCTGCTAGGTAACCCTGAGCTGTCAAATCAGTTACCGCTTCTAAATGGACAGCTCGAGTGGCCATGCAAATGAAGAGGCATATGTAACCCTTGTAGGAGCGATGACCTCTCCCTTTGGAGGTACGGATACTGATGGGGCCTGCATAATCCACACCGGTTCGAAGAAAAGGTCGGCAAGCGGTTACTCTTGAAGTTGGTAGCTGACCCATCAATTGGTGAGTAGTACGCGCCGCGTGACGAATGCAGGTGACACAATTACGTACGAAAAACCTAGCCAAATTTTTGACGTCCACTACCCAATACTTCGTACGTAAATAGTTGACCATGAGTTGCGGGCCTCCGTGCAGTGTCTTCTCATGAGCATCTGCTATCAAAAGTTGTGTCAAAGATGATTTACGAGGTATCAACAGTGGATGCTTCATGTTACCACTTATTTCAGACAACTGTAATCGGCCACCGACCCGCAAAAGTCCTGCATTATCCAAAAATGGATTTAGAGAGGTAAGTTTACTCTTTTTGTTAACCCTTCCCATTTTAGCCAAATTATCCAAATCTTCCGCGAAATGCTTAGCTTGACATTGCCGAATGCAAACATTCAAGGCTTCTGATATTTCCCTCGAAGAAATC
Organism: Thymelicus lineola; assembly: GCA_963932265.1. NCBI lineage: Eukaryota > Metazoa > Arthropoda > Insecta > Lepidoptera > Hesperiidae > Thymelicus > Thymelicus lineola. The sequence continues at coordinate 862,139 of OZ010706.1, forward strand.
CATTTCGTATACTGAATGTTATTAGCCTTTTTCCAATTTAAAAACCTTCTACACCATGCAACTACTCTAACCAACTTGCTTAGTGAGGAAAACCTATCCCATAACCCAAAATTATCCTCAACAGCAAGATGACATACCCCTTTTGCTTTTTCTTCCAAATTAGTATCTAACACCCTATTTGTGCTAAATTTTATTTCTTCTTCCCGCAACCAGGATGGACCTCTAGTCCACATCTCATCCCTTGGGTACTGCAATGGCCTTGCTCCCCTCGAAGCACAATCCGCAGGATTGTCCTTTGACTGGACGTGATGCCACTGATCACTATCCAACACGTTCAGTATTTCGGAAACCCGATTGGCGATAAAGGTTTTCCATCTGCTTGGGTGACTACTGAGCCACGCAAGTACCACCGAAGAGTCCGTCCAGGCATGAAGATTTGACTTCGGGATTTTTAAGGTAAGTGACACTTCATGTAATAGCTTAGCCAACAGAACAGCTCCACAAAGTTCAAGCCTTGGAATGGACACTTGCTTGACAGGCGCTACCTTTGTCCTTGCTGTTACCAGATTAACGTGTATCCTTCCAGACGCATCAATCACCCTTATGAATACTACAGCAGCATACGCATAATTTGAGGCATCGCAGTAGCCATGTAGTTCAACGACCTTATCATCCCGAGTTGTGTTTATCCATCTGGGAATACGAAAACCGGTAAGTAACTCCAAATCTTCTCTATATGAAACCCATTCATCCAACAACTGTGCTGGGAGTTCGTCATCCCATCCAATTCCTGAAAGCCACACTTTTTGTATGAATATTTTTGCAACAACAATAGTTGGAGCTATCCATCCAAGAGGGTCGAAGAGACGTGCTATATCTGATATAACCTTTCTTTTAGTTACAGGATAGGTCAGCGGCGGCAGGTGAACGGAGTATTCGAAGACATCGGATTGGCGGTTCCAGGTAAGTCCTAATATTTTCATTACTTCATCTATTTTTATTTCTAGGTTTCCTTCCCCTTCTTCCTTGCCTTTCCTAATTTCTTCCAACAGCTCTTCCTTGTTACTGCTCCATTTTTGCAGCTGAAACCCACCCCTTCCTAACAATTCGTTCATCTCTTCATAAATTCTCTTTCCCTCTTCGACAGTTTCACATCCCGTCATAAGGTCGTCCATATAAAAATCCTCTATGACCCTGCCAGATGCAGATGGATAATCTTTTCCTTCATCGTGAGCTAGTTGCTGCAATGTACGTACAGCAAGGTAAGGAGCCGAAGACGTACCAAACGTTACGGTAAGTAACCTAAAATCCTGCAACTCAGCTTGCGGGCTATCAGGATCACGCCAGACAATCCGTTGGAAGTCTGAATCTTCCTTAAATACTCGTACTTGACGGTACATTTTAATGATATCCGAAATTAAACATACAGGATGCCGACGCCATCGTAAAATAAGTGTTCTCAAATCTGGTTGGATTGTCGGCCCGACCATAAGATTATTGTTTAATGAAACTCCATTTGTTCCAGAGCAGGAGGCATCAAAAACTACACGAACCTTGCTCGTTGTCTTATCCTCCCTGACAACGGCGTGGTGTGGCAGGTACACTACGTCCGATTTACCTCGCTCAGCTTCTGGTACAAGCTCCATGTGACCAAGATCCAGATATTCTTGTATCACCTTACGATATTCCACCTTCAACATAGGATTTTTTAATAATTTCCTTTCCAAATAATTAAAACGTTTAATAGTTATATCCCGCGAGTTACCGTACTTGCAAGCTGGATCTTCGTCCCGAAACGGAAGTTTGACAATATACCTACCTGAAGGCTCTCGCTTAGTCGTAGCGGTGTACAATTCCTCACATCGCGACTCCTCCGGTGTGAGATGCCTTTCAGGTGTTTCGGACTCCAACTCCCAAAACCTACGAAGTAACTCGTTCTCATCGAACTGAGTATGCATGCTAACAACGTTACCTTGATTTAAATTATCCCTACATTTGGAATATATTTGACCAGACAAGATCCAGCCTAATTTGGTTTTTTGGGCTACTGGAAACCCAGTTGGACCTTTAATAATACCATCCTCCAATATCTGGCCATAAACCTCGGCACCCAACAATAAATCTATCTTATTGGGTACGTTAAATGTGGGATCCGCCAAGTCCTTTTCCGATAAATCGTAGAAAGACTGGACTACACCCTGCCTCTCTGGGAGGAATGTAGTTATTTTATTTAATACATGAGCCTTGACCTTAACCACGTATTCTGGATTATGGAGTGATTGAATTTTAAAATAAACCACAGACTTGGCCTTCAAAGTGCCTGTCTGATCACTCCCCAACCCCGAGATCAACCCTTTACTCGCAAACCTCTTAAGTCCGAGTAACTGAACCGCAGCTTCGGTTATAAAAGAAGCTTGTGACCCTTGGTCTAGCAACGACCGAAGGGTCATGAGCGCACCCGAGCCTGCTTCCACCTTAACCAAAGCCGTAGCCAATAATACTTGGCTAGGAACGTTCGAAAAACAGTTTACAATTGATTCACCCTGTGATACAACATTCCCATCTGACGCCGACGATCCGTCATTATTTTTAACCGTATCCGTGGACTGTAATACATTCTGGGGATGTAGTAATGTGTGATGGCGACCCTTATTACAAATTTTGCATCGAGTAGGCTGTCGACATAATGAAGCCAAGTGCTTTATACCTAGACACTTAAAACATAAATGCTGGCTTTGGACAAAGTTACGTCGCGCGTTTACATCCATTTTTATAAATTTAGTACAATTTGATATTTTATGATCACCATTACAATAAACACACTGAATATTCGATACATGAAGTGATTTTACATTCCGACTGCTAGTGGGTTTTGACGGCTTTTTGTCTAAAAATTCCAACGACCTGAACCTTGTTTCTAGAAACTCCTTTAGTTGTTTATAGGTGGGCAATTCGCCGAAACATTCGCTAACCCTTACTTCCCATAGCTTTCTGGACTCACCATCTAACTTTGTACTAATTAAATAAATTATAATAATGTCCCAGGAGCTAACATCTATACCCATGTTTTCCAAAGCTGCAAGACACTCATTTGTGGTGTCAAGCAGATCTTTGATGCCCCCGGCCGATTCCGAGATTAAAGGTTTTTGGTTAAATAACCGCTTTAATATGTTGTTTGCTAAGAACCTTTTGTTGTTGTATCGTTCCTCCAAGTGAGTCCAGCAGACTAGGTAATTGCTCTCGGTTATTGCGATATGACGCAATAACTGCTCCGCCTCCCCAGTTAAGTGAGTTTTTAAATAAAATAGTTTTTGTACATTGTCTAAGTTATTGTTATTGTGGACTAACGACAAAAATAAATCACGGAATGTGATCCATTCTGAGTAATTACCGCTGAAATTTGGTATGGATATTTTAGGTAGGTTAAAACCATTGCCTTTATCGTTACTTTGTACGACACCTTGTTCAGTTGACTGCTGTAACTGTGGTTGTAGCCTTACCAGTGCCGTTTTTAGCTCACATCTATATTCAATGTACAGCTCTTCTAAAGATTCATATTTGTCAGAGGACACATACTCATTTAATCTCTCATCATCGCTAACAATTATTTTAGAGTGCGTGTCATTGAATCGCTTCCATTGACTTTCTAATATCTCTAGCCGCGTCTCGACATATGCTAAAGAAATTCTTTCCTTAGGAGTTTTCTTATAATTAACCCTGGCCTTTGTAATAGTTTTAATAATATCTCTTTGGATATTAAGAAGTTCCATGGCTTTTATGACAAAAACCCAAACAAATAGTTGAAATCGCCGTATATACTTGCACCCACAAATAAAGTTAAAGTTCAATATTGACAAAAATTCTAAGTTCTATTAGTAACTAAATCAATACAATTCCAACTTAGATTCGCCGACACAACAAGTTAACATGAAATAATTCTAAGTTTAAACCGAACAAATTACAACACAATTTTTCTAAGTTAATTTTTCTTCAAATTATTCTAAGTGTTTTTAACGCCAAACAATCGATATGAAATCGGACATAGATTCCCCGTCGGTTCACTTTTTGAAGAATTATTCTAAGTCCAAACTAGATCTTCAAATTTTTACAAGTCCAAATCAAATCTTGAAAATTTTACAAGTCCATGCTTTACATTAACCACTGGCACTTTAACTTCACTTCCAAATAGAATAATCGAAATGTACTTACAGTTTATTCTTCACTCACTTATCACTTCACTTTATTCCTTACGAACGACTGCCCAATTCCTCCTTGTATGTCCACCCTGCTCCGCCAGGCTGTGCTCCTCCTCCTCGCTAGGGATGTCCACCAGACCGGTCCAATCTCCTTGGCCTCCGGTCCTCTTCACTGCTCCTTGTCACCACAAGGGCAGCTCCCAGTGCACCATCAGTGACAATCCGCCACTGTGTCGGCCGCACAGCCCAAAATCAATCAGCCTAGCCCGGGCGATACACCAAGCATCCGCTCGAGTAGGACCAAATGATTAGGGTCCAAAATCATACAACATCAACTGCTTCACTGTTTTTATTTGCGTTCACACACACCAATACCCAATATTAACAAGCAAAGAGTTGAGCCATTTAAAAGGTAAAATCGTCCGCCTTATAGAAGCTACGGCGTACAGTCGTTAGCGTGATTCAGACTAAACTTATTAGCGCCATCTATTATCGACCGCTTGTACTAAATGTCCAAAGAGAAACCAATAATTCCCCTCTAAACACCAACTATAAAAAATATATTACATTTATTTATAATTATAATCATAATCTGTATTAAAAATATAAAATCATCTTCTTAACTTAAGCAATTTGTTTACATTTCTGTAATTTTTATATATTTTTAATTGAATCAACTTAAAATATAGTACTACAATGACCCCAAGGTATGGTCTCTATTTGATTGGGTAGAACTTGCACCTTGTCATCGTTTCGATTTATTACTACTTTATCTAATTCTTGAGAGTACAATACATGTTTTATAGATCTTATAACATTCATTTTACATTTGAAACTTTTATCAGATAAAAGCGCTTTTTTGTAATTACTCTTATGTAGTCTATTCCTTACTGATTTCGTTACACCTTTAGCCTTTTTAATTTCCCTTCTCAAAGTATTTATACAATACAACTTGGATCTTAATCCTGTGAATTCACTGATAACTTCACCTCCTAATTCATCTTTGAATAGTCCTGGAATTTTTGGGTTAATTCTAGGTATTTGGTAGCAGTTATTAACTTCAAAATTACTAGTATCGAATTTTGCTATTTCTTCTCTCATATTATTATAAAAATCTCTAGTTTTTACGAAATATAAAAGACTATCAGTGTCAGTGTAACATAGTCTTGCTTTGTTTTGATATTTTTTTTTAATAAAGTCGTAATGAAATTGATATAAATGATGTTTTGCATATTCTAAAACTGTAAACCCGATATATATTGGTCGGTCAAGAATTAATTTTTCAGGAGTCAAATGTATGGCTGCGAAATTTTCTGAAAACACTGTAATATTTTTTAGGTTAGGTTTAGCAATTAGTTTCTCCGCACCAATTTTTTTATTTGTCACATTTTGATTATCACGCCAATTTGTTACTAATTTGACATTTACTTGTTTGCGTCTGTTTTCTATAGTTTTCCCAAAAATAGCATTGTTTAATAGTTTGAAGAAATCTTTTTCAAAATTTGAAGATGAAGCTTGACGTAAGCGAGTATTTAAATCTATGTATTTTTGTAAGTAGTTTTCTTGTGTAAATGTTATGACGCGATGAATTTTTTTCAAAAGTAACCCGTTTTTTATACATTCCTTTAAATGAACGTAATGAATTACGTATTTAAATTTATCATATAAATTAGCGATTAATTTAGGAGCCTTTCCTCCGGGAGGAATAAATTTTTCTGGTGCGAAAGGTAAATCACGATGAGCATTATGTAGACGGTTCGGGTAAGCTAAATCAACCTCTAGAATGTATCCAACATGTGAATCATCAGGTACGTTAACTATTTCTAATGCATCAATTTCTTGGGAGGTTAAAAAGCGAAAATTTGATATCGGTAATTTTTTTGTCATTGCATAACCGTAAAGATTGTTGCAGTCAAGATATATCAAGTAAGTTGATGGTTGAGAGCTATCAAAATCTGATAAATATTTATTATTTGCTTTAGCATTACGGAGAGAACATTGCGATAAACCACCACGTATTCCTTTTTCTATCATCTCATATATCTCTAAATCACTTATAAGCTCTAGTTGAACACCTGTATAGAGCAACATGGCATCCCAACTCAAGCTTGGCGCAGTAATATAATAAGCAGGGTCAAGTTTATAATGCCGTAAGCAAGTGTTTCTAAAATTTTCAAATATATCACAAAGTAGTAAGACATCTGTTTTCAAATATAAATCAGTATATTCACCTAGAGATTGAATATTAAACTTATGCCATACATTATGTGCATGTTCATAGTCTTCGTCAGTTATATGTTCCTCTTTAATGCTATTGTAAAATGATTTCTTAGGAGGAAGAACATCATCCTCAAATTTAGAAAAGTTATCCATATACTCATATGGGTAAATACCCTTGCGGCACAATAATTTGATCTGTTCTTTATCGTGAAACTCTTTTGCAAGAGAAACAAAATCTGTTTCATTTAAATTTCTAGATAAGTCATTTAAACTTGAGCTTAAAAATTGAAAAGAATCAATAAATTTGATTTGTATGGGATATGAGCTTTCTTTTGTTTTGATAATTTTGGTAACAGATATATATTTTTCTTTTGATTGAGGTATAATTTTAAAACAACCCTCATAATTTGCTAATTCACGAATGAATAGATGACAATCGTAACCGGCTAAATTGTGGAAAATAACAGGCACAAATTGACAAACTTTATATATCAGATTACAACGCGAATGCGCGGCACCTCTGTATTGTGATGTAATGTGATCGTGGTCTTTAACTTTATCGTCAAAAAGGAAATGGCCACAGATGTGACATTTAGAAGCGCTTTTATAGTTTTCTTCTTCCATCCGTGATAAAGGGGCCATAGGCTTTTTCAAACTTAATTCATGATAAATATTTTCTATATCTCTTAGTAAATATTCGATAAACACTTTTACACAATCTGATCCTCTATATGAAACATACTTGTTCAAATTAGAATCATGCGAACAACAAATGTAATAACCAAAACAAGAAGGCTTGTGTAGTTTATAAACTCTTGTATTTTCAGTTTTACATACATCATGGTTCAAAAGAAGGCTTTCAAAGTCAGCGTATATAACAAAATTAATTTTTTGTTTTCTTTCATAGTTTTTAAAACGCAAAGTTGTGTTTTTTTCTGGAAGGACTGTTAATATTTGATTGCACATATGTGAACGGTATTTAATCTCACTCGTGAAAAATTGTAAACATAATTCGCATAAAAATAATTTACCTTTATTGAAAGTTATTTGACGTTTAACCAAACGTAATAAATCTTTTATTAAACAGTAGTGACCGCTTCCATTTTTCTCAATATACAACAAATTTACATGATTTATTTTTCTCGATGAAGTTACATATAAAGGGCCAGTTACATTATCTTTATCATCTAATCCATACACATTTATACTCACTTCCTTATTAATCTTTTCGAACAATTTAATATCTTTATAAGTTGGCGGAAACGTCATACCGTCTGTATTTAACACTGTAGTATAATATGGGTATGAGCTAGTTCTACATACGTTTTTGTTCTGAGGGAATAGACCCGCAACAACGCTCCATAGAAAACAATGGTTATCATTGTTTTTAATATTTATACAACTCTTAGTATTCTTTATTTTACTTGCTAAACCAATATAAGAACCACCTCTTAACGGAGAATATTTATTTATGTTTATCTCTAAATGACTCATTAAAACACAAGACCAACCAGATTCGCAATGTTCAAGTTCAGATATTTTTCTTTCAAATGTATAAATAGCATTCATAAATAATTCTTCGATATCAGTATTTTGGCAAACTATTTCATATTTCGTCATAAATGATTTGAGATGTTGCTCATCTGACGTTGACTTCATAAAATAAGCAAACAGTTCGAAATTCAGTTTAATACACTTATGCTTCGCAAGACAATCTGAAATTAATTTTATAATGTCCTTTTGGCTGTCCATTAAGAAAGCCTCTGGCATGAGGTACTCCTCTAATGGATTTAGCCTGTAAGACAAAATTCTATTCTTAAATGCTGTAGCTATAATATTTACATTTTCAAATTCTGATTTCAGTGCGCAATTAGATTTATGTAAGTTAGTTCTGAGGTGAAATCGGTATTTATTTTTAGACATTTCAGTTTGACAGTATTCACATTTCATTAAATCATTATTCAATGAATAATTATAATCAGATCTTGGCCTGGCGGTGGGTTGTACTGTAAAAAAAAGACAAGCCAAATTAATGTTTATTTATATAATATTTTATTATTCTTTTTATATTGGGTTGGCAACTATATTTATCAATTGAATATAATCCTTACATCTAATTGAGTAAACAAGTATGTATTTAATCTAGTTGAGTATATATTACATACAGAGTTTTACATAGCATAATAAAACCAGATTACAATAATAATAGTGAAGTAAATACATTTTATTAAACGATGATAAACTGCTCAAAAGAAAATAAGGGACATCTGAATTATGTTAATTTTTTAGATTACTGCTTAGTTTGTTTCTATTTTTTAAGTCGAGAAAATTAATAAGTGTGATTGAATTGTCTGAAAAACCTTAATTACATTTTTATCACAATTATTAACATCAAAAAAACATCATTGCTTTTCGTACGATTACGAATGGCCCTTATTTTCTTTTGAGCAATATTTTATGCAAAATTAATAATAATTGCTTATGAATGTAGGGGGACAGCACCGGAACTCTTTACGTGTGGCCACTATGAAATTGGCCAGATGTTGCCAGGCGTTCGAGTTTTCATCGGTGCGGTTTTTCACGCATATTATGGAGTGCCGCCAACGATTCATCGGCTGTACTTTTTCGATTTCATCGCACTTATATATTCGTAAGTCGATGTAATGTGTTCCGGGTTTCTCATCAAACACCTGGCGGGAATGTCCGTTGGCGAGCCTACGCGTTATATATGAAAGGAGAGGTGGTGGTTTTTTACCAGAACTTGCCGGAACGATGACTTCTTCTTCTTCGCTGTCGCTCCCGAAGAGATCATGAGCAGAGGGTTTCTTCACGGGGGCGATCGGCTTGAACACAGGTTTCTTCTTCTTTGGAATCGGAGAGCGAGCAGGACTCGCGCTCGAGGTGCTCGCTTCCGGTGAATGTTTTCGTTTGTGCTTCTTTTCCACTCGCGGACGCGGAGCCTCATCGTCGGACGGGAATAAGTCGGCATTTGCTCGTTCGTGGGACCTGTAAAAAATATATAGTTATATATATATATATATATATATATATATACATTTAATTTATTTACACAAAACAATAATAACAGGGCCTACAGTTTTAATGATTGTACCAGATTGATTAGCATGAGCGAAAAGTTTACTTAATTAAAAAAGAAAACTGCACAAAACAATAAATAGGTACTGTAAGACTAAACAGAATATAAATGATCGATCAACGATCATGAGCATTATTGATTAAAACTAAAACTGATGTACCTAAATAAATACTGAAGTTATGAATACTGAATTGATGAATACTGAATCGAAGAAAAACGAACATTGATAACCAAATAAATAAGTATATTGATTTATAAAAGAAAACATAACTTACATTTTTTTTCCAGAATAATTGGTATCCACTTTGGAGATCCTAACTGTTGGTGATCCGCTTCCAGAAAGCACAGTGATGCTCCTGTGCATTCGTATGACTTAAATATCATTAGATCCACGTAATAAAAGTACAAAGTCCAACCTTACCCAAAATGGAAAATGCTTTGCCGACAAAACTAATCATAAAGAGATAGTCTTGTATCATTCATACTAGTTTTCTGCCCGCGGCTTCACCCGTATGGAATTCGATTAGACATATTACGCTCATACTTGTATTAATTAAAAATATTTTAGGTTTTAAAAATATTTTTATTTAGGTGACCTAGCATGGTTATTTTCGTACTCATTGTAATTAAAAGAAATCTAGCATTTATTATATTATCTAGCATTTATTTAGCATATTATATTCCCTTATCTTACAAATTTCAACAATTTAAGTGTGAAAGCATAACAGACAGACAGACAGACACAAACAGACGAACGCAAGTTATTTACAGATTTATTGTATTAGTATGGACTGGGGCAGGGATGCTTAGACTTGGGGGCTCGATCGGTAGGCCTATCGATGCTCGACGTATCAAGCGATGATGCAGCCCGCGGTCTAAGCACGCCTGTGCGCTTGACTCTAGAGCGAAAAGTGCTCTGCCAGCAAATAGCCAGCTCCGGCGTCTGTCTGTCGGGAGAATCCTATTTCACCCGCACCATTTTTGTAACAGCGTTGAATAGGTTACGAAAAAATGCAATTTTAAACTCTATTAACATTATTCAAAGATACGGAAACAATATAAATACGCATTAAAAATCGAAATTTCATTCAATCTTCACAACGCTCCGTGTAAACTCTACTAAAATGTCGGTAAGTACTAAAATTATTATTTCTTGTTAGTCTTAACTTATTAGTTTTTAACAAAGTTGTAATAAATAATAAGAAGAAGTATTAATGTTGTGTCGATACAGTTAGTTATAAATAAATAATAAAACCACTCATCAATAAGAAATTAATAATACTACACAGTTTTCTCTACAATATTAACATGTTTAATTTACTTACTTTTCAGGACTCCGAAGATATTTTTCCATTTCAATTAAAAAATCAAAGTGTTCTTGCACAACGCGTAGGCAACTACATGCAGCAGCAAGATAATGCTGTTGAGGCGGTCGCAAACCAAAAGAAGAAAAAGGAAAATGAAACAATTTATTCCTACATTAAGAGGCCTAAATACGGAACAAAAATAGTTAGAGTGGAGATATATGATGTCGACAGAATTGATAATATTCAAAGTAGAGTATTTTGTGAATATATAAATGAAACTTTAACAGTTGTTTTATTTAAATTTTTATTAGACATTTTATACAAGTTTCCTTTCCTTTCATTCGATTTATACATATAGGTAGTATTTCTGTACCCACACTAAAGAATAATAAATAGATAATACATAATAATAATAAACACCTTTTTTCGTTTTATTTAAAATTAAAAAAGCTGATTATTTAATGTTAGAAGTGATAGATGAAAAGTTAAAACTGATAGATGAATAGTAAGTATATACATACCACAATGAAAGATTAAAATTGATATATGAATAGTGAAAAGTTAAATATTAAGGGCTCTGGATCTGGATCTCTGATTGATCCAGATCCAGAGACCTTAATATCTAACTACTAATGTGTATTACTAAAACTAAGCAATCTTAATATAATAATCAGCAGATAATACCTATCTACTAGGTCATCAGTTAACTTTTTAGTAATATCTAATTCTATTTTTCCAGAGAACAATATGCATTTGCATAAATTCCCTAACCCGGAGAAGTATAAGGAGCTGTTTAATACATGGTTGTATTCTATTGGTGGTGACATATTGCAACTTGAAAATAGCCATATTTTCAAGTATCGCCGTGTGTGTCATGTACACTTTGAAAGTAAATACTGGTGCAGGAATAATCGAGTTAGCAAGCATGCTGTACCAACACAAAACATGCCAGGTCAGTGGTAATAAAACACTCATTTTATTATGTTCTTGTGTGGTGTATAAAGAATGACAAGTGCATAGAAAATTTGTGTTTGATATTATATTTTAAAGACCATAATATATGGTACTGTAGAAGTCTATTAAATAACCCAATGTTTATATGTGTACATTTGGTTACAATGACCTGTCAAAATCATTAGGTTGATAAAGAAATTTTCACCCACTTTTGTGTCTTCTTAAAAATTTTAATTCAATATTTATTCATTTAGTTATGTAATTGTGTGTAATTGTGTGTATCACTGATATATATTTTTTAAACCTACTACTTTACGGTATAGTCAATATTAACTTATAAGTTATAAAAAAATCTATCTAAACAAAGGCCACATAGCAAGTGGCATGCATAGTGACAGGATGTTAGTTCATTTCTTAGATGAGTTATCCTTGTTTAGTGGGATGTTCAGATAGCAGCCTAACGGTTAGCTATGCAATGGCACGCCTTGCTGGGTTAAATAGAAAAATAACTTATGACAATATCTAATAGATTAATTTTTATTATTACAGGTTTACTTTCTTCCAAATTCAACACAGGAACACGAGTTTTGAGAACTCTTCAAATGGCAGAGGCATCAACACCAAAAAGTAAATATTTATTTTACATAATATTTCAATTCAATAAAAAAATGTATAAAAGTATAACATGGTAAACTATAGTTGAATAACCAAGGTATGTTACAAATCAAGTGATTAACATTAGGATCTCCATTTAGGTTCCAGGGATATCATTTTTGTGTATTTTTTATTATTTTGATGAAGGAATTGGAATTGAAATTAATATAACTGCCCAGGAAAAGGAGCTAAATAAATAAAACGGTGCGTGATAGAAAACATTGTATAAGGAGTAAAAATACAGAATCATAACAAATAGTAGTGTAAAAGTCAATAGAAAAAATATTCTGTCATCTTCAATAGACAGCTGTGTGTTCTTGAAGCTGGCTGCGTTCATAATTCATCAAAGGACAACCTCTAGCGAAAACTTATTTGCCTGAAAGATCCCCTTAATCTTATCCGCATTTATTCAGTAGTCAGTCCTCTGATAAGTCTCCTGGCTTATTCAAGAGTGACTGTGATTCGACTATCAAAATAACCATACCAGTAATATTGATCTATTGATGACTCTCTGTCACTGATATTGACATCAATTATGTAATATTTTTCCAGATCCTGTGGCTCCGGTACTATATTCACAAGAAGTTGAAGATGTTCAAATGAAGGAAAATATTGGTAAGTACCACAATCCCTCGTGGAATGATTGTTTTAATTGGCGGCTGAATCCGGCCAGCTGGTGGTAGGGCCCCTCGGAGGGATTAAATTGGCAATATTGATTTTAATATATGTATAATCAAAATCACCATACCAGTAATATTGATCTATTGATCACTATCTTTTCTAAATCCTGTGGCTCCGGTACTATATTCACAAGAAGTTGAAGATGTTCAAATGAAGGAAAATGTTGGTAAGTACCACAATACCTCGTGGAATGATTGTTTTAATTGGCGACTGAATCCGGCCAGCTGATGGTAGGGCCCCTCGGAGCGATTAAGTTGGTAAAATTATTATTAAATTATTATTATTATTATTATTATTTATTTATTTATTTAAAACTTTATGCCCCATACATACGTACAGATGACAAAGGCGGACTTAATGCTAAAAGCATTCTCTCCCAGTCAACCTTCAGGCAGTCATTATTTCTCCGTGGGGTTCGCCTGGACCAGAGTATAATTTAGACAAATAAGTCAACTTCGGCCCCGTAGCCATAATTGCCTACAGCGTAGGGCTGACACTATAGTTTAAAGTAAGTGGTTCTTTATTAGAAAAAAATAAGGTTTAATTTAGGCTTGTAATGTTTCGTGTAGATAAGTAGATATTTTCATGTTTAACATAGGAATGTCTACAAGTCATAGGCCGAGACCTCAGTATCATTTTAACAGCCATGTTGCAAACTTGCAATAGAGTGGCATTGGCAGCAGGTATATAATATGTATTATAGATATGTTTTATATACCATTTTATAATTTACTAGCTATTACCCGCGGCTGCGCCCGCGTGATCAAAGGGAATTAACAATGAGTTGTTCATCAGACATGACACATTTCTGGTGGATAAATAAATGACAGTTCCACGATTAAAAGATACTTAGAGGAACCAGAGGTAATGCTGACCGCAAATAAAGTGTACGTACACTGACATACTGGAGCTTTAAGTTAACTTTGATAGAAGTGTGCTGGTGAAGATTAATGCAGGATCCACCCATCTTGCTTACGTGTACAGCCAATTCTAAAGTGGAGAGCGCATATAAGTGTGATTTGTTTTCCAAAAGGGGTGTATTTTTTTCTTTTAAAGTGTTTCCAGCCGTACACGGCCTAGGACACAGAACAGAGCACTATTTTAATACGCTACTGTAGACGATATTATGTGTTTTTCCACTTGGGGATAGAATGTAAAGATTCTGGGCACTGGACATACGCGAACATGCTACATACAATTGACCATGGGAGAAGCACGGTTTTTTCTAAGTTCACCCCCGCTACCTTTAATGTTTGCCCTTGCGCTTTGTTAATGGTCATAGCGAAACTAAGCTTAATAGGAAATTGCAGCCTTTTGAAGTGGAATGCAACATCTGTGGGAATTATAGGGATTCTTGGGATCATTACATTTTCACCCTTTCTTACGCCGGTTAAGATGGTGGCACTAATTATATTCCGTCCAAGTTGTGTGACGCGAAGTCTCGTTCCGTTACATAATCGAAGGGCATCTAAATTTCGCATAAGCATGACTGGGGCACCTAACTTTAATTGGAGCTTATGTGAGGGTACACCAGACAGCTCAAGTGAATTTAGGATATGATGTGCACTATTCTGTGTCAATGACTGTGTCTATTAATAAATATTCTGTCGTATCTCCTGTTACTTCACTCAATATGTGTGAATTTATTTTGTTTACAATATCGTTTTTAGGTGCTAGAATCGCTCTTTCACATAGATATTGATCTTCATATATATTGTTTTGCAAATCTGGGTAAACACTTGCAATTAGTTCTGAATTACTCTGTACTAACTTACAAAAATTTTCCGTTAGTGTCACACAGCTCTCGGCATCAGTTTCCAAACGCCCATCTCCAATTTTTAATAGTGTTTCAGCATAATTTCCAGCATTCATGTCATTGTACAGATGCACCCTCATGTTCGTTGTGAGACTGAATTTTTTTACCCTGTTCCATAGAGTAGACGACTTGAGACATGCTTTTATTTCATCTGCAGGTGTACCCTCTGAATCACTGGCAAAGTTTGGCTGAAGTCACCAGCCATTAAAACAACCATCCCTCCCATAACATCGATACTGCTGCGCAAATCCTGGAGCGTTTGATTTAGTGCTTCTAAAGCTTTTTTGTGCGCCATAATACTTTCATCCCAAACTAAGAGCTTACATCGTCATAGCATTGTACCCCGTGCGCTATTTTTACTAAAATTACAGATAGGTGATTCTTCCTGGGCGAAATTTTATGGTATTATTATGTCCCGATCTACTCCAAAAAAAGTCATTTGAAAGCAGGAGTTACATTTCGGATCCTATTTAAAAAGCGCCGTGACTCATCAGCATCACCTAAAAATAGAGTTTTTAAAGGCTCTTCTGGCATTCCGAGTACGGAAAGAAAAACTTTGCCATTGCTACAGCACATACCTGCGGTCTCATCTTTGCATTTTAATGCACTGCAGAAACGACACGTCTTGTCCATCAGTCCTATAACGATTAACCTGTGATTTTTATAATCGATTATTTATCGGATCATAATTATCGTCACACAGAAGAATTGCTTTCTAGTCTCTTCTAACATAAGTACATTTATATATAACTATAGTATATAACACATCGTATATATAATAACACACACACACATTTACTCTACACTTGTTTTTTTCCTATATTGTAATTCGTTATCTCATAATACGTAATTCATTATCTCATTAATAAGTTAAACTGTACTGTAAAATTTAATAAGAAACATGTTAAGGAGGAAGGTGTTGGTCTTCCACAACACAGGGAATCCTAGTGTGGGACCAACGATCCTCAACCCCATGACTTTGTATAATTTGTTTCAATAAAGTTTATTATTATTTATTATTTATTTATTTAATTAAATGCTGCGTCATGAAACACCAACCAATTATTTCTTTGAAAATTATGGCGACGTTCTGCTTGGAGCTGTACATTTGAATCTCTGCGCGCCTGTGCTTGTTCAGGTGTATCGGATGCCCTCAAAGCAGCTTGTCATTTTGCTTGTTCACCGAGTCTTTTCTGAGTTTGAGCAGGTGTTTCCTCAGCTCAAGAGCTACAGCAAAAGGCTACTCGATAGCCTTTGCTCAGTTTGAGCAGGTGTTTTTGCAGCTCTTAAAGCGGCCTGACGTTCTGCTTGTTCGAGTAGCCTTTGCTCAGTTTGAGCAGGTGTTTCCGCAGCTCTTAAAGCAGCTTGACGTTCTGCATGTTCTTGCCTCCTTAGTTCAACATCTTCAAGAGATTCTTGCGATCGAGCTAATCGCATGGCTTGTGCTTTAGAAGACACTATTTGAAGGCTGGACTTACGTTTGTGAGGCATTATAAATCAAACAGATAAACTACTTAAAGAAAAACTAAATAACTACTAAGTAACTAAAAACTACTAAAAGGAAAAAATCATACAGAAAAACTACTTAAAGAAAAAGTAATAACTTAAAACTACTAAAAGGAAAAAATAAAGCAGTCTAATTAAAAAAATACAACACAAAATGTGTTATCCACTTTAAAAAAAAACTTATATCTAAAGTAACTAACTACTACTAACTAAGTAACAACTACTACTAACTAACTAACTAAACAGATAAACTACTTAAAGAAAAACTAAATAACTACTAACTAAAAACTACTAAAAGGAAAAAATCATACAGAAAAACTACTAAAAGGAAAAAATAAAGCAGTCTAATTAAAAAAATACAACACAAAATGTGTTATCCACTTTAACTACTACTAACTAACACAAAATGTGTTATCCATTTTAAAAAAAAATTATATCTCAAGTAACTTACTACTAAAACTATTTAAAGTAGTAAAATAAAGAAAATAAACAAATACAATACAAAACGTTAATAAAAGTCATAAAATATCTAAATTCTAAAGCCTGCTATCTCTAAAAATAATCATTATTCTAAGCTAAAACAACAACAGATAACAGTCAACAAAACCAATTCACAAAGCTAACCAAAATCAAATCGTATGTCTGTATTGAGTTTATTCCTTTACAATAAGTCATAAGTCATAAGTCATAAGTACTTTAATGCATCATGCTACAATAGATAGGTCTTAAATATTTATACACAGTGAGCATGAACCCTGCTAGGGCGTGGCATATTAACAATTTAACAATATTCTATGTCATTTTTACAATATTCTTATTATTTAATTATTAATTATTTCAATAAAATAGTAACAATATTAATTTTTAACCAAAACACAACCATTTATCCAGCGCGAATTTAAAATTAGTTGCCTATGACGTTAGTAATTTACATGTATCATTTGATAGCGTGTTTCAGAACTTGCAAATGAATTTTACTAACGCCATCTATTAACAAAATCCGGAACTAAATATCTAACAACTAACAAAACATCGAGCTTCCCATGGAAATGAAAGGTTTTACCGCGGTAAAAAGTAGCCTACGTTACTCTCCACCCTCCTAACTATCTCCACACACAAAAATCATACCATATAATAGCTTTGTTGCGACGTGAAAGAGGAACAAACAAACAAACACACTTTCGCATTTATAATATTATAGTATATAGTATATAGTATATATAGTATATAGTATATAGTATGGATAGTATGGATCTATAATTTTATCAATAAACCTTATGTATAATTTTGTAAGGCATTAAATTACCTTTCTATCACGGGACGTTACGTATGCATCGACCTTAAAGCGCGTCACATACGGCGAAGATACGATAATATTTTATCTTAAGATGCGTGGCTATAAAATATTATAGCATCTTAAGGTATCGCACACGGTTAAGATACGATAATATTTACATCCGCTCGAATCTTTCTCTGGGTCACACGTCGTATTTCCCCGCAATCTATATACAGGATAATCTAATATGAATAATACGGCCTTACTATTAGATTTATTGGATAGCTCATCGGATGATGATTCTGACTTCGAATATGACTTAAAAATTTCTGCCGCACGTTGCCATCAATGATATTATATGTATAAAAGAGGTAGATGGGTTACTAGCGCGCCGACGGCGAAGAGCGAAAGAGTAGTCAATTGACCACGCTTGCTCGCATTACTCGCAGTCGCTCTCTCAATACTCTGTCGATACGCACGCTTTTATTTTTGTCAGAAGTGCTGGAGATTTGACATACAGCGTTAAAATGCCTTCGTGTATTATGCGTAAATGCACTAATTACTTACGTAAAAAAAATAAAATTCATGGAATAACATACCACAAGTAAGGAATCATGATTTATTGCATTTTATTTCATTTCAATAATTCTCTAACAAAATAAGTATGGCGGCATGACAGCGCGCCAGCTTGGCGCCAGCCGAATGTAAGGCGATTTGTGACGCGAGCGACAAACACTAGCTGTCTTTTTCACTATTATGGTTTTAGTAATGCTATCCCTTTTACATAATTTAACAAGCGCTGATTGGTCGCAGTGTGCCGTAGCTGTTTTCGGAACAGATTTTTCGTTTCATTTCTAAGGGCATAACGTATCTCTAATAAACATCATTGGTTGCCATTGCTGAACAATTTGGGTAGAAAATAATATAAAGTTTAGGAAAGACCGCGGTGAGTTTAATCTTTACGAAGACCTTTCTTTCATCGAAAATGTTTCAAATATATGACAGCGTGACAGTAACTCTGTCATCGTTGAAGTAAGATTGAAACGTCATTGTCACTCTGGCTGAACGTCAAACGAGCAGTCATCTTGTGGCAACCATCAACTGGACACCACGGGAGAAACGAGGACAGCAGCTATTGACTTGCCAGCGACGAGCGGATTCTGGATACAGCCTTCGAGCTGAGCAGACGCCTAGACAAGAACGTAGTTACTTTTAAGACGGAACGCGACGTGTGAATTGTATTGTGAGATCAGATTGACGAGTAACAGGATCAGACGATTATGCGAGGCATTGGGGTGGCTGTAAGGGGTGATGGGAGGCCACTGGGCCGTCGTGCCCTATTATTTGTTGGCTGTTACTCGGATAATTGAAGACAATCAGTTCTAATGGCGTGTTTAATTATAACCAGTGTAAAACCTGTGTTAAAATGAGTTTCTGACTAAAGTGATGTAAACGCCCACTGTTGTTATTATTTCCCGAACCACCACCCAACCAGGCATAATTTCCGTTATCGGAAGTGGAATGGACCCACATGATGAGAAAATTTCGCCCACACATGTCGGAAAATAAATGAAGAATGACGGTGGTTCGGATGATATTGAAATGAATTGGTTGCAATGAGAAACGTAACGACAGTAAACGCGAGTAAATGAGAACCGTGGAATTTTACAAAGAAAATATGTGAACCTACCCCCAGTATACTCGCCTCACGCAAGATGTCGATATTCAGTCGAGAAGCAATTATGATGGAAGTGAATAGTGGAACAGAGTATGTTACTACGAGTATTTGAACACAGAACACGAGGACGTGTTCATTTTGTCAAAGATGGCCGAGGGAGTAATAGCATCCAAGACACCAAACTATATCAACAAACCAAAGAAACCAAAAAAAAAAAAATTTTTCATAAGACGTGTCTTTGAGGGAAAAGTACTATCTTTTCATTCGGATTGCAAGAATCCGCATTTCAGGTTTTTCAGATATGATGTTACAAACGGTAGACGGCAAGCATGTAAAATTCGAATACAAAGGATCGGAATAATGTCTTGAGTACTCTGTGATTAAGGTTTGAGGTTATACACGAAAGGAAAGTAACACAGCGATTTGGTATGGCATATTTTTTCATTATTATTAACAAGATTGGATAATTCGATAGTGTTTTAGTGTAGTATACACTGGAAGTCAAGCAGTGTAAATGGTGCCGTCATCTTGAACTGTCAAAACACCTGACAGAATTTTCAGAGTTATGATTTTGTAAATTTTATTTTGTGTAAGAATGTTGTGCTTTGAAATCCAGGAACATGCAAGGTTTTCCTTAAAATAAGATTGATTAGAAAGAACTGATTAGAATGGTGGTTTGCGTAAACTACAAATCGTTTCGTCGTATTTGTGCTTGATTTAACGAAGTATTATAAAGTCAACGTAATTATGATTAACAAAGTTATTCAAAGTCAGTGCAAGTATATTGTTTTGTGACACCAGAAGCGTTCTGTAAATGAGATCAAGAATATTCAATTTTCAAACATCTTGATATCGTGTACCCTCAGTTCAAAAAAATAACAATTAGACATTTCGTGTTTTTGTCTTTTGTTTTTTGTGTGTTTCAGATAAACTAAGTGACAGTTGTATGGACATGTAACCTGTGAATATCTAAATGGTGACGAGAAGTTGCATCAATGCGAGATTACGAAGCGCGGCGACAAATACCTGCCTTTAATTTTGTTGATACTGACGAGAGCGCATCGCGGCTCCTTGTACCGTGGCTTACGATAACCATCATCGGTCATTGGATGGCGACATGATATAACAGGTGATCTGTATTGATTCTATTGTGGCTCATTGTGATAACTGCTCACTAGCAGTCATAATTCCTTGTCGAGTTTGTGACATATTACGTGATATCAACATTTGACATTTGATCGTTACGAGTTTGTGTAATTGACGATTTCTGGTAACGAAGGCGTGAGCGATGAGAATGTGGTGAGCGAATTGAGTGCAATGAAGCCTTTTTGTTGTAAAAACAGGTCGTGTTATTAGATTGTAGTTCTTGGTAATTATCCCGTTCTGGCTGCTACATGTGTTTTCATTATGAAGCCTTGGGGCTTGAGGTCAGGGAGGCCGAGTGGGAAACTTTTACTTTGCGAAGGTTTGTCTTTTCCAGATGGTCGAGAGGACGGTGTTGTCCGGTCCATGCCCTCACGGGATGGTCGCAGGGACGCATTTGTCCGGTCCAGAGGAAGAAGTAGAGAGCCTGGTCGAGAGGACGGTGTTGTCCGGTCCATGCCCTCACAGGATGGTCGCAGGGACGCATTTGTCCGGTCCAGAGGAAGAAGTAGAGAGCCTGGTCGAGAGGACGGTGTTGTCCGGTCCATGCCCTCACAGGATGGTCGCAGGGACGCATTTGTCCGGTCCAGAGGAAGAAGTAGAGAGCCTGGTCGAGAGGACGGTGTTGTCCGGTCCATGCCCTAACAGGATGGTCGCAGGGACGCATTTGTCCGGTCCAGAGGAAGAAGTGGAGAGCCTGGTCGAGAGGACGGTGTTGTCCGGTCCATGCCCTCACGGGATGGTCGAAGGGACGCATTTGTCCGGTCCAGAGAAAGGAGTGCAGAGCCTGGTCGTAGGGACGGTGTTTTCCTTTCCATGCCCTCACGGGATGGTCAAAGGGACGCATTTGTCCGGTCCAGAATGAGGAGCTTGGTTGTGGGGCTGATGTTGTCCGGTCCATGCCTTAACGGGCTGGTCGAAAGGACGCATTTCTTCGTAAAGTACGAATAAAATGAGTTGAAGTAAAATGAAATGAAATGAAGTGAAATGAAATGAAACTAAACGAAATGAAATGAAATTATAATGCGCCCGAGGACGGGCGATTGTCAGTATGGCCGTGACAGCGTGACAGTAACTCTGTCATCGTTGAAGTAAGATTGAAACGTCATTGTCACTCTGGCTGAACGTCAAACGAGCAGTCATCTTGTGGCAACCATCAACTGGACACCACGGGAGAAACGAGGACAGCAGCTATTGACTTGCCAGCGACGAGCGGATTCTGGATACAGCCTTCGAGCTGAGCAGACGCCTAGACAAGAACGTAGTTACTTTTAAGACGGAACGCGACGTGTGAATTGTATTGTGAGATCAGATTGACGAGTAACAGGATCAGACGATTATGCGAGGCATTGGGGTGGCTGTAAGGGGTGATGGGAGGCCACTGGGCCGTCGTGCCCTATTATTTGTTGGCTGTTACTCGGATAATTGAAGACAATCAGTTCTAATGGCGTGTTTAATTATAACCAGTGTAAAACCTGTGTTAAAATGAGTTTCTGACTAAAGTGATGTAAACGCCCACTGTTGTTATTATTTCCCGAACCACCACCCAACCAGGCATAATTTCCGTTATATATTTTAAAAAGTTAAAGGAAAGTTTATAGTTTCCAATATTTTGCGTACTAATAATAAAAACAACAACAAAAACAGAGAGAATAGGTTTTTTTTATGGAAATAGCCGGCAAATGAGCTGACGATCCACCTGATGGTAAGTGGCTATCGCCGCCCATGGACATCAGCAACACCAAAGGCATCACCGATGCGTTGGCGGCCAGGAAAGAAAGAAGAAAAAGAAAGAAAGAACTGGCTCTCAAGCCCCCAGCCGGAACACGACGAGTCGTTAAGCGGCTGACTCATGCTCGAGGGTGGTAGCTATCCAGGCGAACCCCTGGAGAAATTATAATAGTAATAATGGTATTAATTAACAATTAAAATCAATACTACCAATATAATCCCTCTGAGGGCCCTACCACCAGCGGGCCGGATTAAGTCGCCTCTTACGACACCCATCCGGCGCGGGATTGGGGTCAGTATTCTAAGCCGCCCCAATACGGCTAAGAAGAAGTAAAATTAATATATTTCATTCCATTTTGCATCGAATATTGTGCACACTCTGTGTAAGGATCTTACGATATATTTTGTATCTTAAGATGGCATGTTGTTTTTTTTTTTATATATCTTATAAGTTAATGCTTGACTACAATCCCACCTGATGGTAAGTGGCGATGTAGTCATTGGTGGTAAAGCGCATTAACTTAGTAAAAGCCTATTCACTCTTGCCTTGAAGACACTCACATTATAATCGAACGGAAATACCGACGCGGGCAATTTATTCCAATCCTTCGCTGTTACGATATATTAAGCATCTCTTCGCATCGCTCGGCATCTTAATATAAAATGTCCATATCGCTCGATATCTTAAGATGCGTAATATGAAAATATTATCGTATAAGATAAAATGTGTAACCTTTTTTTCTTTAAGGGTTGAAGAAAAATAAAATATTGAGTCACTGGATACAATTTAATGAGAAAAAGATAAAAAAGGTAACTCTAAATTTTTATCAAAAACGGTTAAACAAGAATGTAGTGCTTAGAGTAGACAGAATCGGCTGGGCCGTTATTTAATGAAAAAAAGATACTAAAAGATAAGCTTAGACTAGAGTAGGTTCGCACACTGAATTAAATCCCAGCTTTATATAAAAGTGCTACTGCCCTGGCTAGCGTCCGCGACGAACGAAGGAAATATTAGTGGACCCGTCGAGAAGGTAACCGGTAAGATGAGTGACCGGCGCAGGTAAGTAGGTACTGTCCTCTTGATGACGTTGCGGCTGGCGGCTCCAGATTCTTCGCTGATTGTCGCGCAGGCAGGTCAATACCAGCTTCCCAAAGGTAGTGTACAAAAACCCTGGAACATTATTGTACCAGATATCTTACAATCGGTACGTTCTACAATCCCGACTGCATCACCCGTTCGTAGGTATTTTACGCACTACTGCGCTAAGCCCAGGGAAAGAAGCATAATAGCGATCGAGGTGAGGCAGTCCAGGCAAAATGAACAGATAGCATGATTTTGAAATGTTAGAATGGAATGAAAAATATTACAATGAGATGATGATAAAATGTTTTCAAGAATGACTCAACCAAAAGAATGCATGAAATAATAATGAGTGATAAACAAGTACATATTTACAATTACGAACATAATTACAATTTGATACAGAGCGTAAGCCTTTTAGGATTAAAATAATAATCTTACGACACTTACCCAGTTTTGGGGTTACACGCACACACTTTATTTAGTTATTAAGTTTTATATATTTATCAAAACACACACTTCAGGTGGTGCAATATCGAACTGTAGAACAGAATTATTACTATTTAGTTTTAAATCAAAACAAGAAACAGAAATGATAGTATTTGCTCGGCCGAATTATCTAGACGTTGCTCAAGAATGGACAACGATCCACCACTAATCTCGCATAACGTCGGTAGGAATAAAAAATATTAGATCAAAAACACAAGCGCCTGTCTAATCATCATAGCATCATCTACGGATTGACTAATAAGTGTAATAATGAATTTTACCATTTTTGATTATTTAAATTAAGTTTTATATCATAAATTATTTACTTATTTTTAGTTATTAGAACTCAATAGCGCCTGTTACAAGGGTAACAACCGTTACATACCCCCCTTTTTAGGTTAAGATTTTTTCTAGAAAAAATCGGCTTGAAATGCTCTCTTAAAATAATAACTTTTAACCTTAATTTTTTTAGTGTTTAGTTTTATTCTACATATTTTCTTAGTTTTAAATCTTTTATATGCCACGTCCCTAATTGATTACCTTTACAGTCTTCCAGTTCATAAACTAAGGGTGACTTTTTGGCTACAATGCGACACTTAATAAATTTGGGAGCGAGTTTTTTCGCAAAACGCTCGTCTTTGTCGCTGAGGTAATATGTTTTCTTCCAAACTATATCACCCACATTAAATTCTATATCTTTACGGCGTAAGTTATAGTACGTGCAATTTCTCGAATGAGCTTTTAATAACGAAGCTTGAACTTTGTCAAAGTATTTATGCAGAACTCCAAGATTTTCCGCGTATTCATCGCGAGGAGAAAATATTATATTATCAGTTAAGTCAACATCGACATAATGAGAGCCACATGTTAGTAGTTCGCGACCGAATACAAGAAAGGATGGGGTAAACCCTGTCACCTCATTAACAGAACTATTAAGTGCGAATTGAATTTTTGGTAAATTTAAGTCCCACACTCGGTGATCATTTTCAATATATGATGACACAGCCACTATTATAGTCCTGTTATAACGTTCCACTGTATTAACTTGTGGAGTATATTTAGGAGTGAAACGAATATTGGGAACATTATAATGAGTAAGTAGGTTTTTAAATATGTTGCTAGTAAATTGTTTGCCATTGTCCATTAAAATGGTGCTAGGTATACCATGGACAAGGAAAACATTGTTTTCTAGTATGTTCGCGATTATTTCGGGGGTTGCACGTGTTAGATTCAATGTGTAATGGTTATGGAAAAGACAAGAAATATAAATTGGAAGTCATGTTATAAAGCGAGAATCGACAAATATTTGCAACTTGTACTATTATTAATAAAGGTAAACCAAAAAAGCACAATGACTAGTTATTTTTCATGATATTGTGACTTTTTCATATTATTATGGAGGTATGTAAATGATACACATTATTTGCGGCAATTAATTTATTGAAACCCTTAGTTCGCAATGTGCTTTAGTCGTTGGGGAAGAACTAAGGGGAAAGAAACCCCAACGGCACAAGATTACCGCAGTAATATTATATTATATCATTCCACATTTCGTATCAATATTACACATTTTAAAACGGAACAAACAGTACGACAATATTGAATTGAAAGCTGGCTTCCAGTATAGCTTTACAACATTATGACACTACAATCGTTTTAATTAGAATGATACTAAACAATAATTAAATAGACTGGCAGAGTAACATTATAAAAGTATTTCAAAGTACTTAACTTCTGCAGAAGAGCAGCTCACACACTGAATTAAACGAGACAATTACAAACACTCGCTTTTATCAACCCAACTGTCTACCCCCACACCATAATTACGAGTATCACCTGATATACCTACCACAGACAAGACAAACAATTTGTAATTCTACGTAAAAAGATCGTAATAAATACTAATAATAATAAACACAATTCAATAACTGATTTAAACAATTCCAAATCATCAAAATTAATGGTATTTTATAAAATAATTAAAATATTTCTACCGGCAAACAATTTAACTTCCCGTTACAAATAATCACCTATTTTAAAAATTAGCAAGTAGTTGACATTTAACGTTGCTATAAATTTTCAAATACCTTATTTTAATTTTATGTATATTGTATATTATTACCAAATCGTACAATAATATTATGTCTATCTAATTGTACAATAATATTATATTACCATATTTCAAGTGTTTCATGTTACGATTAATACAAATAATACAAGTTGTCAAAATATAAGTACATTATCATTAATGGATACGTTTCCTTTTTATAAAAATCTAAATTTCATATTTTCTATTTATTGAGCAATTATTACATATACCTACATTATAAATATACAATATCTCTCACGGCCAGACTGACATGTACTTCGCTCTCGAAGTACTAAAAATACTACATCGTTATACATACTAAGTACACAAAAATACCAAGATAATATAGTTCCTACTACATTTACGAATATTGTCTCTTTTCACATTAAGATAAACACAAGTAAAGATATTTCATTTCATTTCATAAGGGCCCACTAGCCTCCCACCTGCTGCACATGAGTAAGGCTAGGGCATTTAAATCAGTAGACATTATCAGCAGTTCCTTCAGTAATAGGGATGTTGACTAATTTTTAGGATTTAATTTTATTTTATAGATAGAACCTTGATATTCACGAAAAATAAATATTATAAAAATAATAATCTTCAATTTAAAAACAAAAATTGATAAGTAAAAATCATTATCAAATTTCCCACCAAAAACGTCAAAGTTTGTTGAATTTCCATATAAAATAGGAGCAATTACGTTATATTCTCAAAATTGCGTTTAAGGTCACGTGACAGTGAGTACAATTTTTAACATTAAAAATTAATGATATCTAATTTATTGTGATTGATTTCAATAAAATAAGGCCTTAAAATAGGCCTTTAATGTTACCACTAATACTTTAGACATATTTTTTTATTAATTTATAATTAGTGTCAACATCCCTATTTGATCTAGCCTCTCACCTGCTGCACATGAGTCAGACTAGAACTTCTCAGAAGACATAATCAGCAGTTTATTTATTAATTTGATCTAGCCTCTCACCTGCTGCACATGAGTCAGACTAGAACTTCTCAGAAGACATAATCAGCAGTTTATTCATTGATTTGATCTAGCCTCTCACCTGCTGCACATGAGTCTAGACTAGAACTTCTCAGAAGACATAATCAGCAGTTTGTTCAGTAATATCATCCAGCCTCTCACCTGCTGCACATGAGTCAGGCTAGGACTCTCACTCAGTAGACATAATCAGCAGTTTGTTCAGTAATTTAATCATCACTTCTTAAATTATCCTTACACAATTATTATTGCATTTCATTTCAAAATTTACCCATCCATTGTATAATATTTCATTTCAATCCACATCACGATTGTGTGACAAAACGTAAACTAACAATATCGAAGATACTAAATATCTTTTCCGTTTGGCCATCCGATTCAAAACAATTAGTACAAAATTTAACAGTGATGATTAATTACTACAATAACCGTAGACAATAGTAAATTGCTATCGTTACTTACTTACTTATAACATAAACTTAATTGAAACTAAATAAAAAAAAATATATTGTGAAATTAATAGAATTAGATCTTTTAATTGTATAAGATCTTTGTGTAAGATCATTTAATTGTGTTTTGTCTTTTAATTGTCTAATTGTCTAATTGTGTAATTGAGTAGTATGTGTCTAATATCTAAATTCATCATAAATCATTGTGGATAAATCTTAAAGATTATATTATGTAATGTATGTCGAGTCATATTCCTTGCTATATACTCTCACTGGGGCTATATTACATACAAACATTTCAAAATAAAATATATAAAAAAATCTTTTGAAATAATATATTAATTATTAAATTAATTATTAACCCCTTCCAAGCGGCCGTAACGTATTTTCGTGACAGAAAAAAAACATCCTAATACGGTGCCGCGTCTACATAGAAGTTTCACTTTAAAAAAAAAACGTGATATTATTATAAGGAGGAAAGATTTACATTTTTGTAAATTCGTAATGAATAAACTCAAAAACTACTCGACCGATTTGAAAAATTCTTTCACAAATTGAAAACTACATTATTTCTAAGTTAATAGGCTGTATTTGATTGTGATTATTAATTAGTTGTTTTTTTTTGCAAATCGCGTAAGGTTCAGTTAGTAATACATAAATGTTTATATCGTAAACCCTATTAAAAATATTACAGCAAATTATATTACATGTCATTGTAAATGTAATAAAAGTAAGAAGCTAAGATTTCTTCAAGATTATTTGAGAAATATCTAAACAGTTTCTACTCGTAATGCAATTTTCACACAGTACCTACTGCGCTATTTTTGTTTCAATTGTACCAACAAAACAAAAATGTCAATTTAAAGAACATCTCAGTCACATAACGGTTACTTAAACTTCTTCTTAGTATAGAGACAAACAAAAAAAAATTCACTCTCATGGACAATTAAAGTATAAAAATACCTTTAAATAATTATTATTTTATGAAAATTGAAGTTTTTGAATGTCAAGTCAAATCATCCCAAAAAAATATATACCACTTATTATTGATATTGACAATTAGCAGTACCTACCTACTACCTTTATTTTATTTCAAAGAGAAAAAAAAAAGCTTCTTTACAATATTTTTAAGTAATACAAAAAAGTAAAAAGAATTTCTTGATAATATATCATAGTTTAATATATCAGATATAATCATAGTTTTAAAAGCATTAAAAATAAATATAAACTTTTATTAACTATCAAAATATTTTACGTGTGGCTACGCAAACCAATAATAAGATTAATTATCGATAAGGTTATTTTGACGTTGGTCCGCACTAGGGTCATTGAAAGTTGACAATATAACCACGGTAAAGATATATACAGTAGTCGCTCTTCATACAAACGGCCGAAAAGCGCGTTATACCTACCCACATCCGAATACGCGTGCGATACGTGGGCAACAGCGGCCGCTGCGTGGCGATTGCCGACAGGCGAACGAGCGGAGCTTGTACCACGGTCCGGACTCCGGTCGGTACAAATAACAATTTTTTTAGTTTTTCTACTCTGGTTGAGCTGTATGGTCGTGTGCGGCTATCTTTTATAGGGTTCGCTATAGTATAGACGAATATAATATGAATGACGTGATAAAGAATATAATGATGAATCTATGAATCTCGTCTGGAAATAATTGTACCTAATATTGTAATTTGTAATAATTGTAATTTGAATATTTGCGTCTAATTTGTCATTAAAACGTGCTACTTGCTACTGTAACTTTGATTTCAATGTTATAAATTAATTTAGCAATAGGTATAAAGTTTATAGAATCGGACAGTTGTACCTTTTTTATTTACCTTAACCTGCAAGAAGAACTTACCATACCCTAAGAGTCTCTGTCTCTAATACAATACTGAAGGCTTACGAACCTTCACAGTACTAATAAAAACACAACATAGATTTTTATGGAACACTTCCTTTTTATTCACAATGAATTGCATTTATTAAAATAGAAAATATAACATTTATAAATACAAAACTACAAAGAAACTCAAGTCGTTTTATAAAGAACAATGCCCAACTGCCATACATCGTTTTATTTCATTTTCAACTTTAGCGTCTTAAAATAAAAAAAAATCTAAAAATCGCCGCTTTAATATCTGAGCTTAGATATATAAGAATTTTCAGCAGACACACCCCAGAACCAAAGTATTTTAAGATTGAATTCTTATTACCATTGAGTCATAGAGTAGGGGAGACTTACGGCTGCCTGTAATTTTTACCATTATTTTATTCTGACTTTTTTTTGATTGACAACCGGAAATGGAAATTTGACATCATTACATTTTGTCATACCAACATTTATAACGAAATTTTGTCTGTAATATTGGCCAGAAGTCTCCCTATAACTTGCTTGATACAAGCTATGTATCGAAGTGAGTGCTCGAATGAAAATGGACATTGTTGACATCATTGTTATTATAGTCAATTCATCACTTATTAATAAAATTATTTTTCGCTGGGTAATACGGGTACAGGCATTAATTTGAAAATACGTAAAAAAATAATTGAATTGCTTCAGTATAACTGAAGTTTTAAGACGCTAACAAAAATGAAAAATAATTTTTGGGCATTGTTCTTAAAATACTGTCGGCGGACAGCCCTAGCGCGCGGCGACGCGTAGGCAAGTTTTTCGAGAATCGGGCCGAGTCACGTTACTGTATATATGTGTACTGTGATATAACTGAGATGAACCAATACTTTACATATTATTATTATTTAATGTCAATAATTAGTCCTGGACTCTTTACGACTCAATAAACGAACCTTTCCGAGTTGGGTCGTAAATATTGTTTTATATGTGGGTACTACAACGCAAGCTAACTAGCAAATACTAGAAAATTGTTATTTGTGTTTTTAGGCACAAAACTAAATATAACCTAATTGAATCCGAATAACTTATTAGAATTACCAAGTGTTAAGTAAATTTACTAGCACTGAAATTATAATTTGTATTTGAAGAGTGGCGCCACGGTCGCTTTATGGTAAACACTAGCTCCGTATAAAATAATGTTGTAAATAAGTTTTAAGTGTAGAAGTGTTTTAAAAACTATTCAGTTTAGTTTATAGTGACTTAATAACTATGTGACGGTGTTATCTAGTTTTAACTATTACTAGAAACAATTATAATTAAAACAGTATTATAATAGTGCGTAGCAATTCAATCAAGATCAAAATTGCAAGTGCAAGTGAAAGTAACAAAAAATACTTAAATATAAACTACACTACGTCTAATTAATGTTTCAAAGTGCATAAAACAACCAGAAAATCAATTTAAATAACATAAAACAATATTTGATCCTAATGCTTTAAGTGAAAAAGACGGTGAGGTGACAAAAAACTTCTATACAATACCCACATAAATCAGCTGTGAACCAGCTGTTTATATAAACAATCATTGAGTGACAAATTTCATTAAGCGTATCAATGCTCTTCGTAGTGTAGTGGCTATAACTTGTGACTAAAATTACACGTAGTGCAGTGAACGTCGGATCGAATCCCAGCGACCGCATGATTTTTCTTAATATTTATTTCAACATATTTTATTTAATAAAGAGATATCAAAATGGAGAATGTTACATTGGGGAAAAAGTTACGTCGTTCTATATCGGAAGCAAATGTTTATTTACCAGCTAGTAGTACAAGTATCTCGCAATTCGACATACACAACTCAACACTTTTAGATGCTTAATAGGTGAAATTCCATATAATAAATACCTAAATGTAAAAAAACTTAATTATCTGTTAAAATTTTTATGCAGCAAATATAACAACGCAGTATGTTGACCTAAATTTTAGAAATTTTGTACCTCGTTATGGAAGCTTTGTAAGCCATTTAGCTCGGTCATTCTTAAAAGAAATTTTGCGCTTATTTTATAAAATGCGAAAGGAAAATTATGAAAATTATTTACAACACAACAACCGACTCTGTATAAAATCAGTTAGTGTAAGTACTCAAACTGATGTAGGACTAGCCTGTAATTGTAGTTTGACCCTGAATAATTCAGTCATAATTTCTAATGAGAACATGGGGGTTTCCTCCTGCAATACTAATGATAATACTGATTTAATTAATGATAAAGAAAATAATGTTGCAATTCATTCTGACAATAATCATAAGAATAATTTATTTCGTACATAAAGACATTAATATCTTACATCAAAATATCAATGGACTCATTAACAAATCGGATCATTTAACAATATGTATTGATGAACTATACAATAGTGGTAAACGAATTGACGTGTTGTGTATCACAGAGCACAATATGGTAAGTGGGGATGAACAGTGTTTGATGATACCCAATTACACTTTAGCTTCATCATGCATGAGAGAAAATAGACACGGAGGTTGCTGCATACTTGTAAAAAGTATGTATGAGTTTAAAAAAATAAATGAGGATTTTATTTCACCAGTTTTGGGTGTAATAGAATTCTGTGCTATCGAACTCACAGAACAAAAAATGTATATCATTTGTGTGTATCGAGCACCAAAAAATGATTCTTATTCATATAATATTGCATGGGAAAAAATAAATAATATATTGTCACAACTTACACGCAACAACAAAAACAAAAAAATTATTCTTTGTGGCGATTTTAATATCAATATTTTAAATGAAGACAAAATTACGAGAGAATTCGAAATGTTGATGTCGTCATACAATCTAAAAATAGAAATAAGAAAACCCACTCGCAAAGTAAGTAACACATGCATCGATAATTTCATACATAACATAAACAGATGCAAAGGTGAAGTTATTGATTTGGCGCTATCTGATCACACTGCACAGATTTTATCATGTCCGGTAAAAACTTTTTACAGCTTAAAGTTTTGGTACGTGTTTAAGCGTGACTATTCACTGGAAAATAGACAAAAGTTTTTGAAATATATTAAACAGTTGACATTTCAAGATTTAATGCAATGATGCAATAGATCCTAATGAAGCGTTCAACATTTTTCATGATTGGTATAAGCTTATATACGACCTTTGCTTCCCTCGTAAGAAAATAAAAATAAAGAGTGTAGGTAGACCTAAATGGATATCACGTGGCATTAGAATCTGTAGTCAACGTAAGCGTCAACTACTATGGAAATGTAGAACATGCCCAAATGACATCAATAAAAGCACTTTTGAAAATTATTGTAAGCGATATCGACAAATAATAAAACTTACGCAGAAATCGCAAAACAACTATTACATAAAAAATTCCCAGAATAAATCTAAAGCTACATGGGCTGTTATTAACAATATTAAACAAAAACACCCATGCAAAAACCCTCCTGTCATAAAAGTTGCCGGAGCAGTTATAAAAGAGCCTCAAGAGGTTGCAAATGCTTTTAATGACTTTTTCATTGACATGGCACAGTCCCAATCTATTAATGTAACGAAATCATATAAAAGTTACCTGACATTTGACAATAAAGATACAATTTTCATTCCTCCTGCAATACCAAATGACATTCATAAAATAATTATTTCATTAAAAAATACTGAAAGTCCAGGACATGATGGGATCATTACCAAAATAGTAAAGGACTCCTCTCACATTATTTCACCAATGCTAGCCCACATTATTAATCTATGCACACAAAAGGGTATTTTCCCAGATAAACTAAAAACAGCAATTATAAAACCGTTGTTTAAAAAGGGTGAACAATCTGATGTAAAAAACTATAGGCCAATAGCATTGCTCCCAATATTTTCTAAAATATTTGAAAAGTTTATTCATAAGGCTCTATATTCGTTTTTAGAAGCAAGTGCAATACTGGCACCAGAACAATTTGGTTTCAGAAAAAATATACAA
Source organism: Thymelicus lineola (assembly GCA_963932265.1). Lineage (NCBI taxonomy): Eukaryota > Metazoa > Arthropoda > Insecta > Lepidoptera > Hesperiidae > Thymelicus > Thymelicus lineola. The sequence continues at coordinate 895,359 of OZ010706.1, forward strand.
TAAATATGGCAATTTATAACTTCCTCGAAAAAGTTATGACCAAAATGGATAAAAAAATCCCGATAACTGCTTTATATATGGATCTCACTAAAGCTTTCGATTACGTAGATCACAATATATTACTGTACAAATTATATAGGTATGGTATAAGAGGCAATGCTTATGACCTTTTAAAATCTTATCTAACGAATAGGCATCAATACACTGTAATAAATAAGTTGTGTACAGAAACTAAATGTAATATGACATATACATCCCAACATAAAATAATTAAATATGGAGTCCCTCAAGGTAGTGTACTAGGCCCTTTATTATTTATTATATATATAAATGATTTGCCCAGCGTAGTAAAGAGTTTTAATATGACATTATTTGCAGATGACACAACTATCCTATTTGACAATAAAAACTCAGACATTTTAGAAATTGACATTAATTACTCTCTGACATGTATTATTGAATGGCTTAAATCAAATAATTTATGTGTGAATCTTGAAAAAACAAAAATTATGAATTTTTCGCAGCGCAAAACTGACAATGGGAAGCCTAACGTATGCTATCAAAATAATAAAATTGATGCGGCCGATACTACAAAGTTTTTAGGAATACATGTCGACTTTAACATGAAATGGAAATCACATATTAATTTTGTTTGCAAAAAACTTAGCAAACTTTCTTATGCTCTTCGTATGCTGAGAAAGACTGTAAACAAAGACGCGCTTTTGACGGCATATCACGGTTGTGTTTCCTCGACGCTTAGGTACGGCATTATTTTCTGGGGAAACTCTGTTGATAAGAATCTTGCATTTAAAGCACAAAAAAAATGTATAAGATCAATTTGTAATCTCAAACAAAGAGATTCATGCAAACCGCATTTCTTAAGCCTAAAAATTTTAACAGTTCCTTGCCTTTATATATTGGAGTGTTGCGTATTCGTTAAAGCAAACTCAAACCTATTTACATTTCACGACCGAGAAAGGCACAGACAGAAAATATGTGCAGTCCAATGTAAAACCAGTCTGTACAAACAGAGTATCTTTGCGAAGGCACCACTCATATATAATAAACTACCTGTATCAATTCGTACCACTATTGATGTTCAAGTATTTAAAAAAAAGTTACAAAATCTCTTGATAGAAAAATGTTATTACACAATAAATGAGTACCTAACAGACGATTTAATTAATTAATTACTTAATCATTAATTAAATGTAATTTTTGTTTTAATATCAATATTATCATTATTAATCTTTACAATTTACAATTAATTAATGAATTTTATAATGTGACATTAATTTGACATTTAATAATTTTGACATATTGTAATCGTTTGGATGTGAGTTTTTGTTTGTATTGATTATATAGAGTATTGATTAATTAGCTATAATTTTATATAATATTGTATGCCCGTTTGTGGCGGGAATACAGAGATCCATATTATGTTTGACTTGTTACACCTGACTTTAATTGTACCTGTATTCCACAATAAAGATTGATTGATTGATTGATTGATAGAGTTTTACAAAAAAAAGGAAAAAAATAAAGCAGTCTAATTTAAAAAAAAATACAACACAAAATGTGTTATCTTTAAAAAAAACTTATATCTAATGAAACTAACTACTACTAACTAACATGAAATGTGTTATCCACTTTTAAAAACTTATATCTAAAGTAACTAACTACTAATAACTAAAACTATTTAAAGTAAAAAAAAAAATTAAATTAAACAAATACAACACAAAATGTTGTTAAAAGTCATAAAATATCTAAATTTTAAAACCTACTATCCGTAAAAATAATTATTATTCTAAGCCAAAACAACAACAGTCTTCAAAACCAGTTCACGAAGCAAACCAAAACCAAAAACCAAAATCAAATCGTATGTCTTTTAAGTTTATAACCTTATCGACTTATTCCTTTACAATATTAATTTCTAACCAAAGTCCAACGCGAATTCAGATTTTCATTTATAAATTAGTTGCCTATGACTTTAGTAATTTACATATTGTGTCATTTGAAAGCGTGATTCAGAACTTGCAAATGAATTTTACTAACGCCATCTATTAACAAAATCCGGAACTAAATATCTAACAACTAACAAAACATCGAGCTTCCCATGGAAATGAGAGGTTTTACCGCGGTAAAAAAATAGCCTACGTTACTCTCCACCCTCCTAACTATCTCCACACACAAAAATCATACCATATAATAGCTTTGTTGCGACGTGAAAGAGGAACAAACAAACACACTTTCGCATTTATAATATTATAGTATATAAGTATGGAGTTATTCCATAGCTAACGACGTCTTCCTTTTGGATTACCTAATTTTTTCTTATTTGTGTAATTATGTTTACGCAGTTATGCATATTATATTATTAGAACATTAAATATTATTCCTAATGATATTTATCCTCTCAATTTACATGATTCAATTATGTACTTTAATTGCTTTAATTAATTTTCAAATAAATAATAAAATTGTCGTCAGTCTACTCTATATTCATATTTCACAAATTATTGTCATACATTTATACCTACATACTGATTCAATCTACAAATCATGGAAATAAATAAGTCATTTTTAGTCTTATTCGAATGTTAAACAAATAACATAGGTACCTACCAAAATAAAAACTAGTTGTGGGTATTCTAAAAGTTTACATCTGGTGTATTGTGTCGATATAGATTACGGTTTTGTTTGATTTTAGTATATTATTATTTTGCCATAATAGATTTTATTTTTCTTATCATTTTGTTTGGGTGCCTGGCGCACTAGTCTTTCCCTTTCGAATTTGTTGCAATCTACATAGTGTCTATACTAGGTATATAAATTATAAAGAAATATTAAATTATATGTAAAATATATGTATAGGTACTATTTATGTTCGAAAATTCATTTCATTGTAAGCAGTTAGTAAATAATTAGATAGTCATAACCGAAGAAAGATTTAATTTGTAAACCTACTTTGTTGCTATTTAGTACGTATTTAGTACGTCCTATTCTTTGAAACCTCTATATCTACTGTACGTAAAAAAAAAATTGAAAGTTAGTCTTCAATTCTAATCCGATTAAGTCTATTTTTAATCAAATAATTCACAGGTTTTCTCGTGATGTCCGGACAGAGAGAATTCCGCCTCCTTATTGTATGTTTAAATTACTTAATGCACAGAAAAAAAAAATATATAATAAAATCCTTAAACATTATCATAAAACAAAGCCCTTTAAGGGCCTTACCGCTCTTGAAATCACTTCGGTGCTGTTCTAAGGAGATTCCCTTGATCACTTGTTGGATGTTTCAATACTATAATAATTGTCCATCTCGTGACGTAGCAGATCCTTGCGTCGAAAACTTATTATTTCGTCGTCACAGTTCCGCTGGTCCGGGGCCGCAATTTTTCTTCTATTCTGAAACTTGGAAAATAAACACATATAGGATACATATATTATTAAAAACGCGAGTCCGACTCCTACACTTCTGATGTTAGATTCAATGTGTAATAGTTATGGAAAAGACAAGAAATATAAATTGGAAGTCATGTTATAAAGCGAGAATCGACAAATATTTGCAACTTGTACTATTATTAATAAAGGTAAACCAAAAAAGCACAATGACTAGTTATTTTTCATGATATTGTGACTTTTTCATATTATTATGGAGGTATGTAAATGATACACATTATTTGCGGCAATTAATTTATTGAAACCCTTAGTTCGCAATGTGCTTTAGTCGTTGGGGAAGAACTAAGGGGAAAGAAACCCCAACGGCACAAGATTACCGCAGTAATATTATATTATATCATTCCACATTTCGTATCAATATTACACATTTTAAAACGGAACAAACAGTACGACAATATTGAATTGAAAGCTGGCTTCCAGTATAGCTTTACAACATTATGACACTACAATCGTTTTAATTAGAATGATACTAAACAATAATTAAATAGACTGGCAGAGTAACATTATAAAAGTATTTCAAAGTACTTAACTTCTGCAGAAGAGCAGCTCACACACTGAATTAAACGAGACAATTACAAACACTCGCTTTTATCAACCCAACTGTCTACCCCCACACCATAATTACGAGTATCACCTGATATACCTACCACAGACAAGACAAACAATTTGTAATTCTACGTAAAAAGATCGTAATAAATACTAATAATAATAAACACAATTCAATAACTGATTTAAACAATTCCAAATCATCAAAATTAATGGTATTTTATAAAATAATTAAAATATTTCTACCGGCAAACAATTTAACTTCCCGTTACAAATAATCACCTATTTTAAAAATTAGCAAGTAGTTGACATTTAACGTTGCTATAAATTTTCAAATACCTTATTTTAATTTTATGTATATTGTATATTATTACCAAATCGTACAATAATATTATGTCTATCTAATTGTACAATAATATTATATTACCATATTTCAAGTGTTTCATGTTACGATTAATACAAATAATACAAGTTGTCAAAATATAAGTACATTATCATTAATGGATACGTTTCCTTTTTATAAAAATCTAAATTTCATATTTTCTATTTATTGAGCAATTATTACATATACCTACATTATAAATATACAATATCTCTCACACGCTTAATTGGAAAAAGCAGACAATATTTAGAGAAGCAGCAAGTGACAACGAAGATGAAAGTATTTTGTTTACGCGTCACTGGTAATGGTCCTATAAGGTCAATGCTAATCATCTGAAATGGCCTACTGCATTCTTTGGGTCTGCCCATTGTGCCTAAGGTATGATGATTTGGTAGTTTATGTGAGTTACAAACATCGCAGTTAGTAATAAATTTAGTAACATCTGCGTGCATTCCAGGCCAAAAATATTTAAGACGGAGACGTTTATGAGTTTTGTAAATACCCAAGTGACCACAAGTCGGTTCATTATGATTTTTTGATATGACATCCTGCCTTTGTTCTTGAGGTATAACCTCTTTCCACTCGAATTCCCTCGTTAAAGGATTGAGGCTTTTAACGAACCTATATAATTTATTGTTTTCAATTCTATAATTTATAAAGGATGCTGGTGACTTAAGACAACCGTCAAAAATATTTAAGTACCATGAATCTTTACTTTGCGGTATATAAGGATCATTAGAGTTTGTGTCAATGGTAGAAATATGTACTGAACGGGATAGACTGTCGGGAACAATATTATCAACACCACGCCTGTGCGTAATATCAAAATTATAAGCGGACAGTCGTACTCCCCAGCGAGCTAAACGTCCCGTCGGATTAGTTAAATTTAAAAACCATTTCAAGGAGGCGTGATCCGTATAGACAAAAAATTTCAGACCATTCTCCAAATAGCAACGCCAATGTTCTATTGCCGTTAGAACAGCCAGCGCTTCTCGCTCTGTCGCGCTGTAGTTACGCTCCTGATTACTGAGAGACTTACTCATGTAATGTATGTATAACCTTTTCTTCACCATTGAGGGTTTGAGTGAGTACAGCACCGATGCCAAAATCACTTGCATCCGCATGAACCTCAAATGGTTTTGAAAAATCTGGGCAGGACAATACAGGAGCAGTGACGAGACAGTTCTTTAGTTTTTGGAATGAATTTTCAGCTTCCGTGGACCAACAGAAAGGAGGAGCGTTTTTCTTCTGAGTAGTTAGTTTGTTTAAGGGCGCGGCGAGTGAACTGAAATTCGGAATGAACCTGCGATACCACGAAGCGGTGCCTAGAAACCTTCTTACTTCTTTACGGTTACATGGAGTTTTATAATTTATAATCGCTTCAATTTTTGAGGGATCAGCTTGCAGACCTTTAGAGTTCACAACGTAACCCAAATAGTTAAGTTCCTCTCTAAAAAACTTACTTTTCTTGAAATTAATGGTTAGATTAGCAAATTTTAACTTATCAAGGACGCCTTTTTATAATGAAATGTGCTTTTCAAATGTAGGTGAAACTATTATAATGTCATCAACAAAAACAAATACCATGTGCTCAAATTCTGGACCGTAAAAAAGAATATCTACTAAACGCTGTTGGGTAGCTGGCGCATTAGTTAGTCCGAAGGGCATTGATTTTAAGTGAAAGGTGCCTCGAGATGGAATATAAAATGCTGTCTTGCATCGGTCATCCTCATTGATTAAAATTTGCCAAAAACTTTTGGATAAATCTAAACTTGTTAAATATTTTGCATCACGAAGGTTATCTAAAATATCAGAAATGTAAGGTAAACTGTAAGCATCTTTTTTGTGATAGCATTGAGTTTCCGGCTGTCCAAACAGAATCGTAGCTCTCCGTTCTTTTTTGGTGTTAATAGGACTGGTGAGGACCACGGGCTTTCACACGGTTCCACTACGTCCTCCTTAAGCATCTCATCAAGTTGTTCAATTAGGACACGTTGCTTTTCAGGGGACATCCTATAGTACCTTTGACGAATGGGAGCAGCATTCCCAGTGTCAATAGTGTGAGTTATCAGAGTGGTTCTACCCAGACCTCGTTCTTCGTAAGAGATTTCCCTAAACTGCTCGATAATGTCATTAGCGACCTGCCTCTGATGATCGTCTAAATGATCGTATGAACGAACATGATCCGGATTATCTGCTATCGAGCTAACGGTCTCATTACTTTGGTCCACTAGCTCAACGGCGTCGAGATGTTTAGGGAAAATATCGAACATCCTCCAAAAGTCCATGCCAAGAATTAGTGAGTTACGAATTTCAGGAACAACGTAAAATTTAAGGGTGTGAGTTTGATTTCTAAATGATATATCTAGGTTTATGGTACCAGTTGCTTTTAGTTTCTGGCCTCCAGCAGCAATAAAATGTGTGTTATTATTATATTTATGAAGAATAACGTCTTTATTTATTAATCGTTCATGAGCATTATTACTGATACGGATGAGCCAGTATCAAGTAAGCCTAGCATCTCATGATTATTGTTGAGTAAGACAGATATATAAGGTCTAGAAAGATTGCTATTTTGGATTGAGGAAATCGTGTAGCAGGGAAAAAATTTGGAAACAATACCCAACCAATCGTTCCATTCAGACGGTTTAAGATTACTTTTATTTGCTATACGATGTCCCCGATCCAATGAAATTAGTTTTTTGGATTGTTATGGCAATCTGGACATTCGGGATAGCGAACATCTTTTTTTCCGCATTTGAAACATATAAGAAAACGAGGTTTATCACATTGTCTTAGAGAATGCGTCTCCGATCTGCATCTCGGACAAAACACATGTTTTATTTTTTCCTTCTCCTCTGTACTCGATACTACCGCAATAGGAAAATTTTTGCTCGTGTTATTATTATTTGAATAGTATTTATTGGGATAATTCGGATTAAATTTATAATTATTTGTAGTTTTAGCGTAGTTGTAAGGTTTTTTGTACATTAGATTAGAAGTTGAAGCGTTACTTCTGTATGCAAACTCTGGTGCAATAGTTTCGGAGGTTACTTTAGGTGGTTCACGAAACTGTGTAAGACGAGATTGGATATCTTCGTAATTACGACACAAGTTCTTCAGTTGATCTATATTATTTATTTTACTAGCTGAAGCCAAGGTACTAGCATAGCACGGACGAATATTATGTAATAAAATTTCTAATTTATCCTCTTCATTCATAGCTTTACTTAGTCTTGAAAACATCCCGTGCATTATGGATAAATAAATAGTAATATTCTCACATTCGCCCTGTGTACGAGCGCGAATTTCCGCAAGAAGGCGGTAGTCGTAGTCCTTAGCGCTAAAATCGTTCTTCAGTAGTTGAACTAATTCACCCCAAGAATTAATATCGTCTTTGATACAACGATACCAGTGCAAGGCATCGTCAGTGAAAATTTCATAAGCAAAATTCAATATTTTATTACAATCTATTGCTCTAGAAATGACAAATTCTTCGACTCTCTGAATGAATGCGTGAACACATGTTTTACCAGAGTATTTGAGTTGACTAATGTCAGATATTAAATTGCGCTCGCAGGTGACAGATATCACAGATGATTCGACAGGTGTAGTTGATATTTGTGTTTTTACAGTTTGAGGTTTAAGAGAATTCAAATCTTTATAAAGCTCTTTATATAGAGATCGTTGAGACTTGTGTAGATCAGTTGTTTTTGAACATGGTTGAATCCTCTCAATACGATAATAGATATGATGTAATAAATTCTCAGTTCTCAAATACAGATTTTTCTCGAATTTATCTTTTAAATGTTTAATGTTACTTTGAGCTTTAAGCAAGGACTCTTTAACACCTTCAAGATCTTCCGAGGGCTTTAAATGAGACTCTAAAATATCTTCTGGTGGAAAATCATTGCAAATTTTGACAATTTGTTTACGAAGTTCTTGGACGGTATCGCCCGGTACAAGACCACGAACAGCGACTTCGTATTCTAATTCCGGTTTTTGTAGCGAAAGATATTGTATTGAATATGACATTTTAACAGATGTGTGCAACACGTTGGGTATGTGTCGTAAAAGTATTAACAACTAATTACAACTAATAAGGCAACTAATAGGGAAAACAATAGCAAAATCAATTTCGATAACCAATATGCAGGTAAAATAAAATTGTGTAGGTCTTAAGTCATATAATAGTTATATAGTATATTGTATTATAAGGAGATTGTTTTAAATTTAGTAACAATTTTACCATATCAGTATATTGATTAATAATGTAACATAAATACCACAACCAAGTACTTCACAAAACTAGAACACTTAATTACACTAAAACTTAACTAATACATAGCACTTTGTGATAAACAAGAAGGCCATGGAACTAACCAACACCACGAAAAACAATAAAAACCGGAATCTAATTCAGTGCGTTGCTTTTTTTATTGGGCGCCATTTGTAACCTTTTTTTCTTTAAGGGTTGAAGAAAAATAAAATATCGAGTCACTGGTTACAATTTAATGAGAAAAAGATAAAAAAGGTAACTCTAAATTTTTATCAAAAACGGTTAAACAAGAATATGTAGTGCTTAGAGTAGACAGAATCGGCTGGGCCGTTATTTAATGAAAAAAAGATACTAAAAGATAAGCTTAGACTAGAGTAGGTTCGCACACTGAATTAAATCCCAGCTTTATATAAAAGTGCTACTGCCCTGGCTAGCGTCCGCGACGAACGAAGGAAATATTAGTGGACCCGTCGAGAAGGTAACCGGTAAGATGAGTGACCGGCGCAGGTAAGTAGGTACTGTCCTCTTGATGACTTTGCGGCTGGCGGCTCCAGATTCTTCGCTGATTGTCGCGCAGGCAGGTCAATACCAGCTTCCCAAAGGTAGTGTACAAAAACCCTGGAACATTATTGTACCAGATATCTTACAACTGCATCACCCGTTCGTAGGTATTTTACGCACTACTGCGCTAAGCCCAGGGAAAGAAGCATAATAGCGATCGAGGTGAGGCAGTCCAGGCAAAATGAACAGATAGCATGATTTTGAAATGATAGAATGGAATGAAAAATATTACAATGAGATGATGATAAAATGTTTTCAAGAATGACTCAACCAAAAGAATGCATGAAATAATAATGAGTGATAAACAAGTACATATTTACAATTACGAACATAATTACAATTTGATACAGAGCGTAAGCCTTTTAGGATTAAAATAATAATCCCACCAAAAACATAAATGTAAAAAAGGAGAGCCAAGTTCAATACAAAAATTATGCTTGGCAGTGGGCTTCGCCGCAAAAAGAATAGAGATCTAAATGAGTGCCAAGTTCTATGCAAAATCGAAATATGTATTTATAGGAACAAAATAACACTGTGAACAAGTATTAAACTCTATTTCTTTGCTTTATTGGATACCTATAATAATTGCTGTTATTTAAAAATGTGAGATCTAAAAGTAGGTTAGATTTGACTTGGCCAGTTTTTATCAGAATTAAAATGTTGAATAACTTTTTAAAATGACTGATGTAATGAAAACTGGCCAAGTCAAAAATCTAACCTACTTTTAGATATCACATTTTTAAATAACAGCAATTATTATAGGTATCCAATAAAGCAAAGAAATAGAGTTTAATACTTGTTCATAATGTTATTTTGTTCCTATAAATACATATTTCGATTTTGCATAGAACTTGGCACTCATTTAGATCTCTATTCTTTTTGCGGCGAAGCCCACTGCCAAGCATAATTTTTGTATTGAACTTGGCTCTCCTTTTTTACATTTATGTTTTTGGTGGGATATCATTACTTTTTTTACAGAAAAATATACCCTGTCCACAAATCTTAGAGACTAAATAGACGTTTCATGGATGACCAGTTTCAGGTGTTAATTAAATAGTGATCACCATAAACCGGAAAGTGAATCGGAAAAACATTAGCTTTTACGGTGACTCGAATATTTGTATGATTATTGAAGAGTTCCTAAAACTGGTATAAAAATAAGTTTAAGCAACCATATTATCATATATAATTATATTCATAATATATTTATCCTGATTAACTGAATTCAAAAGTTATTCTGCTTACAAGAACGAGTATTTGGATATGGAACGAGTATTCGGTATACAGCTAATTTTATACTATTTAGCCGCGTACTAAATATCTAGCTAAATATGACAAACAGGCGATTTTCACACTGCTCCGCGCACCGCCACCGTAGATCTGCCTCACCGCGCATTGTTTTAATGTTGTACCAAAGTATATCAGCTTCTATGAAAAACACGCATGGTACAACACATTACAACGTCTTTCCGCAAGGGACAGCAAAGGGAAAATTGTCCGTAGAAACGCGTAAAATTACGGGTGGGGCTGCGGTGCGGTCAAAAACAGCTATGTTCGAATATCTATTTGGCGGACACTAGCGCCATTGATTAGGGTAGCATAACTCAGCAAACTTCACTCCGTGTACAACAGCCATGTTCATATATCTGTCACACACTAGCGCCATTTAGAAATGGCCATTATTGGAACCTCTATTTTCTGTAAACAGCTGGAAACATTTTCAACTTTCCCTTCATATAAGATGGCCCTCGTTTTACTTCAATACTCCATGCGCTGAAGTATGTCATATTGAGCCCCGCGTGCACAGAGGCCTTAGTGCGAGTTTTACGTGACATAACGGGCTCACAATGTAAATGCGAGTTGACTAAGATTTGTATGGGACCAAAGTTTTTCTTTTCACTGCCGCTAGATGGCTCTGCTTCGGTCCCATACAAATTTTGTATGGGGACACCACTTATTTTTCGACTTTTTTTATTTTTTGATTTTTTCCTACGCTTACACACAATTACCAAGCTGGATTCCAAATTTCATCCTTCTAGGTCATCTGGAAGTAGGTTAGATTTAGGTACTATATGTCAGTCAGTCAGTGCTAAAATTTACGACTTTTTGACCTTCATATCTTTATAACCGTTTGAGCTAGCTTTATGAAATTTGGGCTTCTACATATCCTTATGGATATAATTAAACACACGTAGTTTTATGTGTTTACGTTAAAGAGGTTATGAGTTATAACTCTTTTCACTGCCGCTAGATGGCTCTGCTTCGGTACTATACAAATTTTGTATGGGGAAACCTCTTATTTTTCGACTTTTTTTTATTTTTTGATTTTTTCCTACGCTTACACACAATTACCGAGCTGCATTCCAAATTTCATCCTTCTAGGTCATCTGGAAGTAGGTTAGATTTAGGTACTATATGTCAGTCAGTCAGTCAGTACTAAAATTTACGACTTTTTGACCTTCATATCTTTATAACCGTTTGAGCTAGCTTCATGAAATTTGGGCTTCTACATGTCCTTATGGATATAATTAAACACACGAAGTTTTATGTGTTTACGTTAAAGAGGTTATGAGCTATAAAAGGGTCAAAAGTGACACCAAGTGGTTCGTGTAATATTACACTCGGCGCTGGCTAGCCAGTTCCTTTGCTTGAACTTGGCTTGACACGCTGCCGCGTGTCTAGATGAGCTATAAAAGGGTCAAAAGTGACACCAAGTGGTTCGTGTAATATTACACTCGGCGCTGGCTAGCCAGTTCCTTTGCTTGAACTTGGCTTGACACGCTGCCGCGTGTCTAGATCTTACGACACTTACCCAGTTTTGGGGTTACACGCACACACTTTATTTAGTTATTAAGTTTTATATATTTATCAAAACACACACTTCAGGTGGTGCAATATCGAACTGTAGAACAGAATTATTATTATTTAGTTTTAAATCAAAACAAGAAACAGAAATGATAGTATTAGCTCGGCCGAATTATCTAGACGTTGCTCAAGAATGGACCACGATCCACCACTAATCTCGCATAACGTCGGTAGGAATAAAAAATATTAGATCAAAAACACAAGCGCCTGTCTAATCATCATAGCATCATCTACGGATTGACTAATAAGTGTAATAATGAATTTTACAATTTTTGATTATTTAAATTAAGTTTTATATCATAAATTATTTACTTATTTTTAGTTATTAGAACTCAATAGCGCCTGTTACAAGGGTAACAACCGTTACACAGCCTAACGGTTAGCTATGCAATGGCACGCCTTGCTGGCTGTGTGAACTTGGCACCCGACTTTGTAAAATTTAAATTTTTTTTCTTGATTCTTATAGGTTTTAGTTTGTAGTTGATTGTAGTAACTTTTTTTTCATTTGTAGTAGCTCTAAAAAAAAATTACAGAATTTTGAAAAAAAACTTGGCACCCGGCTTTTGAAAAATTGAAATTTAATACTTGATTCATAAAAAGAATCGTTTGTAGTTGATTGTAGTGAAAAAATTTTTGTTTGTAGTAAAAAAAATAAAGTATTTTTTTGTATTTTAAGTTATTGTGACTTAATATAAAAATTGTTTTTTGTGTTTCTTGTATATTTTAGTATGTAGTTGATAGTAGTATTTTTCTTTTTTTTTTTAAACAGCTCCAAAAAATTTTAAGCGATTTTTTTGTTATTTTTATTTGTAGTAGCCATTTTTTCGTTTGTAGTAACTCTTTTTCGTTTGTAGTTAGTAGTTTTCGTTTGTAGTATCAATTTTATCGTTTGTAGTAACTTTATTTCGTTTGTAGTTAGAATTTTTCGTTTGTAGTAGTAATTTTTTTAATTGTAGTTCGATTGTAGTTAGTAGTTTTCGTTTGTAGTAGCGATTTCTTCGTTTGTAGTAACTTACTTTCGGTTGTAGTTAGAAGTTTTCGTTTGTAGTAGCATTTTTTTTAATTTTTTCGTTTGTAGTAAGTAGTTTTCGTTTGTAGTAGTATTTTTTTTGTTTGTAGTAACTTCTTTTCATTTGTAGTTAGTGATTTTCGTTTGTAGTAGCGATTTTTTTCAATTTTTTCGTTTGTAGTAACTTTATTCCCTTTGTAGTATCAATTTTTTCGTTTGTAGTAACTTTATTTCGCTTGTAGTAAGTAGTTTTCGTTTTTAGTAGTATTTTTTTTGTTTGTAGTAACTTCTTTTCATTTGTAGTTAGTGGTTTTCGTTTGTAGTAGCGATTTTTTTCAAAGTTTTCCTTTGTAGTAACTTTATTTCGTTTGTAGTAACTTCTTTTCGTTTGTAGTGACTTCTTTTCGTTTCTAGTGACTTCTTATCGTTTAAAGTAAGTAGCTTTCGTTTGTAGTAGTATTATTTTTGTTTGTAGTAACTTTATTTCTCTTGTAGTAAGTAGTTTTCGTTTGTAGTAGTATTTTTTTTGGTTGTTGTAAGTTCTTTTCGTTTGTAGTTAGTGGTTTTCATTAATAGTAGCGATTTTTTCCAATTTTTTCGTTTGTAGTAACTTTATTTCGTTTGGAGTATCAATTTTTTCGTTTGTAGTAACTTCTTTTCGTTTGTAGTGACTTCTTTTCGTTTGTAGTGACTTCTTATCGTTTAAAGTAAGAAGCTTTCGTTTGTAGTAGTATTATTTTTGTTTGTAGTAACTTTATTTCGATTGTAGTAAGTAGTTTTCGTTTGTAGTAGTATTTTTTTTGGTTGTTGTAAGTTCTTTTCGTTTGTAGTTAGTGGTTTTCATTTGTAGTAGCGATTTTTTCCAATTTTTTCGTTTGTAGTAACTTTATTTCGTTTGTAATATCAATTTTTTCGTTTGTAGTAACTTATATTCATTTGTAGTGACTTCTTTTCGTTTGTAGTGACTTCTTATCGTTTAAAGTAAGAAGCTTTCGTTTGTAGTAGTATTATTTTTGTTTGTAGTAACTTTATTTCGCGTGTAGTAAGTAGTTTTCGTTTGTAGTAGTATTTTTTTTGGTTGTTGTAAGTTCTTTTCGTTTGTAGTTAGTGGTTTTCATTTGTAGTAGCGATTTTTTCCAATTTTTTCGTTTGTAGTAACTTTATTTCGTTTGTAGTATCAATTTTTTCGTTTGTAGTAACTTCTATTCGTTTGTAGTGACTTGTTTTCGTTTGTAGTGACTTCTTATCGTTTAATGTAAGAAGTTTTCGTTTGTAGTAGTATTATTTTTGTTTGTAGTAACTTTATTTCGCTTGTAGTAAGTAGTGTTCGTTTGTAGTAGTATTTTTTTTGGTTGTTGTAAGTTCTTTTCGTTTATAGTTAGTGGTTTTCATTTGTAGTAGCGATTTTTTCCAATTTTTTCGTTTGTAGTAACTTTATTTCGTTTGTAGTATCAATTTTTTCGTTTGTAGTAACTTCTATTCGTTTGTAGTGACTTATTTTCATTTGTAGTGACTTCTTATCGTTTAAAGTAAGAAGCTTTCGTTTGTAGTAGTATTATTTTTGTTTGTAGTAACTTTATTTCGCTTGTAGTAAGTAGTTTTCGTTTGTAGTAGTATTTTTTTTGGTTGTTGTAAGTTCTTTTCGTTTGTAGTTATTGGTTTTCATTTGTAGTAGCGATTTTTTCCAATTTTTTCGTTTGTAGTAACTTTATTTCGTTTGTAGTATCAATTTTTTCGTTTGTAGTAACTTCTATTCGTTTGTAGTGACTTGTTTTCGTTTGTAGTGACTTCTTATCGTTTAAAGTAAGAAGTTTTCGTTTGTAGTAGTATTATTTTTGTTTGTAGTAACTTTATTTCGCTTGTAGTAAGTAGTGTTCGTTTGTAGTAGTATTTTTTTTGGTTGTTGTAAGTTCTTTTCGTTTATAGTTAGTGGTTTTCATTTGTAGTAGCGATTTTTTCCAATTTTTTCGTTTGTAGTAACTTTATTTCGTTTGTAGTATCAATTTTTTCGTTTGTAGTAAATTCTATTCGTTTGTAGTGACTTTTTTTCGTTTGTAGTGACTTCTTATCGTTTAACGTAAGAAGCTTTCGTTTGAAGTAGTATTATTTTTGTTTGTAGTAAATTTATTTCGCTTGTAGTAAGTAGTTTTCGTTTGTAGTAGTATTTTGTTTGGTTGTTGTAAGTTCTTTTCGTTTATAGTTAGTGGTTTTCATTTGTAATAGCGATTTTTTCCAATTTTTTCGTTTGTAGTAACTTTATTTCGTTTGTAGTATCAATTTTTTTGTTTGTAGTAACTTCTATTCGTTTGTAGTAACTTATTTTCGTTTGTAGTGACTTCTTATCGTTTAAAGTAAGAAGCTTTCGTTTGTAGTAGTATTATTTTTGTTTGTAGTAACTTTATTTCGCGTGTAGTAAGTAGTTTTCGTTTGTAGTAGTATTTTTTTTGGTTGCTGTAAGTTCTTTTCGTTTGTAGTTATTGGTTTTCATTTGTAGTAGCGATTTTTTCCAATTTTTTCGTTTGTAGTAACTTTATTTCGTTTGTAGTATCAATTTTTTCGTTTGTAGTAACTTCTATTCGTTTGTAGTGACTTGTTTTCGTTTGTAGTGACTTCTTATCGTTTAAAGTAAGAAGTTTTCGTTTGTAGTAGTATTATTTTTGTTTGTAGTAACTTTATTTCGCTTGTAGTAAGTAGTGTTCGTTTGTAGTAGTATTTTTTTTGGTTGTTGTAAGTTCTTTTCGTTTATAGTTAGTGGTTTTCATTTGTAGTAGCGATTTTTTCCAATTTTTTCGTTTGTAGTAACTTTATTTCGTTTGTAATATCAATTTTTTCGTTTGTAGTAACTTATATTCATTTGTAGTGACTTCTTTTCGTTTGTAGTGACTTCTTATCGTTTAAAGTAAGAAGCTTTCGTTTGTAGTAGTATTATTTTTGTTTGTAGTAACTTTATTTCGCGTGTAGTAAGTAGTTTTCGTTTGTAGTAGTATTTTTTTTGGTTGTTGTAAGTTCTTTTCGTTTGTAGTTAGTGGTTTTCATTTGTAGTAGCGATTTTTTCCAATTTTTTCGTTTGTAGTAACTTTATTTCGTTTGTAGTATCAATTTTTTCGTTTGTAGTAACTTCTATTCGTTTGTAGTGACTTGTTTTCGTTTGTAGTGACTTCTTATCGTTTAAAGTAAGAAGTTTTCGTTTGTAGTAGTATTATTTTTGTTTGTAGTAACTTTATTTCGCTTGTAGTAAGTAGTTTTCGTTTGTAGTAGTATTTTTTTTGGTTGTTGTAAGTTCTTTTCGTTTGTAGTTAGTGGTTTTCATTTGTAGTAGCGATTTTTTCCAATTTTTTCGTTTGTAGTAACTTTATTTCGTTTGTAATATCAATTTTTTCGTTTGTAGTAACTTATATTCATTTGTAGTGACTTCTTTTCGTTTGTAGTGACTTCTTATCGTTTAAAGTAAGAAGCTTTCGTTTGTAGTAGTATTATTTTTGTTTGTAGTAACTTTATTTCGCGTGTAGTAAGTAGTTTTCGTTTGTAGTAGTATTTTTTTTGGTTGTTGTAAGTTCTTTTCGTTTGTAGTTAGTGGTTTTCATTTGTAGTAGCGATTTTTTCCAATTTTTTCGTTTGTAGTAACTTTATTTCGTTTGTAGTATCAATTTTTTCGTTTGTAGTAACTTCTATTCGTTTGTAGTGACTTGTTTTCGTTTGTAGTGACTTCTTATCGTTTAATGTAAGAAGTTTTCGTTTGTAGTAGTATTATTTTTGTTTGTAGTAACTTTATTTCGCTTGTAGTAAGTAGTGTTCGTTTGTAGTAGTATTTTTTTTGGTTGTTGTAAGTTCTTTTCGTTTATAGTTAGTGGTTTTCATTTGTAGTAGCGATTTTTTCCAATTTTTTCGTTTGTAGTAACTTTATTTCGTTTGTAGTATCAATTTTTTCGTTTGTAGTAACTTCTATTCGTTTGTAGTGACTTATTTTCATTTGTAGTGACTTCTTATCGTTTAAAGTAAGAAGCTTTCGTTTGTAGTAGTATTATTTTTGTTTGTAGTAACTTTATTTCGCTTGTAGTAAGTAGTTTTCGTTTGTAGTAGTATTTTTTTTGGTTGTTGTAAGTTCTTTTCGTTTATAGTTAGTGGTTTTCATTTGTAGTAGCGATTTTTTCCAATTTTTTCGTTTGTAGTAACTTTATTTCGTTTGTAGTATCAATTTTTTCGTTTGTAGTAACTTCTATTCGTTTGTAGTGACTTATTTTCATTTGTAGTGACTTCTTATCGTTTAAAGTAAGAAGCTTTCGTTTGTAGTAGTATTATTTTTGTTTGTAGTAACTTTATTTCGCTTGTAGTAAGTAGTTTTCGTTTGTAGTAGTATTTTTTTTGGTTGTTGTAAGTTCTTTTCGTTTGTAGTTATTGGTTTTCATTTGTAGTAGCGATTTTTTCCAATTTTTTCGTTTGTAGTAACTTTATTTCGTTTGTAGTATCAATTTTTTCGTTTGTAGTAACTTCTATTCGTTTGTAGTGACTTGTTTTCGTTTGTAGTGACTTCTTATCGTTTAAAGTAAGAAGTTTTCGTTTGTAGTAGTATTATTTTTGTTTGTAGTAACTTTATTTCGCTTGTAGTAAGTAGTGTTCGTTTGTAGTAGTATTTTTTTTGGTTGTTGTAAGTTCTTTTCGTTTATAGTTAGTGGTTTTCATTTGTAGTAGCGATTTTTTCCAATTTTTTCGTTTGTAGTAACTTTATTTCGTTTGTAGTATCAATTTTTTCGTTTGTAGTAAATTCTATTCGTTTGTAGTGACTTTTTTTCGTTTGTAGTGACTTCTTATCGTTTAACGTAAGAAGCTTTCGTTTGAAGTAGTATTATTTTTGTTTGTAGTAAATTTATTTCGCTTGTAGTAAGTAGTTTTCGTTTGTAGTAGTATTTTGTTTGGTTGTTGTAAGTTCTTTTCGTTTATAGTTAGTGGTTTTCATTTGTAATAGCGATTTTTTCCAATTTTTTCGTTTGTAGTAACTTTATTTCGTTTGTAGTATCAATTTTTTTGTTTGTAGTAACTTCTATTCGTTTGTAGTAACTTATTTTCGTTTGTAGTGACTTCTTATCGTTTAAAGTAAGAAGCTTTCGTTTGTAGTAGTATTATTTTTGTTTGTAGTAACTTTATTTCGCGTGTAGTAAGTAGTTTTCGTTTGTAGTAGTATTTTTTTTGGTTGCTGTAAGTTCTTTTCGTTTGTAGTTATTGGTTTTCATTTGTAGTAGCGATTTTTTCCAATTTTTTCGTTTGTAGTAACTTTATTTCGTTTGTAGTATCAATTTTTTCGTTTGTAGTAACTTCTATTCGTTTGTAGTGACTTGTTTTCGTTTGTAGTGACTTCTTATCGTTTAAAGTAAGAAGTTTTCGTTTGTAGTAGTATTATTTTTGTTTGTAGTAACTTTATTTCGCTTGTAGTAAGTAGTGTTCGTTTGTAGTAGTATTTTTTTTGGTTGTTGTAAGTTCTTTTCGTTTATAGTTAGTGGTTTTCATTTGTAGTAGCGATTTTTTCCAATTTTTTCGTTTGTAGTAACTTTATTTCGTTTGTAATATCAATTTTTTCGTTTGTAGTAACTTATATTCATTTGTAGTGACTTCTTTTCGTTTGTAGTGACTTCTTATCGTTTAAAGTAAGAAGCTTTCGTTTGTAGTAGTATTATTTTTGTTTGTAGTAACTTTATTTCGCGTGTAGTAAGTAGTTTTCGTTTGTAGTAGTATTTTTTTTGGTTGTTGTAAGTTCTTTTCGTTTGTAGTTAGTGGTTTTCATTTGTAGTAGCGATTTTTTCCAATTTTTTCGTTTGTAGTAACTTTATTTCGTTTGTAGTATCAATTTTTTCGTTTGTAGTAACTTCTATTCGTTTGTAGTGACTTGTTTTCGTTTGTAGTGACTTCTTATCGTTTAAAGTAAGAAGTTTTCGTTTGTAGTAGTATTATTTTTGTTTGTAGTAACTTTATTTCGCTTGTAGTAAGTAGTTTTCGTTTGTAGTAGTATTTTTTTTGGTTGTTGTAAGTTCTTTTCGTTTGTAGTTAGTGGTTTTCATTTGTAGTAGCGATTTTTTCCAATTTTTTCGTTTGTAGTAACTTTATTTCGTTTGTAATATCAATTTTTTCGTTTGTAGTAACTTATATTCATTTGTAGTGACTTCTTTTCGTTTGTAGTGACTTCTTATCGTTTAAAGTAAGAAGCTTTCGTTTGTAGTAGTATTATTTTTGTTTGTAGTAACTTTATTTCGCGTGTAGTAAGTAGTTTTCGTTTGTAGTAGTATTTTTTTTGGTTGTTGTAAGTTCTTTTCGTTTGTAGTTAGTGGTTTTCATTTGTAGTAGCGATTTTTTCCAATTTTTTCGTTTGTAGTAACTTTATTTCGTTTGTAGTATCAATTTTTTCGTTTGTAGTAACTTCTATTCGTTTGTAGTGACTTGTTTTCGTTTGTAGTGACTTCTTATCGTTTAATGTAAGAAGTTTTCGTTTGTAGTAGTATTATTTTTGTTTGTAGTAACTTTATTTCGCTTGTAGTAAGTAGTGTTCGTTTGTAGTAGTATTTTTTTTGGTTGTTGTAAGTTCTTTTCGTTTATAGTTAGTGGTTTTCATTTGTAGTAGCGATTTTTTCCAATTTTTTCGTTTGTAGTAACTTTATTTCGTTTGTAGTATCAATTTTTTCGTTTGTAGTAACTTCTATTCGTTTGTAGTGACTTATTTTCATTTGTAGTGACTTCTTATCGTTTAAAGTAAGAAGCTTTCGTTTGTAGTAGTATTATTTTTGTTTGTAGTAACTTTATTTCGCTTGTAGTAAGTAGTTTTCGTTTGTAGTAGTATTTTTTTTGGTTGTTGTAAGTTCTTTTCGTTTGTAGTTATTGGTTTTCATTTGTAGTAGCGATTTTTTCCAATTTTTTCGTTTGTAGTAACTTTATTTCGTTTGTAGTATCAATTTTTTCGTTTGTAGTAACTTCTATTCGTTTGTAGTGACTTGTTTTCGTTTGTAGTGACTTCTTATCGTTTAAAGTAAGAAGTTTTCGTTTGTAGTAGTATTATTTTTGTTTGTAGTAACTTTATTTCGCTTGTAGTAAGTAGTGTTCGTTTGTAGTAGTATTTTTTTTGGTTGTTGTAAGTTCTTTTCGTTTATAGTTAGTGGTTTTCATTTGTAGTAGCGATTTTTTCCAATTTTTTCGTTTGTAGTAACTTTATTTCGTTTGTAGTATCAATTTTTTCGTTTGTAGTAAATTCTATTCGTTTGTAGTGACTTTTTTTCGTTTGTAGTGACTTCTTATCGTTTAACGTAAGAAGCTTTCGTTTGAAGTAGTATTATTTTTGTTTGTAGTAAATTTATTTCGCTTGTAGTAAGTAGTTTTCGTTTGTAGTAGTATTTTGTTTGGTTGTTGTAAGTTCTTTTCGTTTATAGTTAGTGGTTTTCATTTGTAATAGCGATTTTTTCCAATTTTTTCGTTTGTAGTAACTTTATTTCGTTTGTAGTATCAATTTTTTTGTTTGTAGTAACTTCTATTCGTTTGTAGTAACTTATTTTCGTTTGTAGTGACTTCTTATCGTTTAAAGTAAGAAGCTTTCGTTTGTAGTAGTATTATTTTTGTTTGTAGTAACTTTATTTCGCGTGTAGTAAGTAGTTTTCGTTTGTAGTAGTATTTTTTTTGGTTGCTGTAAGTTCTTTTCGTTTATAGTTAGTGGTTTTCATTTGTAGTAGCGATTTTTTCCAATTTTTTCGTTTGTAGTAACTTTATTTCGTTTGTAGTATCAATTTTTTCGTTTGTAGTAACTTCTATTCGTTTGTAGTGACTTATATTCGTTTGTAGTGACTTCTTATCGTTTAAAGTAAGAAGCTTTCGTTTGTAGTAGTATTATTTTTGTTTGTAGTAACTTTATTTCGCGTGTAGTAAGTAGTTTTCGTTTGTAGTAGTATTTTTTTTGGTTGTTATAAGTTCTTTTCGTTTGTAGTTAGTGGTTTTCATTTGTAGTAGCGATTTTTTCCAATTTTTTCGTTTGTAGTAACTTTATTTCGTTTGTAGTATCAATTTTTTCGCTTGTAGTAACTTCTATTCGTTTGTAGTGACTTATTTTCGTTTGTAGTGACTTCTTATCGTTTAGAGTAAGAAGCTTTCGTTTGTAGTAGTATTATTTTTGTTTGTAGTAACTTTATTTCGCGTGTAGTAAGTAGTTTTCGTTTGTAGTAGTATTTTTTTTGGTTGTTGTAAGTTCTTTTCGTTTGTAGTTAGTGGTTTTCATTTGTAGTAGTGATTTTTTCCAATTTTTTCGTTTGTAGTAACTTTATTTCGTTTGTAGTATCAATTTTTTCGTTTGTAGTAACTTCGCTTCGAAAAAATCGCTACTACAAATGAAAACCACTAACTATAAACGAAAAGAACTTACAACAACCAAAAAAAATACTACTACAAACGAACACTACTTACTACAAGCGAAATAAAGCGGCTGTGTGAACTTGGCACCCGACTTTGTAAAATTTAAATTTTTTTTCTTGATTCTTATAGGTTTTAGTTTGTAGTTGATTGTAGTAACTTTTTTTTCATTTGTAGTAGCTCTAAAAAAAAATTACAGAATTTTGAAAAAAAACTTGGCACCCGGCTTTTGAAAAATTGAAATTTAATACTTGATTCATAAAAAGAATCGTTTGTAGTTGATTGTAGTGAAAAAATTTTTGTTTGTAGTAAAAAAAATAAAGTATTTTTTTGTATTTTAAGTTATTGTGACTTAATATAAAAATTGTTTTTTGTGTTTCTTGTATATTTTAGTATGTAGTTGATAGTAGTATTTTTCTTTTTTTTTTTAAACAGCTCCAAAAAATTTTAAGCGATTTTTTTGTTATTTTTATTTGTAGTAGCCATTTTTTCGTTTGTAGTAACTCTTTTTCGTTTGTAGTTAGTAGTTTTCGTTTGTAGTATCAATTTTATCGTTTGTAGTAACTTTATTTCGTTTGTAGTTAGAATTTTTCGTTTGTAGTAGTAATTTTTTTAATTGTAGTTCGATTGTAGTTAGTAGTTTTCGTTTGTAGTAGCGATTTCTTCGTTTGTAGTAACTTACTTTCGGTTGTAGTTAGAAGTTTTCGTTTGTAGTAGCATTTTTTTTAATTTTTTCGTTTGTAGTAAGTAGTTTTCGTTTGTAGTAGTATTTTTTTTGTTTGTAGTAACTTCTTTTCATTTGTAGTTAGTGATTTTCGTTTGTAGTAGCGATTTTTTTCAATTTTTTCGTTTGTAGTAACTTTATTCCCTTTGTAGTATCAATTTTTTCGTTTGTAGTAACTTTATTTCGCTTGTAGTAAGTAGTTTTCGTTTTTAGTAGTATTTTTTTTGTTTGTAGTAACTTCTTTTCATTTGTAGTTAGTGGTTTTCGTTTGTAGTAGCGATTTTTTTCAAAGTTTTCCTTTGTAGTAACTTTATTTCGTTTGTAGTAACTTCTTTTCGTTTGTAGTGACTTCTTTTCGTTTCTAGTGACTTCTTATCGTTTAAAGTAAGTAGCTTTCGTTTGTAGTAGTATTATTTTTGTTTGTAGTAACTTTATTTCTCTTGTAGTAAGTAGTTTTCGTTTGTAGTAGTATTTTTTTTGGTTGTTGTAAGTTCTTTTCGTTTGTAGTTAGTGGTTTTCATTAATAGTAGCGATTTTTTCCAATTTTTTCGTTTGTAGTAACTTTATTTCGTTTGGAGTATCAATTTTTTCGTTTGTAGTAACTTCTTTTCGTTTGTAGTGACTTCTTTTCGTTTGTAGTGACTTCTTATCGTTTAAAGTAAGAAGCTTTCGTTTGTAGTAGTATTATTTTTGTTTGTAGTAACTTTATTTCGATTGTAGTATCAATTTTTTCGTTTGTAGTAACTTCTATTCGTTTGTAGTGACTTGTTTTCGTTTGTAGTGACTTCTTATCGTTTAATGTAAGAAGTTTTCGTTTGTAGTAGTATTATTTTTGTTTGTAGTAACTTTATTTCGCTTGTAGTAAGTAGTGTTCGTTTGTAGTAGTATTTTTTTTGGTTGTTGTAAGTTCTTTTCGTTTATAGTTAGTGGTTTTCATTTGTAGTAGCGATTTTTTCCAATTTTTTCGTTTGTAGTAACTTTATTTCGTTTGTAGTATCAATTTTTTCGTTTGTAGTAACTTCTATTCGTTTGTAGTGACTTATTTTCATTTGTAGTGACTTCTTATCGTTTAAAGTAAGAAGCTTTCGTTTGTAGTAGTATTATTTTTGTTTGTAGTAACTTTATTTCGCTTGTAGTAAGTAGTTTTCGTTTGTAGTAGTATTTTTTTTGGTTGTTGTAAGTTCTTTTCGTTTGTAGTTATTGGTTTTCATTTGTAGTAGCGATTTTTTCCAATTTTTTCGTTTGTAGTAACTTTATTTCGTTTGTAGTATCAATTTTTTCGTTTGTAGTAACTTCTATTCGTTTGTAGTGACTTGTTTTCGTTTGTAGTGACTTCTTATCGTTTAAAGTAAGAAGTTTTCGTTTGTAGTAGTATTATTTTTGTTTGTAGTAACTTTATTTCGCTTGTAGTAAGTAGTGTTCGTTTGTAGTAGTATTTTTTTTGGTTGTTGTAAGTTCTTTTCGTTTATAGTTAGTGGTTTTCATTTGTAGTAGCGATTTTTTCCAATTTTTTCGTTTGTAGTAACTTTATTTCGTTTGTAGTATCAATTTTTTCGTTTGTAGTAAATTCTATTCGTTTGTAGTGACTTTTTTTCGTTTGTAGTGACTTCTTATCGTTTAACGTAAGAAGCTTTCGTTTGAAGTAGTATTATTTTTGTTTGTAGTAAATTTATTTCGCTTGTAGTAAGTAGTTTTCGTTTGTAGTAGTATTTTGTTTGGTTGTTGTAAGTTCTTTTCGTTTATAGTTAGTGGTTTTCATTTGTAATAGCGATTTTTTCCAATTTTTTCGTTTGTAGTAACTTTATTTCGTTTGTAGTATCAATTTTTTTGTTTGTAGTAACTTCTATTCGTTTGTAGTAACTTATTTTCGTTTGTAGTGACTTCTTATCGTTTAAAGTAAGAAGCTTTCGTTTGTAGTAGTATTATTTTTGTTTGTAGTAACTTTATTTCGCGTGTAGTAAGTAGTTTTCGTTTGTAGTAGTATTTTTTTTGGTTGCTGTAAGTTCTTTTCGTTTGTAGTTATTGGTTTTCATTTGTAGTAGCGATTTTTTCCAATTTTTTCGTTTGTAGTAACTTTATTTCGTTTGTAGTATCAATTTTTTCGTTTGTAGTAACTTCTATTCGTTTGTAGTGACTTGTTTTCGTTTGTAGTGACTTCTTATCGTTTAAAGTAAGAAGTTTTCGTTTGTAGTAGTATTATTTTTGTTTGTAGTAACTTTATTTCGCTTGTAGTAAGTAGTGTTCGTTTGTAGTAGTATTTTTTTTGGTTGTTGTAAGTTCTTTTCGTTTATAGTTAGTGGTTTTCATTTGTAGTAGCGATTTTTTCCAATTTTTTCGTTTGTAGTAACTTTATTTCGTTTGTAATATCAATTTTTTCGTTTGTAGTAACTTATATTCATTTGTAGTGACTTCTTTTCGTTTGTAGTGACTTCTTATCGTTTAAAGTAAGAAGCTTTCGTTTGTAGTAGTATTATTTTTGTTTGTAGTAACTTTATTTCGCGTGTAGTAAGTAGTTTTCGTTTGTAGTAGTATTTTTTTTGGTTGTTGTAAGTTCTTTTCGTTTGTAGTTAGTGGTTTTCATTTGTAGTAGCGATTTTTTCCAATTTTTTCGTTTGTAGTAACTTTATTTCGTTTGTAGTATCAATTTTTTCGTTTGTAGTAACTTCTATTCGTTTGTAGTGACTTGTTTTCGTTTGTAGTGACTTCTTATCGTTTAAAGTAAGAAGTTTTCGTTTGTAGTAGTATTATTTTTGTTTGTAGTAACTTTATTTCGCTTGTAGTAAGTAGTTTTCGTTTGTAGTAGTATTTTTTTTGGTTGTTGTAAGTTCTTTTCGTTTGTAGTTAGTGGTTTTCATTTGTAGTAGCGATTTTTTCCAATTTTTTCGTTTGTAGTAACTTTATTTCGTTTGTAATATCAATTTTTTCGTTTGTAGTAACTTATATTCATTTGTAGTGACTTCTTTTCGTTTGTAGTGACTTCTTATCGTTTAAAGTAAGAAGCTTTCGTTTGTAGTAGTATTATTTTTGTTTGTAGTAACTTTATTTCGCGTGTAGTAAGTAGTTTTCGTTTGTAGTAGTATTTTTTTTGGTTGTTGTAAGTTCTTTTCGTTTGTAGTTAGTGGTTTTCATTTGTAGTAGCGATTTTTTCCAATTTTTTCGTTTGTAGTAACTTTATTTCGTTTGTAGTATCAATTTTTTCGTTTGTAGTAACTTCTATTCGTTTGTAGTGACTTGTTTTCGTTTGTAGTGACTTCTTATCGTTTAATGTAAGAAGTTTTCGTTTGTAGTAGTATTATTTTTGTTTGTAGTAACTTTATTTCGCTTGTAGTAAGTAGTGTTCGTTTGTAGTAGTATTTTTTTTGGTTGTTGTAAGTTCTTTTCGTTTATAGTTAGTGGTTTTCATTTGTAGTAGCGATTTTTTCCAATTTTTTCGTTTGTAGTAACTTTATTTCGTTTGTAGTATCAATTTTTTCGTTTGTAGTAACTTCTATTCGTTTGTAGTGACTTATTTTCATTTGTAGTGACTTCTTATCGTTTAAAGTAAGAAGCTTTCGTTTGTAGTAGTATTATTTTTGTTTGTAGTAACTTTATTTCGCTTGTAGTAAGTAGTTTTCGTTTGTAGTAGTATTTTTTTTGGTTGTTGTAAGTTCTTTTCGTTTGTAGTTATTGGTTTTCATTTGTAGTAGCGATTTTTTCCAATTTTTTCGTTTGTAGTAACTTTATTTCGTTTGTAGTATCAATTTTTTCGTTTGTAGTAACTTCTATTCGTTTGTAGTGACTTGTTTTCGTTTGTAGTGACTTCTTATCGTTTAAAGTAAGAAGTTTTCGTTTGTAGTAGTATTATTTTTGTTTGTAGTAACTTTATTTCGCTTGTAGTAAGTAGTGTTCGTTTGTAGTAGTATTTTTTTTGGTTGTTGTAAGTTCTTTTCGTTTATAGTTAGTGGTTTTCATTTGTAGTAGCGATTTTTTCCAATTTTTTCGTTTGTAGTAACTTTATTTCGTTTGTAGTATCAATTTTTTCGTTTGTAGTAAATTCTATTCGTTTGTAGTGACTTTTTTTCGTTTGTAGTGACTTCTTATCGTTTAACGTAAGAAGCTTTCGTTTGAAGTAGTATTATTTTTGTTTGTAGTAAATTTATTTCGCTTGTAGTAAGTAGTTTTCGTTTGTAGTAGTATTTTGTTTGGTTGTTGTAAGTTCTTTTCGTTTATAGTTAGTGGTTTTCATTTGTAATAGCGATTTTTTCCAATTTTTTCGTTTGTAGTAACTTTATTTCGTTTGTAGTATCAATTTTTTTGTTTGTAGTAACTTCTATTCGTTTGTAGTAACTTATTTTCGTTTGTAGTGACTTCTTATCGTTTAAAGTAAGAAGCTTTCGTTTGTAGTAGTATTATTTTTGTTTGTAGTAACTTTATTTCGCGTGTAGTAAGTAGTTTTCGTTTGTAGTAGTATTTTTTTTGGTTGCTGTAAGTTCTTTTCGTTTATAGTTAGTGGTTTTCATTTGTAGTAGCGATTTTTTCCAATTTTTTCGTTTGTAGTAACTTTATTTCGTTTGTAGTATCAATTTTTTCGTTTGTAGTAACTTCTATTCGTTTGTAGTGACTTATATTCGTTTGTAGTGACTTCTTATCGTTTAAAGTAAGAAGCTTTCGTTTGTAGTAGTATTATTTTTGTTTGTAGTAACTTTATTTCGCGTGTAGTAAGTAGTTTTCGTTTGTAGTAGTATTTTTTTTGGTTGTTATAAGTTCTTTTCGTTTGTAGTTAGTGGTTTTCATTTGTAGTAGCGATTTTTTCCAATTTTTTCGTTTGTAGTAACTTTATTTCGTTTGTAGTATCAATTTTTTCGCTTGTAGTAACTTCTATTCGTTTGTAGTGACTTATTTTCGTTTGTAGTGACTTCTTATCGTTTAGAGTAAGAAGCTTTCGTTTGTAGTAGTATTATTTTTGTTTGTAGTAACTTTATTTCGCGTGTAGTAAGTAGTTTTCGTTTGTAGTAGTATTTTTTTTGGTTGTTGTAAGTTCTTTTCGTTTGTAGTTAGTGGTTTTCATTTGTAGTAGTGATTTTTTCCAATTTTTTCGTTTGTAGTAACTTTATTTCGTTTGTAGTATCAATTTTTTCGTTTGTAGTAACTTCGCTTCGAAAAAATCGCTACTACAAATGAAAACCACTAACTATAAACGAAAAGAACTTACAACAACCAAAAAAAATACTACTACAAACGAACACTACTTACTACAAGCGAAATAAAGCTACTACAAACAAAAATAATACTACTACAAACGAAAGCTTCTTACTTTAAACGATAAGAAGTCAATAAAACCAAAAGAAGTCACTACAAACGAATATAAGTTACTACAAACGAAAAAATTGATACTACAAACGAAATAAAGTTACTACAAACGAAAAAATTGGAAAAAATCGCTACTACAAATGGAAACCACTAACTATAAACGAAAAGAACTTACAACAACCAAAAAAAATACTACTACAAACGAAAACTACTTACTACAAGCGAAATAAAGTTACTACAAACAAAAATAATACAACTACAAACGAAAGCTTCTTACTTTAAACGATAAGAATTCACTACAAACGAAAAGAAGTCACTACAAACGAATATAAGTTACTACAAACGAAAAAATTGATACTACAAACGAAATAAAGTTACTACAAACGAAAAAATTGGAAAAAATCGCTACTACAAATGAAAACCACTAACTACAAACGAAAAGAACTTACAACAACCAAAAAAAATACTACTACAAACGAAAACTACTTACTACAAGCGAAATAAAGATACTACAAACAAAAATAATACAACTTCAAACGAAAGCTTCTTACTTTTAACGATAAGAAGTCACTAGAAACGAAAAGAAGTCACTACAAACGAAAAGAAGTTACTACAAACGAAATAAAGTTACTACAAACGAAAAAATTGGAAAAAATCGCTACTACAAATGAAAACCAATAACTACAAACGAAAAGAACTTACAACAACCAAAAAAAATACTACTACAAACGAAAACTACTTACTACAAGCGAAATAAAGTTACTACAAACAAAAATAATACTACTACAAACGAAAGCTTCTTACTTTAAACGATAAGAAGTCAATAAAACCAAAAGAAGTCACTACAAACGAATATAAGTTACTACAAACGAAAAAATTGGAAAAAATCGCTACTACAAATGGAAACCACTAACTATAAACGAAAAGAACTTACAACAACCAAAAAAAATACTACTACAAACGAAAACTACTTACTACAAGCGAAATAAAGTTACTACAAACAAAAATAATACAACTACAAACGAAAGCTTCTTACTTTAAACGATAAGAATTCACTACAAACGAAAAGAAGTCACTACAAACGAATATAAGTTACTACAAACGAAAAAATTGATACTACAAACGAAATAAAGTTACTACAAACGAAAAAATTGGAAAAAATCGCTACTACAAATGAAAACCACTAACTACAAACGAAAAGAACTTACAACAACCAAAAAAAATACTACTACAAACGAAAACTACTTACTACAAGCGAAATAAAGATACTACAAACAAAAATAATACAACTTCAAACGAAAGCTTCTTACTTTTAACGATAAGAAGTCACTAGAAACGAAAAGAAGTCACTACAAACGAAAAGAAGTTACTACAAACGAAATAAAGTTACTACAAACGAAAAAATTGGAAAAAATCGCTACTACAAATGAAAACCAATAACTACAAACGAAAAGAACTTACAACAACCAAAAAAAATACTACTACAAACGAAAACTACTTACTACAAGCGAAATAAAGTTACTACAAACAAAAATAATACTACTACAAACGAAAGCTTCTTACTTTAAACGATAAGAAGTCACTACAAACGAAAATAAGTCACTACAAACGAATAGAAGTTACTACAAACGAAAAAATTGATACTACAAACGAAATAAAGTTACTACAAACGAAAAAATTGGAAAAAATCGCTATTACAAATGAAAACCACTAACTATAAACGAAAAGAACTTACAACAACCAAAAAAAATACTACTACAAACGAAAACTACTTACTACAAGCGAAATAAAGTTACTACAAACAAAAATAATACAACTACAAACGAAAGCTTCTTACTTTTAACGATAAGAAGTCACTAGAAACGAAAAGAAGTCACTACAAACGAAAAGAAACTACTACAAACGAAATAAAGTTACTACAAACGAAAAAATTGGAAAAAATCGCTACTACAAATGAAAACCAATAACTACAAACGAAAAGAACTTACAACAACCAAAAAAAATACTACTACAAACGAAAACTACTTACTACAAGCGAAATAAAGTTACTACAAACAAAAATAATACTACTACAAACGAAAGCTTCTTACTTTAAACGATAAGAAGTCACTACAAACGAAAATAAGTCACTACAAACGAATAGAAGTTACTACAAACGAAAAAATTGATACTACAAACGAAATAAAGTTACTACAAACGAAAAAATTGGAAAAAATCGCTACTACAAATGAAAACCACTAACTACAAACGTAAAAGAACTTACAACAACCAAAAAAAATACTACTACAAACGAAAACTACTTACTACAAGCGAAATAAAGTTACTACAAACAAAAATAATACTACTACAAACGAAAGCTTCTTACTTTAAACGATAAGAAGTCACTACAAACGAAAATAAGTCACTACAAACGAATAGAAGTTACTACAAACGAAAAAATTGATACTACAAACGAAATAAAGTTACTACAAACGAAAAAATTGGAAAAAATCGCTACTACAAATGAAAACCACTAACTACAAACGAAAAGAACTTACAACAACCAAAAAAAATACTACTACAAACGAAAACTACTTACTACAAGCGAAATAAAGATACTACAAACAAAAATAATACAACTTCAAACGAAAGCTTCTTACTTTTAACGATAAGAAGTCACTAGAAACGAAAAGAAGTCACTACAAACGAAAAGAAGTTACTACAAACGAAATAAAGTTACTACAAACGAAAAAATTGGAAAAAATCGCTACTACAAATGAAAACCACTAACTACAAACGAAAAGAACTTACAACAACCAAAAAAAATACTACTACAAACGAAAACTTCTTACTTTAAACGATAAGAAGTCACTACAAACGAAAACAAGTCACTACAAACGAATAGAAGTTACTACAAACGAAAAAATTGATACTACAAACGAAATAAAGTTACTACAAACGAAAAAATTGGAAAAAATCGCTACTACAAATGAAAACCAATAACTACAAACGAAAAGAACTTACAACAACCAAAAAAAATACTACTACAAACGAAAACTACTTACTACAAGCGAAATAAAGTTACTACAAACAAAAATAATACTACTACAAACGAAAGCTTCTTACTTTAAACGATAAGAAGTCACTACAAATGAAAATAAGTCACTACAAACGAATAGAAGTTACTACAAACGAAAAAATTGATACTACAAACGAAATAAAGTTACTACAAACGAAAAAATTGGAAAAAATCGCTACTACAAATGAAAACCACTAACTATAAACGAAAAGAACTTACAACAACCAAAAAAAATACTACTACAAACGAACACTACTTACTACAAGCGAAATAAAGTTACTACAAACAAAAATAATACTACTACAAACGAAAACTTCTTACATTAAACGATAAGAAGTCACTACAAACGAAAACAAGTCACTACAAACGAATAGAAGTTACTACAAACGAAAAAATTGATACTACAAACGAAATAAAGTTACTACAAACGAAAAAATTGGAAAAAATCGCTACTACAAATGAAAACCACTAACTACAAACGAAAAGAACTTACAACAACCAAAAAAAATACTACTACAAACGAAAACTACTTACTACACGCGAAATAAAGTTACTACAAACAAAAATAATACTACTACAAACGAAAGCTTCTTACTTTAAACGATAAGAAGTCACTACAAACGAAAAGAAGTCACTACAAATGAATATAAGTTACTACAAACGAAAAAATTGATATTACAAACGAAATAAAGTTACTACAAACGAAAAAATTGGAAAAAATCGCTACTACAAATGAAAACCACTAACTACAAACGAAAAGAACTTACAACAACCAAAAAAAATACTACTACAAACGAAAACTACTTACTACAAGCGAAATAAAGTTACTACAAACAAAAATAATACTACTACAAACGAAAACTTCTTACTTTAAACGATAAGAAGTCACTACAAACGAAAACAAGTCACTACAAACGAATAGAAGTTACTACAAACGAAAAAATTGATACTACAAACGAAATAAAGTTACTACAAACGAAAAAATTGGAAAAAATCGCTACTACAAATGAAAACCACTAACTACAAACGAAAAGAACTTACAACAACCAAAAAAAATACTACTACAAACGAAAACTACTTACTACACGCGAAATAAAGTTACTACAAACAAAAATAATACTACTACAAACGAAAGCTTCTTACTTTAAACGATAAGAAGTCACTACAAACGAAAAGAAGTCACTACAAATGAATATAAGTTACTACAAACGAAAAAATTGATATTACAAACGAAATAAAGTTACTACAAACGAAAAAATTGGAAAAAATCGCTACTACAAATGAAAACCACTAACTATAAACGAAAAGAACTTACAACAACCAAAAAAAATACTACTACAAACGAACACTACTTACTACAAGCGAAATAAAGTTACTACAAACAAAAATAATACTACTACAAACGAAAACTTCTTACTTTAAACGATAAGAAGTCACTACAAACGAAAACAAGTCACTACAAACGAATAGAAGTTACTACAAACGAAAAAATTGATACTACAAACGAAATAAAGTTACTACAAACGAAAAAATTGGAAAAAATCGCTACTACAAATGAAAACCAATAACTACAAACGAAAAGAACTTACAGCAACCAAAAAAAATACTACTACAAACGAAAACTACTTACTACACGCGAAATAAAGTTACTACAAACAAAAATAATACTACTACAAACGAAAGCTTCTTACTTTAAACGATAAGAAGTCACTACAAACGAAAATAAGTTACTACAAACGAATAGAAGTTACTACAAACAAAAAAATTGATACTACAAACGAAATAAAGTTACTACAAACGAAAAAATTGGAAAAAATCGCTATTACAAATGAAAACCACTAACTATAAACGAAAAGAACTTACAACAACCAAACAAAATACTACTACAAACGAAAACTACTTACTACAAGCGAAATAAATTTACTACAAACAAAAATAATACTACTTCAAACGAAAGCTTCTTACGTTAAACGATAAGAAGTCACTACAAACGAAAAAAAGTCACTACAAACGAATAGAATTTACTACAAACGAAAAAATTGATACTACAAACGAAATAAAGTTACTACAAACGAAAAAATTGGAAAAAATCGCTACTACAAATGAAAACCACTAACTATAAACGAAAAGAACTTACAACAACCAAAAAAAATACTACTACAAACGAACACTACTTACTACAAGCGAAATAAAGTTACTACAAACAAAAATAATACTACTACAAACGAAAACTTCTTACTTTAAACGATAAGAAGTCACTACAAACGAAAACAAGTCACTACAAACGAATAGAAGTTACTACAAACGAAAAAATTGATACTACAAACGAAATAAAGTTACTACAAACGAAAAAATTGGAAAAAATCGCTACTACAAATGAAAACCAATAACTACAAACGAAAAGAACTTACAACAACCAAAAAAAATACTACTACAAACGAAAACTACTTACTACAAGCGAAATAAAGTTACTACAAACAAAAATAATACTACTACAAACGAAAGCTTCTTACTTTAAACGATAAGAAGTCACTACAAATGAAAATAAGTCACTACAAACGAATAGAAGTTACTACAAACGAAAAAATTGATACTACAAACGAAATAAAGTTACTACAAACGAAAAAATTGGAAAAAATCGCTACTACAAATGAAAACCACTAACTATAAACGAAAAGAACTTACAACAACCAAAAAAAATACTACTACAAACGAAAACTACTTACTACAAGCGAAATAAAGTTACTACAAACAAAAATAATACTACTACAAACGAAAGCTTCTTACTTTAAACGATAAGAAGTCACTACAAATGAAAATAAGTCACTACAAACGAATAGAAGTTACTACAAACGAAAAAATTGATACTACAAACGAAATAAAGTTACTACAAACGAAAAAATTGGAAAAAATCGCTACTACAAATGAAAACCACTAACTATAAACGAAAAGAACTTACAACAACCAAAAAAAATACTACTACAAACGAACACTACTTACTACAAGCGAAATAAAGTTACTACAAACAAAAATAATACTACTACAAACGAAAACTTCTTACATTAAACGATAAGAAGTCACTACAAACGAAAACAAGTCACTACAAACGAATAGAAGTTACTACAAACGAAAAAATTGATACTACAAACGAAATAAAGTTACTACAAACGAAAAAATTGGAAAAAATCGCTACTACAAATGAAAACCACTAACTACAAACGAAAAGAACTTACAACAACCAAAAAAAATACTACTACAAACGAAAACTACTTACTACACGCGAAATAAAGTTTCTACAAACAAAAATAATACTACTACAAACGAAAGCTTCTTACTTTAAACGATAAGAAGTCACTACAAACGAAAAGAAGTCACTACAAATGAATATAAGTTACTACAAACGAAAAAATTGATATTACAAACGAAATAAAGTTACTACAAACGAAAAAATTGGAAAAAATCGCTACTACAAATGAAAACCACTAACTACAAACGAAAAGAACTTACAACAACCAAAAAAAATACTACTACAAACGAAAACTACTTACTACAAGCGAAATAAAGTTACTACAAACAAAAATAATACTACTACAAACGAAAACTTCTTACTTTAAACGATAAGAAGTCACTACAAACGAAAACAAGTCACTACAAACGAATAGAAGTTACTACAAACGAAAAAATTGATACTACAAACGAAATAAAGTTACTACAAACGAAAAAATTGGAAAAAATCGCTACTACAAATGAAAACCACTAACTACAAACGAAAAGAACTTACAACAACCAAAAAAAATACTACTACAAACGAAAACTACTTACTACACGCGAAATAAAGTTACTACAAACAAAAATAATACTACTACAAACGAAAACTTCTTACTTTAAACGATAAGAAGTCACTACAAACGAAAACAAGTCACTACAAATGAATATAAGTTACTACAAACGAAAAAATTGATATTACAAACGAAATAAAGTTACTACAAACGAAAAAATTGGAAAAAATCGCTACTACAAATGAAAACCACTAACTATAAACGAAAAGAACTTACAACAACCAAAAAAAATACTACTACAAACGAACACTACTTACTACAAGCGAAATAAAGTTACTACAAACAAAAATAATACTACTACAAACGAAAACTTCTTACTTTAAACGATAAGAAGTCACTACAAACGAAAACAAGTCACTACAAACGAATAGAAGTTACTACAAACGAAAAAATTGATACTACAAACGAAATAAAGTTACTACAAACGAAAAAATTGGAAAAAATCGCTACTACAAATGAAAACCAATAACTACAAACGAAAAGAACTTACAGCAACCAAAAAAAATACTACTACAAACGAAAACTACTTACTACACGCGAAATAAAGTTACTACAAACAAAAATAATACTACTACAAACGAAAGCTTCTTACTTTAAACGATAAGAAGTCACTACAAACGAAAATAAGTTACTACAAACGAATAGAAGTTACTACAAACAAAAAAATTGATACTACAAACGAAATAAAGTTACTACAAACGAAAAAATTGGAAAAAATCGCTATTACAAATGAAAACCACTAACTATAAACGAAAAGAACTTACAACAACCAAACAAAATACTACTACAAACGAAAACTACTTACTACAAGCGAAATAAATTTACTACAAACAAAAATAATACTACTTCAAACGAAAGCTTCTTACGTTAAACGATAAGAAGTCACTACAAACGAAAAAAAGTCACTACAAACGAATAGAATTTACTACAAACGAAAAAATTGATACTACAAACGAAATAAAGTTACTACAAACGAAAAAATTGGAAAAAATCGCTACTACAAATGAAAACCACTAACTATAAACGAAAAGAACTTACAACAACCAAAAAAAATACTACTACAAACGAACACTACTTACTACAAGCGAAATAAAGTTACTACAAACAAAAATAATACTACTACAAACGAAAACTTCTTACTTTAAACGATAAGAAGTCACTACAAACGAAAACAAGTCACTACAAACGAATAGAAGTTACTACAAACGAAAAAATTGATACTACAAACGAAATAAAGTTACTACAAACGAAAAAATTGGAAAAAATCGCTACTACAAATGAAAACCAATAACTACAAACGAAAAGAACTTACAACAACCAAAAAAAATACTACTACAAACGAAAACTACTTACTACAAGCGAAATAAAGTTACTACAAACAAAAATAATACTACTACAAACGAAAGCTTCTTACTTTAAACGATAAGAAGTCACTACAAATGAAAATAAGTCACTACAAACGAATAGAAGTTACTACAAACGAAAAAATTGATACTACAAACGAAATAAAGTTACTACAAACGAAAAAATTGGAAAAAATCGCTACTACAAATGAAAACCACTAACTATAAACGAAAAGAACTTACAACAACCAAAAAAAATACTACTACAAACGAACACTACTTACTACAAGCGAAATAAAGTTACTACAAACAAAAATAATACTACTACAAACGAAAACTTCTTACATTAAACGATAAGAAGTCACTACAAACGAAAACAAGTCACTACAAACGAATAGAAGTTACTACAAACGAAAAAATTGATACTACAAACGAAATAAAGTTACTACAAACGAAAAAATTGGAAAAAATCGCTACTACAAATGAAAACCACTAACTACAAACGAAAAGAACTTACAACAACCAAAAAAAATACTACTACAAACGAAAACTACTTACTACACGCGAAATAAAGTTACTACAAACAAAAATAATACTACTACAAACGAAAGCTTCTTACTTTAAACGATAAGAAGTCACTACAAACGAAAAGAAGTCACTACAAATGAATATAAGTTACTACAAACGAAAAAATTGATATTACAAACGAAATAAAGTTACTACAAACGAAAAAATTGGAAAAAATCGCTACTACAAATGAAAACCACTAACTACAAACGAAAAGAACTTACAACAACCAAAAAAAATACTACTACAAACGAAAACTACTTACTACAATCGAAATAAAGTTACTACAAACAAAAATAATACTACTACAAACGAAAGCTTCTTACTTTAAACGATAAGAAGTCACTACAAACGAAAAGAAGTCACTACAAACGAAAAGAAGTTACTACAAACGAAAAAATTGATACTCCAAACGAAATAAAGTTACTACAAACGAAAAAATTGGAAAAAATCGCTACTATTAATGAAAACCACTAACTACAAACGAAAAGAACTTACAACAACCAAAAAAAATACTACTACAAACGAAAACTACTTACTACAAGAGAAATAAAGTTACTACAAACAAAAATAATACTACTACAAACGAAAGCTACTTACTTTAAACGATAAGAAGTCACTAGAAACGAAAAGAAGTCACTACAAACGAAAAGAAGTTACTACAAACGAAATAAAGTTACTACAAAGGAAAACTTTGAAAAAAATCGCTACTACAAACGAAAACCACTAACTACAAATGAAAAGAAGTTACTACAAACAAAAAAAATACTACTAAAAACGAAAACTACTTACTACAAGCGAAATAAAGTTACTACAAACGAAAAAATTGATACTACAAAGGGAATAAAGTTACTACAAACGAAAAAATTGAAAAAAATCGCTACTACAAACGAAAATCACTAACTACAAATGAAAAGAAGTTACTACAAACAAAAAAAATACTACTACAAACGAAAACTACTTACTACAAACGAAAAAATTAAAAAAAATGCTACTACAAACGAAAACTTCTAACTACAACCGAAAGTAAGTTACTACAAACGAAGAAATCGCTACTACAAACGAAAACTACTAACTACAATCGAACTACAATTAAAAAAATTACTACTACAAACGAAAAATTCTAACTACAAACGAAATAAAGTTACTACAAACGATAAAATTGATACTACAAACGAAAACTACTAACTACAAACGAAAAAGAGTTACTACAAACGAAAAAATGGCTACTACAAATAAAAATAACAAAAAAATCGCTTAAAATTTTTTGGAGCTGTTTAAAAAAAAAAAGAAAAATACTACTATCAACTACATACTAAAATATACAAGAAACACAAAAAACAATTTTTATATTAAGTCACAATAACTTAAAATACAAAAAAATACTTTATTTTTTTTACTACAAACAAAAATTTTTTCACTACAATCAACTACAAACGATTCTTTTTATGAATCAAGTATTAAATTTCAATTTTTCAAAAGCCGGGTGCCAAGTTTTTTTTCAAAATTCTGTAATTTTTTTTTAGAGCTACTACAAATGAAAAAAAAGTTACTACAATCAACTACAAACTAAAACCTATAAGAATCAAGAAAAAAAATTTAAATTTTACAAAGTCGGGTGCCAAGTTCACACAGCCCCCCATCCCTTGGGCTAATAAAGCCAAATATCTCGGTGTTACTTTCGACAGCCGAATGAACTTTCATACACATATTAAAAATGTTAAAAATAGGGCCGCTTTCATACTGGGGCGACTATACCCAATGTTAAATAAGTCGAGTAAAATGTCGCTCCGTAACAAGACGACAATTTACAAGACCTGTATTCGCCCAGTAATGACCTACGCTAGTGTCGCGTTTGGTCATTCAAAAGCCATTAAATGTTTTCAAGTAGTCCAAAACCGTTTCATGCGCACTGCCACGGGCTCACCGTGGTACGTGCGTAATGTCGATTTACATCGCGACTTAGAATTGCCTACTATAGCGCAATACATAAAGCAACTCGCTACGAGTTACTTTAAATCCGCCGCAGTCCATCCCAACCCATTAATAGCCCAGGCGGTCAATTATGACCCAGACCCAGGTGCTTCGGTCACGTTCAGACGTCCTCGTCACGTCCTGACCGACCCTGATGACGAGACAACGGTCGCTAACATCCAAGACCGCTCGTCACAATTCCCATCACAGTCCACATTCACACCACACTCACACCGTCGCAGCCGGCTGCGACGAGGACCCCGTTTCTTGGTGACCGGCGGGCGGCGTCCCCGCGCGCACGGTCGTAGCTTCAACCCTATGTCCTCCTACAACCGGCGGCTAAGCCGTGGTTCGAACCCCACAGGGGGTGCCCTTAGCACGTCGTCATAGTCTAAGTCAGCGGGGGGGTTAGGGCTGGACCAGCCTTTTTCAAGGCTCCCAGTCCTCCCCCCCCCGTGAAGGGTCAAAGGTATGTGTACCGGATTCACCGGAATTAACCGGTCCACCCCCGATGGCTGTGTGTCTAAGTCCAAAAATTGTAAAATCATAGCGGGGGGGGACTACGGAGTCCCTCCTCGTGTCGTGTCAGCGGCTTGTTGTACCGGCTTCACCGGTCCAACCCCCGCTGACTTGGTCACTACTTCAGAGGCTGGGTCCCTCCAGGACCCGCCCCAACGTCCGCGTTAAGCTGTAAAGGCCAGTAGGGCCAACAGCAACTACTCATTCGAAACAAAAAAAAAAAACGTATTAAGTAGATAAGTAGTTAACTAAAATTTAAGTAAATTTTAAGTGAATTAATACGTGTGAACGGACATTTTAGTAGATAAGTAGATAAGTAATTTAGTAGACAAGTAAACAAATAATTTAGAAATTTTTCTATTTTTCTGTTAAGTAGGTGGGCGGGGCTTATCACTTAACACGTTTGGACGGGCACTTTTTACTTAAAATTTACTAAAATGGTTAAGTAATTAAGTAGGTCACGACGAAGTCGTAAACTTCTACTTCTTTGCGTTGTTGATCAATAGTTTTTAGTAAACCAAAGGACATGCAAGATTTATTTTAATTTAAGATATTATATGAATATTTTAATTTATTTTTATTATTTTAATATTTAATTCTTAAAATGTATTATAATTTCTACCAATACTCATACTGCATACATTGTGCCCTATTTTATTCCTATAGGGTATCTATCCCTTTTTTCATTTTCATTTTTACCTACGACGGACGGAACGAAACGAAGACGGTATATGCATTAGGGGTTAGAGGTTGCTTGTTTGTTAGTTTGTATGTATGTATATTACCGTTTTTATGAAAACTACTGGGCCGATTTCATTGCAGTTTTTTGCATTCAAAAGGTATCACTAAAGAGCGGGCTTATAATTATATGTTTTATGGCGGTAGGCCACCAGAGGGTGCTGCAGTAGCCTGATACGGGGGGTTTTTCAAAATTTTTATTTTTATGCTTTGCTGTCTGTACCTACACGCTGCTAACTATTCCAATTTTTAACCGACTTCAAAAAAAGGTGGAAGTTCTCAATTCGACTGTATTTTTTTTTATGTTTGTTACCTCAGAACTTTGGACTGGGTGAACCGATTTTGATGATTTTTGTTTTAATCGAAAGCTGGTGCTTGTCGTGTGGTCCCACATAAATTTGATCGAGATCTGACAATGGCATCCATGTCAAAAGCATATAAGTCTTAAATTTGCATTAAGTATGTGCGTGACAAATGGACGAATAACTCAATATCCAACCGATTTCGACGATTCTTTTTTTTTATTAGATGTACTTCATTTGTGGTCGGTTATTTTTTGTTAAAATTAAATACAGCCGTATTGGGGCGGCTTAGAATACTAACCCGAATCCCACGCCGGAAGGGTGTCGTAAAACGCGACTAAATCCGGCCCGCTGGTGGTAGGGCCCTCGGAGGGATTATATTAGTAGTATTGATTTTAATTGTTAATTAATACCATTATTACTATTATTATTTCTCCAGGGGTTCACCTGGATAGCTACCACCCTCTAGCATGAGTCAGCCGCCAAACGGCTCGTGTTCCGGCTGGGAGCTTGAGAGCCAGTTCTTTCTTTCTTTTTCTTCTTTCTTTCTTGGCCGGCAACGCATCGATGATGCCTTTGGTGTTGCTGATGTTCATGGGCGGCGATAGCCACTTACCATCAGGTGGATCGACAGCTCGTTTGCCGGCTATTTCCATAAAAAAAAATAGATTATTTGTAATACGCTTATACATACACACCCTCGCGGTAGGTTTTTACCTGTGTTGCGGGTGGCATAGATGACACATATAACACATCCCAATAACACCCATGACCCGAGTACAAATATTTAACTGTCTCATAAATATCTGCCCCGGCCGGGAATCGAACCCGGGAATCTAATCACTTCGCAGGCAGGGTCGCTCTCACTACCAACTAGGGTACATGTAATTTCTACTTAGAAAAGCGAGTATAATTTTATTATCCAAATTCCGAATAAAACGATCAGGACGCATTTTTATTAGTACAACATTAATTATGAAAGTTACACGTCTTATTTTGAACTGCGCTATTTACAAAAAAAATATCCTTTCTCCAAATTAATTAAGTACGTCGTATATATGCACACCAATATGTGGCACTTTCATTGGTCCAATTGGACCAAGGCTACAACAAAGTATGTATTTTATTTTTATCTTATTAACTTCATTCAATTATTCACTAATAACAAATTTCAGTATGGAATTCATGAGTTCTTTTCGGTCTTCCATCTTTATTTTTGAATGCACTTATCTACTTAACAGCTTTACTAAATTGTTACGTGTGGACACGCACTTAAAATTATTCACTTAAATTTTAGTTAAAATTTACTTAACTACTTATCTACTTAATACGTGTGGACGCAACATAATCGACCTAATGACATGAATGTCGGTTCGGTTCGGGTCACAGAGTACTTGGTTCGGGTTTATTCAGCCATCTCTGTAAAACTTTCTGAATCACGCAAGCGTGATTCAGAAAGTTGTACAGTACAGCGCCATCTCTTGTAAAACTGTCTGAATCACTTCAAAAAGAGGTATGGTCATTCTTAAAATCAAAAAGTGTCGAAATTTTCGGTCTAGCCCTCATTCACAACGCGCGATAAGGAACTTCGTTCCAATATTCTTATAATTATCTTAAATTAAAATAAATCTTGCATGCCCTTTGGTTTACTAAAAACTAATGATCAACAACGCAAATAAGTTTACGACTTCCTCACAACCTACTTAATTACTTAACCATTTTATTAAATTTTAACAAAATTTCGGCGCGCTAGTGACATTATCTACCTCTTTTTTACTTATAAATAATATCATTACTTAACACATGTAAACGGAACATTTGACAGTTTTTATTACGCCTCATTCTTAGCGTCAATGAATAGGCGAACAGAACGAACATGGCGGCCTCACTTCAAATCCACAAAAAGATATTAACACAATTCTATACTAGATGGCGCTAGTCTCGTCCAAAGATAATAACACCATTTGATACTAGATGGCGCTAGGCTCGTCTAAAGAAAGTTCGCGGGGTGAAATACTCTAATAGGATTTCACACACAATACATTTTCGCCCTTTTTCCAAAAAAAAAATTATTACGTTAAATTTTGCTTCTAATCTGGTGCTAATAGGTATATATATTTTCATGTTTTTAACTTCAAAAATGATGAAGTTGCGTAATAAGTTGCAAACCCTAAATTAACCCTTTATGGAATGATTTTCCAAAAAAATTTATTAAAGTTAACTTTTGTTAATAACTATAAACTTACATAAAAATTTTCATATTTATAACTCTAAAACTGACGAAGTTGGTCTGTATGAAAGCGACTTCCAACCTTTATTTTTCCCCCTTAGGGGATGAATTTCCAAAAATGCGATAGCCGATGACACTCACAAATAATGTGGCTTTCTATTGGTAAATATACTTTTTTAATATTACATAAGTATTTTCAGAAATAAAGTAAAAACCCAATTTTTTGGGTGTTTATGGGTGTTTACGGGTGTTTATTGGGTTTTTATCAAAGCACCGGGTTTAAACCCGGTGCTTTGCCCATCACTATATGTATTATATTACTCTTTGAAGTACTCCCAGTGTTCTCGAACGTCAAAATGCGAAATCGTTAGATTTGCCCATTTAATATCGGTATATTTGTAGCCAAAATCGGTATATGTCAAAAAACATTCAATATTCAATCAAATTCCTTTATTTATCAAAAAATAAACTAACGGACTAATTTGTATACATAAAACACACCTAGATAACAAAAATATTAAGACTAAAAGCCATTTATTATCAATAAAATTACAAAACACATCGAATTGTAGGCCGCGCCGTTATCGATAAGAACGTTAATTTCTGCCGCCCTCGTGACATTACTACAGCGGCAGCGATATGTGGTGTGAGTGTTAAAACCATCGGCACGATTAAACAATAATTTCACAATAATGAAGAATACAGAAATATTCCCATTTTAAAATAATATTTTTATTCATCTTTTCTTTTGAACTCCATATTCATGCCCCCAGTTACCCCTACAGATATATATAAGGTCATAAAAACACTAAAAAACACCCACAGTGTAGGCCACGACGGCTTATCAACAAAGGTAATAAAAGAGAGCGCACATATTATATCACCAATATTAAGCTACATATTCAATCTATGCATAGAAAATGGAGTATTTCCTCATGAACTAAAAAAAACAGTTATCAAACCACTATACAAGAAAGGGGAATCGACTGATGTATGTAATTACAGACCAATAGCCCTGCTATCTGTATTTTCAAAAATTCTAGAAAAGATCATCTATACTCCTTTATATAATTTTCTAGAGATGAATAATATATTTACTCATGAACAATTTGGATTCAGGAAAAATAAATCAATAGATAAAGCAATCTACACATCTCTTCAGACCTGTATGGAATCCCTAGATCGTAAACTCTCAGTTATAGCTCTCTATATGGATATATCCAAGGCATTTGATCATGTCGACCAGAACATATTACTTAACAAAATGTACAATTATGGTATAAGGGGAAATTTCCATGATTTATTTAAGTCATACTTTAAAAATAGAATGCAAATGACGGAAATTACCAAAATATGCCCCAAAAATAAAGTACAAAAAAATTACAAATCCAACTGGAGGAGAGTATCTTATGGCGTACCACAAGGCAGTGTATTGGCACCTTTATTATTTATACTCTATATAAATGACATTACAAAAATAACCACACATCAAATGACATTATTTGCTGACGACATCACAATATTATTTATTGGTAATAATCTTAATGACTTAGAAATCGAAATAAATAACACTTTGACATCTATAATACAATGGTTTGATACACACAATTTGACAATCAATCTAAATAAGACAAAAATTATGAACTTTAAATGGAAATCTGACATAAGTAACAAACTAAATATTAACTACCTAGGTACTTCAATTGAAGAAGTAGAAACCATAAAATTTTTGGGACTACACATTGATAGACAATTTAACTGGAAAGAACACATCACTCAAGTCTGTCAACGAATAAGTAAGTTCTCGTTTGTACTAAGGAAATTAGGAAAGATTGCAAATCGTAACACTGTAATGACAGCATACCATGGATATATACTGCCCCCATATGGTGAAAGGCCGTAACTACGAAAAAGCAGTTTTGAGATAATTGCACTTTTGTCTGAAGCAAAGTTTTAAGCACTATCTACAGGCTTTTTTTTATGATTTTAATCTTTGATAATTCGTATAATAATTCCTTTTTTCTATTACATTTGGTTTTAATTATAAACTGAAACAGTTTTTTTTAAAATTCAATTTTCCCTTTCATTTTAGAAAAAATATAAGGAAAATTATACAACCCTAAACAGAAAAGCCTCAACTAGATAGTTAGGTCTTTTCTTGTTATGATTTCAGTTAACGTCTTTTCTCGCTAGAATCGAAGATTTTATACTGTTATTCCTTTTAAATAGAAAAGCCTTAATTAAAACATTACGCCTTTTATCATTAGTATCTTCATAAGATTTGGTGACATAAAACTTATTTATTATTATCAGTCTTTGACAAAATGTCTTTTTTTATATCCTGAAGGACTGACGAAAAAGCAGACAGGCCACCTGATGGTAAGTGGTCATTGGTTGATTAGAAGTAAAACTGCTCGTTTACTCAATAGGTACTTGTAATGAATTTAAATGATATGTTACAATTTCCTATAATAATTATGTGCCGCTGGTGCACTAGGCCGCGATCCATGAGTGCACGCATTAAGGGTGGTTGTGCCGCGACCAATAACTCAAAATATGTAAGTTATTTGAAAATTAACAGTAAAGTTCGGCGAGAATACAATAATTAAAAGCCCTAACGTCTATTAGGGTTTTTGATTGTAGGATATCGAATCATTGCTGGTGAATTATGCTAATTTGAAAAGGCCTAAAAATGAAATTACGGCTTTTCAACCATGAGAATTGCTTTTACTAATAAGAAAGGGCTTAAAAAACGAATTTATGGCTATTCATCCTAGATAACAACGTTTCTGGGACTAAGTTACGCCTTTTTATCTACTTGTAACTCGGGCTACGATTGAGTTAGAGCTATATCACCTACACAGAAAG
Source organism: Thymelicus lineola (assembly GCA_963932265.1). NCBI lineage: Eukaryota > Metazoa > Arthropoda > Insecta > Lepidoptera > Hesperiidae > Thymelicus > Thymelicus lineola. Next base: position 940,287 of record OZ010706.1, read on the forward strand.
GTTGGAAATTTCTTGGTGATTCCGAATCTATATTTAACTCATTTTTGTCAAAAATTGAGTTACGGCCTTTCACCGTATGACGGCAGTATAGCAAGCATTCTCAGATTTGGTATCATATTTTGGGGTAACTCCACAAATAAGAATAATGTAATGAAAGCACAAAAGAAATGTATTAGAGGAATAGGTATGTAATTTAAAGCACAGTGAAACTTGTAAGCCACATTTTATAAAATTAAAAATTCTAACTGTACCGTCTATATACGTACTAGAGTGTGCGATGTTTATAAAACGACATCCTGAACTATTTATATTCTCCAATAGGCTACGCCAACAAAATAGACTACGAGCTGTCCCCAGAAACACGCATAAATTTAATCAGAGTGTGTTCTGTTACACATCTATAATCTACAATAAAATACCAAAAGACATTCGCACTATCTCGGATACAAAAGCGTTCAGGAAAAAACTTACCGATCTTCTTGTAAAAAAATGCTATTACAGTATTGATGAATACATAAATGATAGTAACATTTCATAGAAATAAATCTTATTTGCGCAGTATTAATTTCAGTAATTTATAAAAATAATGGAACTTAAATTTTGATATTATATATTAATTTTAATTTTGATATTATAATTATATTGTTTGACATGATGCATTATGTAAAAATAATAATTTAATAATAATCATGATTTTATTATAATTTAAATTTAAACTATGTAATAATACGATGTAAATCTAATTTATATATTTGTACACCACTATGTGGTAGGATAAGCAGGCAGACCTGTATTGTACATCCTTGTTACCTTATATACCTTATCCAACGAATAAATGATTGATTGATTGATTGATTGATTGATTGATTGCATTTTATTATTTACGGCGGCTGGGACTGCGAGGGCGGCTGGGACTGCGAGGGCGGCTGGGACTGCAAGGAAGGCGGGGACTGCGAGGACGGCGGGGGCGGCCGGGCCGCCAGCTCCGGCTGCCACCGCAGGGCCTGCGAGGGCGGCTGGGACTGCAAGGAAGGCGGGGACTGCGAGGACGGCGGGGGCGGCCGGGCCGCCAGCTCCGGCTGCCACCGCAGGGCCTGCGAGGGCGGCTGGGACTGCGAGGGCGGCTGGGACTGCGACGGCGACTGGGACTACGACGGCGGCTGGGACTGCGAGGACGGCGGGGGCGGCCGGGCCGCCAGCTCCAGCTGCCACCGCAGGGCCTGCGAGGGCGGCTGGGACTGCGAGGGCGGCTGGGACTGCGAGGGCGGCTGGGACTGCGAGGGCGGCTGGGACTGCGAGGACGGCGGGGGCGGCCGGGCCGCCAGCTCCAGCTGCCACCGCAGGGCCTGCGAGGGCGGTTGGGACTGCGAGGGCGGCTGGGACTGCGAGGACGGCGGGGGCGGCCGGGCCGCCAGCTCCAGCTGCCACCGCAGGGCCTGCGAGGGCGGCTGGGACTGCGAGGGCGGCTGGGACTGCGAGGGCGGCTGGGACTGCGAGGACGGCGGGGGCGGCCGGGCCGCCAGCTCCAGCTGCCACCGCAGGGCCTGCGAGGGCGGTTGGGACTGCGAGGGCGGCTGGGACTGCGAGGGCGGCTGGGACTGCGAGGACGGCTGGGACTGCGAGGGCGACTGGGACTACGACGGCGGCTGGGACTGCGAGGACGGCGGGGGCGGCTGGGCCGCCAGCTCCGGCTGTCACCGCGGGGCCTGCGAGGGCGGCTGGGACTGCGAGGGCGGCTGGGACTGCGAGGACGGCGGGGGCGGCTGGGCCGCCAGCTCCGGCTGTCACCGCGGGGCCTGCGAGGGCGGCTGGGACTGCGAGGGCGGCTGGGACTGCGAGGGCGGCTGGGACTGCGAGGACGGCGGGGGCGGCTGGGCCGCCAGCTCCGGCTGTCACCGCGGGGCCTGCGAGGGCGGCTGGGACTGCGAGGGCGGCTGGGACTGCGAGGGCGGCTGGGACTGCGAGGACGGCTGGGACTGCGAGGGCGACTGGGACTACGACGGCGGCTGGGACTGCGAGGACGGCGGGGGCGGCTGGGCCGCCAGCTCCGGCTGTCACCGCGGGGCCTGCGAGGGCGGCTGGGACTGCGAGGGCGGCTGGGACTGCGAGGACGGCGGGGGCGGCTGGGCCGCCAGCTCCGGCTGTCACCGTGGGGCCTGCGAGGGCGGCTGGGACTGCGAGGGCGGCTGGGACTGCGAGGGCGGCTGGGACTGCGAGGACGGCGGGGCGGCTGGGCCGCCAGCTCCGGCTGTCACCGCGGGGCCTGCGAGGGCGGCTGGGACTGCGAGGGCGGCTGGGACTGCGAGGGCGGCTGGGACTGCGAGGGCGGCTGGGACTGCGAGGGCGACTGGGACTACGACGGCGGCTGGGACTGCGAGGACAGCGGGGGCGGCTGGGCCGCCAGCTCCGGCTGTCACCGCGGAGCCTGCGAGGGCGGCTGGGACTGCGAGGGCGGCTGGGACTGCGAGGACAGCTGGGACTGCGAGGACGGCTGGGACTGCGAGGGCGACTGGGACTACGACGGCGGCTGGGACTGCGAGGACGGCGGGGGCGGCTGGGCCGCCAGCTCCGGCTGTCACCGCGGGGCCTGCGAGGGCGGCTGGGACTGCGAGGGCGGCTGGGACTGCGAGGGCGGCTGGGACTGCGAGGGCGGCTGGGACTGCGAGGGCGACTGGGACTACGACGGCGGCTGGGACTGCGAGGACAGCGGGGGCGGCTGGGCCGCCAGCTCCGGCTGTCACCGCGGGGCCTGCGAGGGCGGCTGGGACTGCGAGGGCGGCTGGGACTGCGAGGACGGCTGGGACTGCGAGGACGGCTGGGACTGCGAGGGCGACTGGGACTACGACGGCGGCTGGGACTGCGAGGACGGCGGGGGCGGCTGAGCCGCCAGCTCCGGCTGTCACCGCGGGGCCTGCGAGGGCGGCTGGGACTGCGAGGGCGGCTGGGACTGCGAGGGCGGCTGGGACTGCGAGTGCGACTGGGACTACGACGGCGGCTGGGACTGCGAGGACGGCGGGGGCGGCTGGGCCGCCAGCTCCGGCTGTCACCGTGGGGCCTGTGAGGGCGGCTGGGACTGCGAGGGCGGCTGGGACTGCGAGGGCGGCTGGGACTGCGAGTACGGCTGGGACTGCGAGGACGGCTGGGACTGCGAGGACGGCTTGGACTGCGAGAGCGGCTGGAACTGCGAGGACGGCAGGGGGGCCGGGCCGCCAGCTCCGGCTGCCACCGCGGGGCCTGCGAGGGCGGTTGGGACTGCGAGGGCGGCTGGGACTGCGAGGACGGCTTGGACTGCGAGAGCGGCTGGAACTGCGAGGACGGCTGGAACTGCGAGGACGGCAGGGGGGCCGGGCCGCCAGCTCCGGCTGCCACCGCGGGGCCTGCGAGGGCGGTTGGGACTGCGAGGGCGGCTGGGACTGCGAGGACGGCTTGGACTGCGAGAGCGGCTGGAACTGCGAGGACGGCTGGAACTGCGAGGACGGCAGGGGGGCCGGGCCGCCAGCTCCGGCTGCCACCGCGGGGCCTGCGAGGGCGGTTGGGACTGCGAGGGCGGCTGGGACTGCGAGGGCGGCTGGGACTGCGAGGACGGCTGGGACTGCGAGGACGGCTGGAACTGTGAGGACGGCAGGGGCGGCCGGGCCGCCAGCTCCGGCAGCCACCGCGGGGCCTGCGAGGGCGGCTGGGACTGCGAGGGCGGCTGGGACTGCGACGGCGGCTGGGACTGCGAGGGCGGCTGGGACTACGACGGCGGCTGGAACTGCGAGGACGGCGGGGGCGGCCGGGCCGCCAGCTCCGGCTGCCACCGCGGGGCCTGCGAGGGCGGCTGGGACTGCGAGGGCGGCTGGGACTGCGAGGGCGGCTGGGACTGCGAGGGCGGCTGGGACTGCGAGGACGGCTGGAACTGCGAGGACGGCGGGGGGGCTGGGCCGCCAGCTCCGGCTGCCACCGCGGGGCCTGCGAGGGCGGTTGGGACTGCGAGGGCGGCTGGGACTGCGAGGACGGCTGGAACTGCGAGGACGGCTAGGACTGCGAGAGCGGCTGGAACTGCGAGGACGGCTGGAACTGCGAGGACGGCTTGGACTGCGAGAGCGGCTGGAACTGCGAGGACGGCTGGAACTGCGAGGACGGCGGGGGGGCTGGGCCGCCAGCTCCGGCTGCCACCGCGGGGCCTGCGAGGGCGGCTGGGACTGCGAGGGCGGCTGGAACTGCGAGAGCGGCTGGAACTGCGAGGACGGCTGGAACTGCGAGGGCGGCTGGGACTGCGAGGACGGCTGCCACCGCGGGGCCTGCGAGGGCGGCTGGGACTGCGAGAGCGGCTGGGACTGCGAGGACGGCTGGAACTGCGAGGACGGCGGGAGGGCCGGGCCGCCAGCTCCGGCTGCCACCGCGGGGCCTGCGAGGGCGGCTGGGACTGCGAGGGCGGCTGGAACTGCGAGGACGGCTGGAACTGCGAGGGCGGCTGGGACTGCGAGGACGGCTGGAACTGCGAGGGCGGCTGGAACTGCGAGGACGGCTGGAACTGCGAGGGCGGCTGGGACTGCGAGGACGGCTGGAACTGCGAGGGCGGCTGGGACTGCGAGGACGGCTGGAACTGCGAGGGCGGCTGGGACTGCGAGGACGGCTGGAACTGCGAGGACGGCTGGGACTGCGAGGACGGCTGGAACTGCGAGGGCGGCTGGGACTGCGAGGACGGCTGGAACTGCGAGGGCGGCTGGGACTGCGAGGACGGCTGGAACTGCGAGGGCGGCTGGGACTGCGAGGACGGCTGGAACTGCGAGGGCGGCTGGGACTGCGAGGACGGCTGGAACTGCGAGGGCGGCTGGGACTGCGAGGACGGCTGGAACTGCGAGGGCGGCTGGGACTGCGAGGACGGCTGGAACTGCGAGGGCGGCTGGGACTGCGAGGACGGCTGGAACTGCGAGGACAGCCGGGGCGGCCGAAGCTGGCGGCCCGGCCGCCCCCGCCGGGCCGCCAGCTCCGGCTGCCACCGCGGGGCCTGCGAGGGCGGCTGGGACTGCGAGAGCGGCTGGAACTGCGAGGGCGGCTGGAACTGCGAGGACGGCTGGAACTGCGAGGGCGGCTGGGACTGCGAGGACGGCTGGAACTGCGAGGACGGCCGGGGCGGCCGGGCCGCCAGCTCCGGCTGCCACCGCGGGGCCTGCGAGGGCGGCTGGGACTGCGAGAGCGGCTGGAACTGCGAGGGCGGCTGGGACTGCGAGGACGGCTGGAACTGCGAGGGCGGCTGGGACTGCGAGGACGGCTGGAACTGCGAGGACGGCGGGAGGGCCGGGCCGCCAGCTCCGGCTGCCACCGCGGGGCCTGCGAGGGCGGCTGGGACTGCGAGGGCGGCTGGAACTGCGAGGACGGCTGGAACTGCGAGGGCGGCTGGGACTGCGAGGACGGCTGGAACTGCGAGGGCGGCTGGAACTGCGAGGACGGCTGGAACTGCGAGGGCGGCTGGGACTGCGAGGACGGCTGGAACTGCGAGGGCGGCTGGGACTGCGAGGACGGCTGGAACTGCGAGGGCGGCTGGGACTGCGAGGACGGCTGGAACTGCGAGGGCGGCTGGGACTGCGAGGACGGCTGGAACTGCGAGGACGGCTGGGACTGCGAGGACGGCTGGAACTGCGAGGGCGGCTGGGACTGCGAGGACGGCTGGAACTGCGAGGGCGGCTGGGACTGCGAGGACGGCTGGAACTGCGAGGGCGGCTGGGACTGCGAGGACGGCTGGAACTGCGAGGGCGGCTGGGACTGCGAGGACGGCTGGAACTGCGAGGGCGGCTGGGACTGCGAGGACGGCTGGAACTGCGAGGGCGGCTGGGACTGCGAGGACGGCTGGAACTGCGAGGGCGGCTGGGACTGCGAGGACGGCTGGAACTGCGAGGACAGCCGGGGCGGCCGAAGCTGGCGGCCCGGCCGCCCCCGCCGGGCCGCCAGCTCCGGCTGCCACCGCGGGGCCTGCGAGGGCGGCTGGGACTGCGAGAGCGGCTGGAACTGCGAGGGCGGCTGGGACTGCGAGGACGGCTGGAACTGCGAGGGCGGCTGGGACTGCGAGGACGGCTGGAACTGCGAGGACGGCCGGGGCGGCCGAAGCTGGCGGCCCGGCCGCCCCCGCCGGGCCGCCAGCTCCGGCTGCCACCGCGGGGCCTGCGAGGGCGGCTGGGACTGCGAGAGCGGCTGGAACTGCGAGGGCGGCTGGGACTGCGAGGACGGCTGGAACTGCGAGGGCGGCTGGGACTGCGAGGACGGCTGGAACTGCGAGGGCGGCGGGGGCGGCGGGGCCGCCATCTCCGGCTGCCACCGCGGGGCCTGCGAGGGCGGCTGGGGCTGTGAGGGCGGCGGGGGCGGCGGGGCCGCCATCTCCGGCTGCCACCGCGGGGCCTGCGAGGGCGGCTGGGGCTGCGAGGGCGGCGGGGGCGGCGGGGCCGCCATCTCCGGCTGCCACCGCGGGGCCTGCGAGGGCGGCTGGGGCTGCGAGGGCGGCGGGGGCGGCGGGGCCGCCATCTCCGGCTGCCACCGCGGGGCCTGCGAGGGCGGCTGGGGCTGCGAGGGCGGCGGGGGCGGCGGGGCCGCCATCTCCGGCTGCCACCGCGGGGCCTGCGAGGGCGGCTGGGGCTGCGAGGGCGGCGGGGGCGGCGGGGCCGCCATCTCCGGCTGCCACCGCGGGGCCTGCGAGGGCGGCTGGGGCTGCGAGGGCGGCGGGGGCGGCGGGGGCCGCCATCTCCGGCTGCCACCGCGGGGCCTGCGAGGGCGGCTGGGGCTGCGAGGGCGGCGGGGGCGGCGGGGCCGCCATCTCCGGCTGCCACCGCGGGGCCTGCGAGGGCGGCTGGGGCTGCGAGGGCGGCGGGGGCGGCGGGGCCGCCATCTCCGGCTGCCACCGCGGGGCCTGCGAGGGCGGCTGGGGCTGCGAGGGCGGCGGGGGCGGCGGGGCCGCCATCTCCGGCTGCCACCGCGGGGCCTGCGAGGGCGGCTGGGGCTGCGAGGGCGGCGGGGGCGGCGGGGCCGCCATCTCCGGCTGCCACCGCGGGGCCTGCGAGGGCGGCTGGGGCTGCGAGGGCGGCGGGGGCGGCGGGGCCGCCATCTCCGGCTGCCACCGCGGGGCCTGCGAGGGCGGCTGGGGCTGCGAGGGCGGCGGGGGCGGCGGGGCCGCCATCTCCGGCTGCCACCGCGGGGCCTGCGAGGGCGGCTGGGGCTGCGAGGGCGGCGGGGGCGGCGGGGCCGCCATCTCCGGCTGCCACCGCGGGGCCTGCGAGGGCGGCTGGGGCTGCGAGGGCGGCGGGGGCGGCGGGGCCGCCATCTCCGGCTGCCACCGCGGGGCCTGCGAGGGCGGCTGGGGCTGCGAGGGCGGCGGGGGCGGCGGGGCCGCCAGCTCCGGCTGCCACCGCGGGGCCTGCGAGGGCGGCTGGGGCTGCGAGGGCGGCTGGGGCTGCGAGGGCGGCTGGGGCTGCGAGGACGGCGGCGCACTATGGAACCAACCGGTGTTATTTATTTATTTATTTAAACTTTTGAACCTAAAAACAATGTGAGAGGTACAAAGGCGGACTTAATGCTAAAAGCATTCTCTATCAGTCAACCTTCGGGAAGTATGAGAAACATCAAAGGCGGTATTGTGAAAATAATGAAGAGAATAACAATATAACTTATACTAAAAGGGTACTTAAAAACATGAAATAAAATATATTTGATATATATATAAAAATATATATATAAATATATAATACAAATAAATAAATATATACAATTAATATATATATATCGCACCCCTAGATGAAAACCCCACTAAATCAAAAAGTATGCGTTTTGAGTTATTGGTGTTTTCGAATTGCTGACTCGAATACCTACACGGAGATATAACTCACGTAACGATACCTTAAACCGTTGTCGAAAAATGGCACGAAGTGCTGCTTTACTTGAATGAACTTACCCCAAACGGCGCGAACACTACTCCACCATTTTTAGTTGTCTCCCGGTCGACGCAGGTGGAGTACGATTGCATAGTGGGATATTTTGAGTTGCAGGAGTTTACGTGAAATTAGTTAGGTAAGTTTCATGTTTATTTTGAGATGATTGGGTTTTGCTGAAATTTCACTGATAATAAAAATAGTTTATTTCGATTTTTAGGGGTTTAGATGAGACTATATTGCAATTTTTTTTTGATATTTTGATTTACTCAGATTTACATGAAAGTAAACCTAAATTTCGATTTAACGTAGATTTGTTGAATTTTAATTCTAACTTCATTTATTCTTGTCTGTTTAGTGATATATGTACTTTAAATAGAGAAATAGGTTGTTAATGACATTTTTAATTGATTTTATTATTCGTTATAAAGTTATGAAAAACAATACGTGATATTTTTGGATTTTTTGAGTTGGTTGACTTTACTTGATTTATTATTGAATATGAACATTGTTTATTTTTAGGACAATAAAAGGCCGTGAAAAACTCATGTTAGAATTGATAAACGCATAAAAAGAGGACCCTGGCCACTAAGAAGTAAGAAATCTGTCATCACCTGGTAAGGATATGCTCAATATAGTAAAGGAACCTGAGTTGCCAGCTGAAGGAACTTCACCACCCAGCATTTTAGAATCTTCGTTAATTCTAGATGAGCAGTAACATTCTAACTAATATTAGTTCAGTAGCTGTACATTTTAGGATTTTGTAATGACAGGTAAAGGAAATAAGAATTTTTTAAAGTATTAAAGAGATATTTTTTTTAAAGTACATTTATGTGATTATTTAAAAACGAATAATTAATATTTATTTATAATAAGTCGAGTACGATCTCAGTTTGTTTTATAGGACATAATATTTTTATAACACTAAGTACAAACTAATTTTTGCTGTAATAAAATTATAACAACTTTTTGCATAAACAATTGTTTTATTTCTACCATTTAACCATTTTAGTGCTTAATGCACTTAAATAAAAATAAAAACTAAAGCTAGTGTTCCTAAGCTTACCAGGTTGTCAACCCTCAAAAAAAAGTTTTATCTTATTTCTGAGGTGAAAAGTAATGTACCTATCTCATTTTTATTTCAGATAAAGTAAAGTAACTCTACTTAGTGCACAAAAAAGTAGCTTACTCCTGCTGCAAAAGTAGAGTAACTAAAAAATCTCGATTTTCTTAGGATTTTAACAGCCAATATACAAATAAAATAATTCAAAAAGCATTATAAAATGGTACCTTTATGTATATATTATTAGATTTTTGATATCTTTCCTAACTATTCTAAAATCAGTTTTTCGGTATTTCTGAAAAATTAAGTTTTTTGATTTACCGGAGTCTTCATCTAGGGGTGCGATATATACATAATATAAATATATATAATACAAAGTGGGATGATAAAGAAACACTTCACTGAGACACCTAATCACGCACCTAAGCAGTGTCTGAAGAGATTCTTCTTAAAAGTTAATTTACTGACAGGCTTTCGAAGATCTTCAGGTAACGCATTCCAAAGCCGAGCGGCTTGAACAGCAAAAGAATTTGATAGGAAGCCTGAGCGGTGAAGAGGGATAGAGAGGGCCTGTGTCTCGGACGAGCGAAGCTGACGCCCATGGGTGTCGTCCAGGAACTGAAATATTCGTTTCAAATAAGCTGGCGAAAGATCATCACGCAAGATGGAGAAGAGAGTGGAAAGTATCCTCATATGTCTACGCTGTCTAATCGGAAGCCATTTAAGTTGGGTCCGGTAGGAAGAAACATGATCGAATTTTCGTAGACAGAAAATGAAGCGGATACTATTATTGATAAGACGGTCCAGCTTATTGAGCAGATCTTCGTTGAGATCAGTCATACACACATCACCATAATCAATTAAGGGGAAGATGAGGGCTTGCACCAAGACAATTTTCACCTTGACTGGAAGAAAATTTCTGAGCCGATTGAGAGCACAAAGTTTGGCAGTAACAGACCGACAAACTTCGCGAATGTGACAACTCCAACTCAGATGGGTATCGTAATACAGGCCCAGAGATTTGACAGACGTGGAAAACGAGATAATGGAACCATCAAACCTGACCGGTGCGACAAAACCAAGATCCACTTTACTTAATTGATGACTACTACCTATGACTATAGCCTGACATTTGTCAGGGTTAACTTTTATGCCAAAGTTACTCGACCAGGTCGCAACGGATTTTAAATCATTATTTATGCTAGTAATAGCGTTATTAATAGACTCAGCTTCTGCCTGGGCATAAATCCATGGGTGTTATCCATCTCAAAAATCGATTACTTTTTTGTTTCTTAACATTTTTAATTGAAATTTTGTGTACATATTTTTGAATGTACCTACCTATATGCTATTAGAAAAATTACATGTCAGTATTTTAAAAGTAATATTTATTTCGTAAAAGTAAGTCAAAAATAAAAGTATTTACTGTTCCATACGAAAAAGGATATAATAATACTCTATACTACTCTATTAACGTAAATTATTGTTATTTGACGAACGAAATTGACGTTTCATGGGTGACCAGTTTCGGTTGTTAATTAAATAGTGATGACGATAAACCGGAAAGTGAATCGGAAAAACATTAGCTTTTACGGTGAGTCCAATATTTGTATGATTATTGAATAGTCCCTAAAACTGGTATAAAAATAAGTTTAAGCAACCATATTATCATATATAGTTATATTCATAATATATTTATCCTGATTAACTGAATTCAAAAGTTATTCTGCTTACAAGAACGAGTATTTAAATATGGTTATATTCGGTACACAGCTAATTTTATACTATTTAGCCGACTACTAAATATCTAGACTAAACATTCTTCTCGGCGCCATTTTGCGCACCCAATCTCGTATGGCTTAAACTTAATAAATAACAAAAACAAAAGTATTAAAAAAACCCGAAAAACCCGAGTTTTAAAAATCAAACCCGGGTTTTTTTGTAATCCTCCGAACCGGGAAAACCCGGGTTTTTCGGTCCGGGTAAACCCGGGCTCGATGCTCTACTTGACACGCTGCCGCGTGTCTAGATCTGTGATTAATTTTGTATCTACGTAGTGTATTCTATTAAGCTATTCTTATATTACTTTGCTACGTATCGTTATAGTTCTCGTAATAGAACATAAATGGTGTTTTTACAAGTAATGTCTATGCACACAATATTTTAATGGCAGCAACACTTGCGCGCGGGCAACACCAGCGCGTGGGCGACCAATCGGACGACAGAAAATCAAAACCCGTCATTCGTTACTATTCGTTCAGTGCATTCGTCGTAAAAACTTTCCATTGGCCGTTATTCGCTTCATATTTTTGTACATTCGAAATCGTCATTACAAATATCATCAAGAAATCCAGTTTTTTTCTTCATCAAAACCAGCGAAAACACATCACAAACAAGTATTAATCCTAATATTAATACTTGTAAAAACATCATCTATGTTCTATTACGAGAACTATTACTGGTAGGAATATCTTCAATACAGAACACACTCGGCAATATGAACTTGTGGTTTTAATGATGAAGGCGTTTACAGAATTTTTTTATACATTAAAGCGTATGTATGTGCAATCCTCCGGACGATGGATGAATGCATCTGTGACGTAGCCGGTACTGGCGGGTAGCGAAGACTCGGCGGGCTAGTGTGCGTGTGCGCACCTAGCTATGTAGGTGTGTGCGCCTACTACGGCGCTAACAATTACGATACGTGTGTTAGGTTATTTTTCGTTAGGGAATTTCTGGGATTCGGTCTCCATGCTCAAGGCCCGCGATAGAAGCTATGTAATAGCTTAAAACTTGCGCCTAGGCCTACTTGCGCCTTTTCTGACACGGTCCCAAAATATATCGCGAGATAAAAATGTAATGTTTTCAATTGCCCTTTATTCCTTATAAAATACGAGTAGCATTTATGATAAACTGTTTTCAAGACTTAATTTACATAAGAAATAAACAGCTGTTTTTTTTTGTTAATAAAGTACCTGTTTATCAACCACACAAGAGTCAAGAGCACGGATTGGATTGGACTGTGTGCTCAATGCATGTGCTCAGGAGTTACGATCTATGCTATGGGTGAAACCGAGGAGGTTATTTTCATTAATATGATACGAACTGCATCAAAAAATGATAAGAAAATATTTTTTCGATTCCAAGAAGCATTACTGATCTAGACACGTGGCAGCGTGTCAAGCCAAGTTCAAGCAAAGGAACTGGCTAGCCAGCGCCGAGTGTAATATTACACGAACCACTTGGTGCCAGTTTTGACCCTTTTATAACTCAAAACCTCTTTAACGTAAACACATAAAACTACGTGTGTTTAATTATATTAATAAGGACATGTAGAAGAACAAATTTCATGAAGCTAGCTCAAACGGTTATAAAGATATGGAGGTCAAAAAGTCGTAAATTTTAGCACTGACTGACTGACATATAGTACCTAAATCTAACCAACTTCCAGATAACCTAGAAGGATGAAATTTGGAATCCAGCTTGGTAATTGTATGTAAGCGTAGGAAAAAATCAAAAAATTAAAAAAAGTCGAAAAATAAGTGGTGTCCCCATACAAAATTTGTATGGGACCGAAGCAGAGCCATCTAGCGGTAGTGAAAAGAAAAGCTTCGGTCCCATACAAATCTTAGCCAACTCGCATTTACATTGTGAGCCCGTTATGTCACGTAAAACTCGCACTAAGGCCTCTGTGCACGCGGGGCTCAATATGACATACTTCAGCGCATGGAATATTGAGGTAGAAAGAGGGCCATCTCATATGAAGGGAAAGTTGAAAAAGTTTCCAGCTGTTTACAAAAAAATAGAGGTTCCAATAATGGCCATTTCTAAATGGCGCTAGTGTGTGACAAATAGATATATGAACATGGCTGTTGAAAACAGAGTGAAGTTGGCTGAGTTATGCCACCCTAATCAATGGTGCTAGTGTCCGCCAAATAGATATTCGAACATAGCTGTTGTAGACCGCACCGCAGCTCCACCCGAAATTTTACGCGTTTTACGTACACTTTTCGCTTTGCTGTCCCTCGCGGAAATTGGTTGTAATGTACAACACATTCAACGCAACAAACAATGCGTGTTTTCCATAGAAGCTGATATACTTTGGTACACAATTAAAACAATGCGCAGTGAGGCAGATCTACGCTGTAAGGCGGGGCGCGGAGCAGTGTGAGAATCACCTGTTTGTCATATTTACCTAGATATTTAGTACTCGGCTAAATAATATAAAATTAGCTATATACCGAACATAACCATAACCAAATATTGTTCACTTGTTTATTTATATTGTTTATAAGGTGAAATAAACATTTCTTTCTTTCTTTCTTTCTTTATTTCTTTCAAATACTCGTTCTTGTAAGCAGAATAACTTTTGAATTCAGTTAATCAGGGTAAATATATTATGAATATAATTATATATGTCGGAGATCATAAAATGTGTATTCGAATTGTGAAGATGGCAACACTATGCGAATTAACTACTGTCATCGTTGAAGTAAGATTATAAGAGTGAAACGTCATTGTCACTCTGGTTGAACGTCAAACGAGCAGTCATCTTGTGGCAACCATCAACTGGACACCACGAGAGAACCGAGGAAAGCTATTGACTTGCCGGCGATGAACGAATATTCTGGACGCCTAGACAAGAACGTAGTTACTTGAAGACGGAACGCGACGTGTGAATTGTATTGTGATATCAGATTGACGAGTAACAGGATCAGACGATTATGCGAGGCATTGGGGTGGCTGTAAGGGGTGATGGGAGGCCACTGGGCCGTCGTGCCCTATTATTTGTTGGTTGTTACTCGGATAATTGAAGACAATCAGTTCTAATCGCGTATTTAATTATGAATGAATGAATGAATAAGCCTTTATTGCTGTAAGTTGGTTTTACAATAGTTTAAATATAACCTTAATATTAATTCTAAAGTAATATACAATATTCTAACTAATTATGTATCGACGATCGGTTCTACAAAACTTTAAAATGGAGATGGACTGGACATATGTTGAGAGAGAAAGAAGAAAAATGGTCAAAAATTATAACAGAATGGTACCCTAGAGAAAACAAAAGAGGAAGAGGCAGACAGACTAAGCGTTGGGAGGATGATTTAAAAAAAGTAGCTGGTCCAGAATGGATCCGAATAGCAAAAGACAGGAAGAAATGGAAAGTTTTGGAGGAGGCCTTTGTCGAAAGACAAGCTGTTGCAGAGGCTGATGAACCGATCGTCGATACATAATTATTTAATTATAACCAGTGTAAAACCTGTGTTAAAATGAGTTTCTGACTAAAGTGATGTAAACGCCCACGTTGTTATTATTTCCCGAACCACCACCCAACCAGTTATTAATTGCGAAATATATGATAATATGGTTGCTTAAACTTATTTTTATACCAGTTTTAGGGACTCTTCAATAATCATACAAATATTCGACTCACCGTAAAAGCTAATGTTTTTCCGATTCACTTTTCGGTTTATCGGCCCAGCACGTAAAGGCAAGCAGTGATAGCCTAGTGGTTAGTATATGAATGAATGAATGAATGAATGAATATTTTTTATTTCACTTTCACAAATTAATACAAAATATGGATACAGATAGTACACATACTATAATAGTGCTTTGTGAAAGTCTGGTGCCTGATGTAGGTTACAAGTACCTGAGTTACAAGTACACCAGTGCCCTCCCCCAGCATAATAGGGATGTTGACTAATTTTAGGATTCAATTTTATTTTATAGATATGCCCTTAATATTCACGAAAAAAATATTATAAAAATAATAATCTTCAATTTAAAAACAAAAATTGATAAATAAAAATCATTATCAAATTTCCCACCAAAAACGTCACGTGACGTCACTAAACGATATTCAATACTATCTGTCTGCTAAGTTTGTTGAATTTCCATATAAAATTGTTCCAATGACGTCATATTCTCAAAATGGCGTTTGAGGTCACGTGTCAGTGAGTACAATTTTTAACATTTTAAATTAATGATATTTAATTTATTGTGATTGATTTCAATAAAAGAATCATATTTTAGGCCTTTAAATGTTACCACTAATATTTTAGACATAAATTTATATGCAAGCTGGACCGACTAATAAATAGTGCCGTTCGTTTCGTTTTCTGCCTACGAAAGTTTGATCATATCTCTAGCTACCGTTCTAGGCTTAAATGGCTTACGATCCGCGAACGAAGGCACCTACGAGCCCTCTGCTCACTCTCCTCTGTCCTTTTCGACCCTCTTGTGCCAGACTATTTAAAGTCAAAATTTCAGTTCCTATGCTCTTCCCATGACCGTCAGCTCCGCTCTTCAGAATCTCACTTGTTATCCTTTCCCATTCATCGTTCTGGCTTTATTTCTAGTTCCTTTGCTGTACAGGCTATTCGCTTTTGGAATGCACTCCCCAAAGAAATTAGAGGGCCCGCTAGTAAATTCACTTTTAAAAAAAGGGTACAGGCTTACCTACTAGAACGTCGCTCTTAACAAAATGTCATCAGATCTATTCGTGTATTGTTGTCATTTGGATAAATCAGTATAGTATATTTATTTATATATATGAATTTTATATATTTCTGTATATATTTATAATTATGTATAATATATATTTTTTAATTTATATATGTATTCATATTATAATCTTTATTTTATTTTATTTATTTCACAAATCATAGGTATTACATTTTACATGGTAAGTAGACTTAAGAATTATGCGGCGGATATTACATATCTACATGATGCACAGATCCTACACTAAGTAAAAACTTGTGTTGCAGGAGTCTGTTAACCCTTCTGAGGAAACAGTATAGCCGGTAAGTAATAACTTACTAAAAATTATTAGATTATAACATATTTAAAAAGCTAGATAATAATATTACAGTTAAACTATTATTTACTTACATAACTTTATCTGTATGTCTGCATATGTGAGAATGGATATATATATATATATATATATGAGTGAGTAATATATGTATGTGTGTGTGTATGTGTGTGTGTGTGTGTGTGTGTGCGTGTGATCGAGTGCAATAGTGTATACCTAGTGTTTCATACAAGTAATTTCTCCGTATCTTCATAATTAAGACTTTTTAACCATTTAGTAACTTGAGCTTTGGCATCTCTGCAGTTAAGTGATTTTAAATCTTTGACATATTTGCTTGCTTTATTATACAGAAATGGACAAAGGTATCTTTGATGACGTCGGGCAAGCATTGTATTTACTCTTGGCACAGTAAATACTTTATCTTTTCTGCGTTTATGACTATGTATTAACTTTTCATGTGCAGATGTATTTTTGTGTTGGGCCATAATAAGGTCTAAAATAAATAACTGGCGTACCGTAAGCACATTACAATCATTAAATAGTTCAGAAGTTGGATATCGTATAGGCTTAGATGTAGCTACTTTTAAAACTGCCCTCTGAGCACGTTCCAATGGCAGCAGATGTGTTTTACTAGCACCAGCCCAGCTGGAGTTACAATAAGACAGGATGGACCTACAAAGTGCATTATACATATTAAATATAGTTTGTTTGTCGGCGACCTCTCGGATGTTCTTAAAAATATAAATAAGTTTACGGACTCTGCTTGATAGGGTGTCAATATGGGGTTTCCATGAAAGTCTGTGATCTATGGTCACTCCGAGATATTTGATATTATGCACTTTATCTATAGAAGGGCACGAACAGTTTAAAGAATCACAATTGTAATGTGCAGTTATAGTTATATTGGGCGTTCTAGTTCGTGTATTACAAAAGGTCATAAATTTAGTTTTCCCCACATTTAATGTCAGCAAATTCGTATATAGCCATTCTATAACTAATTTAAGACCTCTTTCAGCATTATTCTTTGCCTCTTCCCAATTATCGCCTACAAATATTAATGCCGTATCATCAGCATAAGAGATGATTTTGCCATTTTTCAAATTTAAATTGCATAGTTCATTGACATAAATTAGGAAGAGGGTAGGACCCAGTACACTACCTTGAGGTACTCCACAATCGATAGACTCCTCTACACTTGTCAAATTTCCGATTTTAGTCTTTTGGGTTCGACCTTTTAGGTAATCTTCTAAAAGACTAAGAGGTTTTCCACGAATTCCTACGCGTTCAAGCTTGTTGAGAAGCATGGGTACAGAGACAGTGTCAAATGCTTTGGCAAGGTCAAGGAATATACCAATAACCTTCTTTTTTCTATCAAGCTGATCAACTACAAAGTTCGTGAGGGTAGAAACTGCATGTTCTGTCGATCTGCCCCTCCGAAAACCATATTGTGCAGCTGCAAGAAGGTCGTATTTCTCTAGGTAAGATATCAGCCTCTTATTTATAATTTTCTCAAGAATCTTTGAAATTACTGGTAAGATGGAGATTGGCCTATAGTTATTGACACTGTCTCTGGAACCACTCTTATAAACAGGTCTTATTATTGAAGTTTTAAAAATTTGGGGAAATGTACCTGTTGATAAACACAAATTACATATGTGATTTATAATAGGTGACAAAACTGGTGCAGATTGTTTAAGAAGTCTAGTGGGAATTCCATCCAGTCCCACTGCGCAATCATTTTTTAAGCCCTGAATAAGGACGAACACCTCATACTCATCAGTTTCCAGTAATCCAATAGAGTTAACTTGAGATGAAAGTTCTGCCCGGGATCTATTAGGTGCAGATTGTAGTGTATTTTTTAAATTTTCACACAAAGATTTCCCTACATTTGCAAAATAATTGTTGATATAATTAATGGATTCCAAAGAGTTTGCATGAGATTTAAGGAGGTCTTCATTATTAATCTTTACTTTGTCAGTGTGTGTAATTTGCCTAATAGTGTTCCATGTTTTCTTAATATTGCTTTTGTTTTTATTTAATTCAGCTCTGAAGTAATCATTTTTAAGTTTTTTCAATAAATTAGTACAAAAGTTTCTATATCTAGAGTATGTCAATTTTAGAAGTTCATTGTTTGGATTTTCTTTTAGACGTAAATGCATCCTGTCTCTGTTACGGATACATCGAAGAATACCTAATGTGATCCAGGGCTTAATGGTGCGCTGACTATTAGGAACTTTGAATATCCTGGAGTTAGTTTTCATAATCTCAATTAAGTGATTAGTGAGCAAGTTGGTGGCTACATTAGCATCACATGTACTTAAAATGTCGGCATAACTTAAAGACCTCAGACGATTAGCTATTTTATCATAATCTAATTTAATAAAAGATTTTACCTGGGTTATATTTTGAATATCCCTATTTCTATTTACGATGTTTAGGAGAACAGGGGCATGATCGGTAACAAAGGTATTAATAACAATTGTATTGTTCCCAAGATTACTTTTTAACATTACATGGTCAAGGCAACGATCTCCTCTTGTAGGAATATAATGAGACGGCAGGAGTCCATGGCTTGCAGTAAGTTCTAAATAATAGGGGGAGTTTCTATCCATATTGTCTGGGTGTATGTCAATGTTTAAGTCTCCCATAATAATAAGGTTTGGAACCCTTTCATATGTTGTCAATATTTGATCTAGAGATTGAAGAAACAAGTCAATATTTAAAAATGAAGGGGATCGGTAAATAGCTATAATTACAGTTTGGAGACCTAGTTTAATCAAGAGACAGTTTGCTTGGAGAAAATCGGGTTCTTCTATTGACAACTCTAGATTACCTTTTGAGTACACAATTATACCTCCATTTTTATTAATACAGTTTTTTGTGAAGGCTGAATTGTAGTTATTAAGTTTTGGAAATGGTTTATCATTTTCTATCCAACATTCGGTCAAAATTATAATGTCGCATTCAAAACCCAGTCGTAACAGAAGTATTTCAAAAGCTGGAAAGTTCATATTTATACTTCTTATGTTCATGGTCAGAATTTTGATACCGTTATTATAGGTCGATATCAAAGTGTGGCATAATTCCGGTACACATATTTTAGCCTTTGTAGTTGTTAGCCCGTCTATTAGCTGACATAATTCATTTTGTTTTACGTTATCCATAATTATTATTGTTGTAATTAGATGCATCACTTATTACAGTTGCTGTCAGAGCCTTGTACGGAGGAGAATACTTAAACAAGTATGAAAGTTTGTGTGCAGGTGTATATGTTTGTATGAATGTCCATTTAAAGTATAGTGTTTTGTGTATAAAAATGTATGTTATATTCATTTTATATGATATGATTTTTGTGTATAGTGTGTAGTGTGTATTAAATATTTTAAGACTTAACAAACTAAATACCAATATAAAATTTAAATAAAGAAATATGGCACTATTAAACATAACTAGTTTTTTTGTTTCAGGTCTTCAAGTTGCTGCTCGTTCGTAATAAGTATTGGAGGTTTACCTTCAGATTTTCTGAGGAACACTCTCCCGTTTGCAGTCCAACAGAAGTCATACCTGGAAGTCTTCGCTAGGTCACGTGCTAAATAAAAAAGTCTCTTTGCCTTCGGTGTCAAAAATTCTGACACATATACCGACGACTTTTGTCCATCGATGCCCAGGGCGCTTGTATTTAATTTATCTGTTATATTACTTCTATTGTACTGCTTAACAGCAAGAAGGGTGTTGGACTTGAGGGTGGATGTGGCATATTCTATTATTAAAGGTCTTTCTCCATTTTGTTTTCCTTTCAGCCGATATATATCTTTAATTGCCAGCGGTTGTACTTCGGTCCGTAATTTGTTGTGCATTCTTTCAACTATAGTGTGTAAGTCCTGCTTGGTCTCTTTTTGTTTGGCAGGAATACCTCTTATTTCTAGACATGTACTTCTAGTATGCCTCTCGAATTCTTCAAGTCTGTTTTCTAAATTTTTGATTTTGAGGTCACGTTCCTGCTTATCATTTTCTAGAGATACGATACGTCCACACAGGTCATCATGTTTTTTCATATAAAAATCCAGAGATTTTTGCATTTCCGTATTAGCTTTACGCAATTCAGTCACCTCAGATAGTACTTGCGTCATAATCGATATCATTTCATTATGTCCCCCCCTCTCGCTATCCCAATCATTAGGGGAAGAAGGAGAACTATTTCTACGCTGACGCTTAGTAGGGTTTAACGAAGCAGTCAGCTGTCCAGTGGCTCCCTCTGATATGCCAGAGTTGGGTGGCGTACGGTGCATCTCTTATTTTTATCAATATGTACTAGGAAAGCATATAACTCGATATACTTACTAAGATACTTGGTGAAGCGTCCGCAAGCAGTAAGTATCTGAGTATAAAAATTGACTCAATATTGTTACGCTACTTTTATTAGAAAACGTATAAGCACAACTCATGTACCAGGCTGTTAGCAGTTGAAGAATATAGAATGAATTGTAGATCTCGAAGTAAAGCAGCTATTGGTGGCTTAGCATATCTGTCCGCAAAGCAGAGACCGTAATGGCGGTCAGCTGAGCGACAGTGACTGGTTCTCGATATGCAAGCAACAGGTGGCTTAGTGTGTAGGCGGCGCGTGCGCAAGCAGTGGGCGTCGCCGTGAAGCAGAAATCGTAATGGCGGGTGCGAGGGCGGCAGTTATAGGTTCTCGAAGCGCCAGCAACAGGTGGTCGACAATGCAGCGGTGGTTGTAGTCCAGCGATCAAAATGGCGGATGGGCGGAGATTCTTACTTGGTGGATGAAGTTACCGTCGGCCGTAGACACGGAGGGAATTTGCGGGTACCCGGCGCACAGAACGAAGATCTTTGTAGTGGCAGCAGTAATTCAATACACCTTCTTGATAGTTATGCACTCCTATTATTTATTGATGAATTTAATTTACTAAATTGAATAAATAAATTTAAATAATATTTTAACAATAATTTCACACACGACTGCTCGGTTTCGAGGTCCGGGGGGAAGGATTCAATAATATATATAATATTTTTATATATATTATTGAATTCAATTAGCAATTTTATTGTTATTTTTTTTTTCTTTTTACCGCTCATCGTGGTTTTTTCTGTTTGGCCTAATGGTTAGCTGGTAGAGAATGCATTAGCATTAAGCTCGCCATTTGTCCCATTATTGCTATATTGTGGTCAATAAAGTGTTAAATAAATAAATAAATAAATAAATATTAATTTATAATTAGTGTCAACATCCCAATTAACGAATGGTACTTACGCTTAATGTTCGTGAGGTGACATTTTTTATTTTATTACAAATTTATTTACTAATAGCTAATTATTGTAGATTTATTACAACCACTAGATTGAGCTAAGTGTGTTCATGTGTGTGTGTGTGTGTGCGCGTGTGTGTGTGTGTGTGTGTGTGTGTGTGTGTGTGTGTGTATGTGGCGTGTATGTGTTTTGTGTGTGTGTGTGTGTGTAGTTTGCGTGAATGTGTGAGTGATTTAGTCATTTATAAGTATGCATATATAGACTTTATAAATAGGTACATAGTCATAGACAGATCCAGAGAGATTATGTAATAGGTTGATAAGATAAAAATATTTTTTTTTTAGCACAATAAGATTTTGACTATAGTTATAGTTATGCGATGAAATAAAATTCATAATAAGGAATGTAGCAAGTTTTCGGTATCTTCATACGTAAGGGTTTTAAGATACGTGGTCACTGTTCGCTTACAGAGGTGATAGTTTAGGGAGTAAATGTTGATAGTGCTGTTTAATCTATTATATAAGAATGACCCTCGATGGCAGAAGAATTTGCGAGACAGGGAAGTGTTGAGAGGATTAGATGGACATACAGTACCTTTTCTCCTTTTGTTCTTTACGAGCTCGGAGTCATATTTTAACTGAGTATGCATTTTAAGAACAGTATGGAGTAGGTACATATGTCTGTCGTACACTAAGAACTTCCCAATAATTTAGGAGTTCCTGGGTTGGGTACAAAAAAGGCAGACCAGCTCCAGTTTTTAATATTGCACGTTGCGCTCTCTCTACTTCAATAATATGGGATTTTGCCACCCCGCCCCACGTTGTGATGCAATAGTCTATTAGTGACTGGCAGAGGGCATAGTAGACCATTTTAATTATATGGTAGTCTGCTACGTGACGTAAAGACTTAAAAATATAAATAAGCTTACGTAGCCTATTGACAAGCATATCAATGTGAGGTTTGAAACTTAGTGTCTGATCTACTGTGACTCCTAGATACTTGATACTATCTGTCCTTTGAATAGTAGGACAAGAGCAGGGCGATAAGCCGGGAATACAATTGTGAGCTGTTAATGAGAAGGTCGGAGAAGGGATTAAATTAGTTTTTGTGACAAACGTAATGAATTTAGTCTTTGTCGCATTAAGTGTTAATAAATTATTTTGCAGCCATTGTCCGACTAAATTAAAGCCATCTTGTGCGGCATTGAATGCATCATTCCAATTGTTACCACGGAAGAAAAGAGCAGTATCATCTGCGAAGGTTAGGATTTTTCCTTCGCGGAGTTGTAACTTACAGAGATCATTAATGTAGATCAGGAATAGTGTAGGACCGACTATACTTCCTTGTGGGATACCGTATTCAATGATTAACTCGCTACTTAAAAATTTATCAATTTTAACTCTTTGTTTTCTTTGAGTCAAATAGTCTTCCAAGAGTTTTAAAGGTACACCTCTTACGCCAATTTTTTCAAGTTTACCTAGAAGATGTGGCATAGAGACTGTGTCAAACGCCTTCGCCAGATCAAGAAAAAGAACTAAACATTTCGATCTTTCATCAAGGCAATTAATAATGTAATTTATTAATTCATGTACCGCATCGTTAGTTGATTTACCTTGACGAAAGCCGTATTGATTTGACGAAATAAGATGGTTTGCCTCAAGGAATTTAACAAGTCGTGTATTAATTATTCTTTCTAGGAGCTTAGACAACGTAGGTAAGATTGATATTGGTCTAAAGTTATTGACACAGTCCCTATTCCCACTCTTATATATTGGTTTAATGAGGGCTGTTTTAAATGCTGAAGGGAAAACACCTGTAGATAATGCAAGATTACAGATGTAGGTAATTGGGGTGACTAGGTACTGTGAATACCTTTTTATAATTTTTGTAGATATCATATCAATACCCATTGTACTATTATCTTTTAGGGATTTTATTATGAGGTGGATTTCATTCTCATCAGTAGGAAGCAGTACTAGGGAGTTAAGGGGGCTATCTGGATTTGATTGACGTGTAAAGTCCCGAGATTGCGAAGAAGTATGGATACGCATAGCTAGGTTTTTACCAACATTGGCAAAGAAGCTGTTTACCTCATTTATATTATGTTGTGGGTTGTTGGTTGACAGCAGACAAAGTGAGTGATCAGATACCCTATCCGATCCATTAAGTTTTTTAATTACTTGCCAAAGTTGTTTTTTGTTGTCTTTAGCCTTTTCTATTTCACCCTTTTCATAGTTTATTTTGGCCTTTTTTATTAGGGAGTTGCAATAATTTCTATAGCGTTTGTAAATTATTTTTAATTCATTGTTATCTGGATCTTTTTTTAGTTTTTTGTATAATTTGTCCCTGTGTCTCATGCATTTGATTAATCCCGCTGTGATCCAAGGCTTACTAATGCGTTTTCTGTTGGGAATTTTGACTAACTTAGTGCTGTCTTTGATGGCTGAAGAAATAAGTGAGACCAGTTGATTGGTTGCAAAATTGACATTACTATAGTGTAAGATCTGTTGAAAATTTATATTTAGCATTAGCGAGTCTAGATGTTCATAATCGACTCGAAACTCCTCTCTACTACCATGGCTTATATTCAAGGCTTTACCAATACTTAAAGCAACACTCTCGTGATCTGTGATTGAAGACTCAATCACCAAACAATTAGCGTCTAATTTGGTTTTAATGATAATATGGTCCAAACAAGTACGTCCACGCGTGGGGATAGTATGCCCAGGGAGCATTCCATGACTTGCCAGTACGTTTAGGTATACATATGCACGCCCATCTTTAGAATTAGGGCTAATATCAATAATTATGTCCCCACAGAAAATAATATTTTTATAACCATTAAGACGTTTGAGTAGTTTATCTATTGAGTTAATGAAATTATCGGTGTTAAGTTGGCTGGGTGGACGATAAATACCTATGATACATGTATCATTATTAAATTTTAAAACTAAGCAGTTAGCATCAATGACCTCCGGCTCTTCCAATGAGGCCCGTAAGCTGGTTTTAAAATAAACAACAACACCCTCATTTTGAGAATTATGAACCTTAGTGCAGGCGAAGTTATAGTTGTTAAGGTGGGGTATATACTTTGTTGACGGAAGCCAACATTCTGTCAGAACTATAATGTCCCACGATATTTGAGACCTATGTAGTAGAGTGACGAAGTTGTTCATATTACAATTTATACTCCGTATATTCTGTAAGAGGAGATTGATTGTGTTCTTTCCGTGTATTACGTGTGTTTTAATCCTGTCAATGTCACAAACTGCAACTTCAGCCGGTTGCACTGAATCCAGACCCGTAGTAATAGTTTCGATATCCATCATTACATAATATAATATATCTTAAATTTACTGAAGTATGTATATATTTATATAATATTATAATATTATTTTATGTATAACACTAGTGATAACACGAATCGATTGTAGTGAATATTATAGTGTCAATTTCATAGATTTGGGGTTTTAAAGAGACAGTAGTATTATGAAAAAGGTTGTAATTAAAAGGTGAGTAGGTATATGAATGTTGTGTTGTTGATGTGTTTTAGAGATACGTGTATTATGTGAAGTATCTGTATAAAAGATACTGCAGTTGTAGTGTGTATATGATTCTGTGGCTGTTGGGGTAAAAAAAAAAAAAAATGCATTAAGTGGTTGTAAAAAACTAAAATATAAAGGAAAAATAACAGTAATATGTTTAACTTAATACAACAGTAATATAACAGTAATATGTTTACCTAATTTTGTTTAACTAAATGTAGTATACATGTGTTTAGTAAGTTAAAGTAATAATAATATTTAATAACAGTAGAAGTTTAAACCATTGGTCCTTAAACCATTTTTATCTAATCCTTAATATACTGAACAATGTGAACAAGAAAGTAAATAAAAATGTTATATGACTACACATGCACGTAAATATATGCTATTTGTGCATACGAACACTTACTAACCTATATACATACTTATACTTAATTATTATGCTATTAGAAACGCTTATACACTTTGTTGTTGTAGGCTATTTAGTATTTCTTCATTCTTCACTACGACGCAGGGTAACCCCTCTTGTTTTCGAAGTAATACGTTGCCGTTTGAGGTCCAGCAGAATTTGTAGTTATTAGATTTTGCTAGTTCTCTAGCCAAGAAGAATAGGCGTCGTGATTTGGCAGTTAAAGATTCGGATATGTAAATGCGAGTTGTGTCCTCCGACAGGCCGAGATGTACACAGCTAAGTTGATTTTGACGGTTTGTTTTATTATAATTACTGGCTGCTTGAAGTATTTTTTTCTTGACAAGTGTATTGGACAATTCAATCAGTATTGTGGAAGTATTTTTATTTGGCTTGTTTGCGATGCGGGAGACGTCTCTAATGTCAGAAGTGCTGAGTTCGTATTTTATATTATCAGATAAGACCATTGAAGTACTATTACTTCGTATAGAACAGACACCCCGAACATTGAGTCGGGTGCATTCATTGTGGCCAGGGTGGCTCACTTCATTCACTCACTTGCTTGTCACTCACCTGCGTTCATTGCGGCCGCATGCCAAAATTGTTTAGTAACAAACTGAAAAAATGCCGTCTTGCGTGATGAGAACCTGTCACAATTGCACGTAAAAAAATACAAAAAAGAAAATGGTATTACTTATCATCAGTAAGAAAACAAAATATTAACTTAAATCAACTAAAACGAATTTATTTCAATTATTGTGGAATGTTCCCGCCATTTTTGAATGAAATGCAAATAAATTGACTTGAATCAATTCAAGTCAGTTCAGTCAGTTCAGGTCAGTCAATTGAATTGAATTGAAAAAATCATGAGTCGGGCTTACACACTTGGCAAGTAAGCGTGTTAATGGACAAATAAATAAGCCCGATAAGAATGACTATAGTACCTACTCTTTGGTAAATAATAAATTATGTGTATTATATTACTCAGTGAATTCAATTAAACATTAAATCAAACATTTGGAAGAGCTAAAGATTTAGAGTCGTTGACTGTTTGTCGTGGTTCGGCAAGTGTCTTATACAAAGTTACTCTATGTAAATCACCTTCTAGAGTTTGAAAAAAGAACGGTCATCGCGGTTTCGGGACACACATTTTGTTCGAGATGTCTGTTCTATGTCATTATACTTCAATGGATAAGACTTGAACGTATTTAAAAAGATCTTCTTTTTTCTCTTCTATTCTTTTTGGTACATTTCTAACTTCAATTAGAGTCTTTCTGTTGTTCTTATCTATGTTTTCAAATTTTTCCTCCAACGATACTAGTTGAATATCGATTTTTGTCCGTTCGTGTTCAAAACCTTGAATTTTTTGTTCTACTTTACAAATTTTTTCAGATAAAATATTAATTGATTTTTCCAACCCCAGGTTAGTGGTGTGTACTTGTGCTTTTAAGTCAGCAATGTGTTTTTCTATTGCATCTAATCTATTATTCTGAGATTCAGAGAACGACAAAAACATCTCACGAATTTCAATTTTAAGTGCAGTTAATTCATCGTATTCATCGCTAGATAAACGGCGCCTTTTATCCCGTATTGTAATGCGAGATTCTGTATCTTTTTCTTTTATTGCATACTTTTCTAGGCAAAGATTTTTAACTAACAGATACGTTATGCCCTTACAAATGGACCGAAAAATCTGTTCCGACCGAGCTACAATACACACACGTTTAACTTTTGTTTCCCTACACCAATCACTAGTACATTGGCAAATTATGTAAAAAGGATGGCATTACTAAAACCATAATAGTGAAAAAGACAGCTAGTGTTTGTCGCTCGCGTCAATCTATATACGCTACGGTCTTTATCGCTCTCGCGTCAAAACTAGATCGCTATCTCTTTCTTCATCTGAATATGGCGTCTTTGCATGATTATTAGATTGTTTAGAAAAATAATTGAAATATAATACTAAATAATCTAAGTTTCTTAGCGTACTCACGCATGGTATGAGATTCCTTGTGTTTTGTTGACCTTGGAGTCATAATTGGTGCACTTTCTAAACACACAGGATGGCATTTTGTTATATTTTCATAACTACGTATTAAGAGCCATTTCGCAAAACTCGGTTGATAAACTATAGGTATTTGAAGCGGCTCCGCGGCGTGATATTGCCTCGCGCGGCTCGCGTCGCGCTTGACCTCAGTTCTGTGCGAGTAATCTTCTTGATACTTTCAAACGTAAAAATTTTAAAATTATGAACATATAATTTTAATTATACACTTTGTGACCACATACATGTATCTGGTTTGTGACAATATAAGTTTATATAACAATTAAGAGTACAATGTAGTAGTACCATTATCGGTAACTTATTTACATAATACATTTTAGGTACCTACTTAGGTACATCACAATAAAGATGTCCAATAGATGCATATTGCAAAAATCAATATTTTGGCAAATCAACGTGAAAAATTAAAAATCACGTTTTTTCAAGGTGATCTATAAAATGCAATATGCGTCCATTTTGCCTGCGATATTCGCAGCGCGTCGAAATACATAGGTATACCTAAATTCAAATCAATCGGAGGGTATAGAACCGGGAAATCCCGGAACCGAAAATCCCGGGATTTACAAATGAATACGGTACTTTTCAAAAGAACCAGGAAACAAAATAAAAGAACCGGGAAACAAAATAAAAGAACCGGGATTTTCTGAACTTTTGGGAAATAAAAATATGTCGCGTCGTGATACAAAAGATAACGTAAAAATAAAGGTAAATACAATCCATACACAAAAATGATTACAGCTTTAAAAAGAAGATATTCAGAACGTCGGCTACATGAAGCAGCTATACTAATATAATATTATTTACACAACCCAGATCGATATTTTTCTAATATAAATGAAGATGATTTAACTCTTTTTTCTCGTCCAAGCAGTGCTGAATTGTGCAATACAATTGTGTTGATTTCATACAATTAATACGAAACTTATGTTTGCATGTAAGGTATAATAGTATGATGGTTACTCAATCACGGCAAACGACTATACGGATTTGGGTAGAAAACAGTTTTTCCCTATTTAATGCTCCTGAGAGATAAAATAGGAAACGCGATACTAACTATTTTCACGCGGGGAAAGCCGTGGTAAAATAATCCCGAAAGAACTGAAAATCCCGGGAATCCCGGTTCCAGCATAGGCGAGTACCGAAAATTAAAACAGGATCGGTTTTCGATACCCTAATCATTACCGTGATACAAAAGATAACGTAAAAATAAAGGTAAATACAATCCATACACAAAAATGATTACAGCTTTAAAAAGAAGATATTCAGAACACTATTCTTTGAATGTTAAAAACGAATTCTTTATTGTTTTCTGTTGGTTTACAAAACAAAATATTGACAATAGTCTAGTATAATAAATTATGAGAAACGAAATTCGCACTTTCCTCCCAAACCACTTGCTCTACAAGAAAAATGTATGGCACATAAAATGTCAATCTTTTTATGGGCTACAACTTTTACTCGATCCTTTCGGAAATCGTCTAGGACGCACCGTTTAGGAGATATAAGGAGTTTTCGGAAAATTTGGGAGGGGGGGGTTTAAGGTTGGGCCCAATAAGATTGGGTAATGTTGCAAGTATGAGTTCCACAGGGCGGATGGAAATTCAGTCGGAAATCGTCTAGGACGTACCGTTTAGGAGATATATGGTATTTTAGGAAAATTTGGGGAGGGGGGGGGGGGGTAAAAGTGGGTTCAGTAAGATTTAGCAATAAGGTTTGGGGGTTTACTAAAGGGGGTTGAAATTTCCGTCTAAACTTGTCTAGGACGCACCGTCTCCGAGATATCCGGGATTTCCGGTTTTCCAAAAATCTATATCCCGATATCCTGATCTGCCGATCTGCGCCTACCTGATGAGTGCGGTATTTGCCCGGATGCCTCCCAGATTATCACGACGCAAAATTCCACTTTTGGGTGAAGAACTGAGGGGGGGGGGGGTATAGGGGGAGGCGAGGGGTTGTGAAGGGAAAAAATGAGAGGGTGATTTGTATTTGTGTTGTGTATTTGAGATACGTGAGTTTTGGGGAGTTGACGGAACTTGGGTGCACGAGAGTTTCCAAACAACGAATGTATTATCTTTGACTAATAATAAGTGACTATAGCTGACTAATGTCGGAGCTTCTATCATTCCAACATTTTGGCTTAGCAATAGGGTCCCGTTGACACCGTTTGGGTACGGAACTCTATAAAGTACAGATTGATCTAAAAGTTGTATAAATAAAGGGTATGTGTATACAAGTTATAATTATTTATTATTTTTTTTCTATGTAAATATGTAATTTACACATATAACCAAAAAACCTAAATACTGTAAACAGTAACTAATGTCTAAAAACGGACAATGTTTTATTTCAAATTACAGCAGTGACTTCCAACCCAATAGGGGTTGAATTTCCAAAAAATCCGATAGCCTAAAGCCTTCTTCGATAAATGAACTATCCAATACAAAAAGAATTTTTCAATTCAAACCAGTAGTTCCTGAGATTAGCGCGTTCAACCAAACAAACAAACAAACTTTTCAGCTTTATAATATTACAATAGTAATAGTATAGATTAGTATAGATATAGTTATATTTTGTACATATGTATGTTCGTGATTTTCTCCGTTACTACTTACACTACATAAATTGGAAAGAAATAGTTACTTAATTTCTATTGTTTTTCTTCAAACCAAAGATGTTTAAAGCAGAATATTACGCATACGGACTCCTGAATTGAAAAATGGTCTTTTGAAACCTATAATATTTTTGAAAGACCTTTTCAACGATACCCACATTAAGGGGTAGACGAAGAAAAAATCATACGGAACGGACAGACGGACGGACGGAAGGACGGACGGCCGGACGGGCTAGCCGGCCGGTTGAAATAACGAACGGACTAGACATGATTCCGATTTGACTACAAAACCCTGGAAAATTATAGAAAACTAAAAATAATACAATTGACTGTAACTAAAATTCTCACGTGATCAAGACTGTTCAATGGCAATATAATTACGTTACTTCTACGAAATCTATTCCTTAGATGGCTAAAGCAAAAATTGACATAGGTCCGACGTCCAAGAGTGCTGCCGCACGACTGATTTTGATTTCGCGCCAGTGCGTATCTTTATATGGTAAAGTAAATTCGTTTTTAATAAATTATTTTTTGCAGTAAGATAAAAAAAAATTACGTGTCCATATTCGACAAAAGACCATATTTTATTACTACATAAATTTTTGATGGGAAATACGCTTTATTGAATACAAAAATCGATGGTAAAGTCATGGCATAAACCATGAAAATTGGTAATGTTATTGAATTAATTTTGAAACGAATATTATAGTAATCGTATATCCCTTGTAATAAATGCAAAATAT
Source organism: Thymelicus lineola (assembly GCA_963932265.1). Taxonomy (NCBI): domain Eukaryota; kingdom Metazoa; phylum Arthropoda; class Insecta; order Lepidoptera; family Hesperiidae; genus Thymelicus; species Thymelicus lineola. The sequence goes on from OZ010706.1 coordinate 970,712, forward strand.
AATATATGAGTGTTCTCTAGACATTTTTTTTTACTCAATTTAATAAAACTTAATAAAGAAAATCAGTGTATGAAATTGACCTCTGTCGTCCCTTTTGCTGAAAAATAGTTATGCTAGATTGACAGGTACGCAGAAACAAATTAATATTTTCAAAATTCCGGTAAATGAAGATCCAAGATGAAGGATTGATCTATTTTATGAGTTCATTTGCCAGCATTAATATCTTTCTTATGATACTAATTTTTGACATCAAATTTTTCATTCCGCGCGTTCTAACCGCGAAATGGCTCTTAACCTACGATGCGCCACGCTCGTGATTGCGCTCGACGCAGACTAATCACAAAAGTTCCCAATGGGAACTTTTTCAATCATCACAACGCGCGCGCTTATGACCTATCTGCCTCTTTTTAATATATAATATCATTGTTTCTAGGTCAGAGGTTGAGGCTGATTTATTTTCTGGCGATGAGCGCAACATTAGTAGTCAATAGCTATTGTAGGCCTAAATTGAGCGAGTACCGACGGCAATTGAAGATGCGCTGGATGGCAGTTGTTCGTCGCGCTTATCAGTAGTAGGCGTGTCCACTGCAGCGTAGTAATAAGTGCGACAAGGTCAGTGAACCTGTGCGAGAGACAAGGTCAGCCAGCAAGTAGGCGTAACCTGCGCGTGCGATTAGATTCCAAATAAGCAAAATTGCAGCTTACTTGAGTATTAATAAAGCAAATAATTATTTGCTTCTTTGAAGTACCAGGCTCGCAGAGTAGCACTATAGCAGCAGTGTCTTCGTCTATTGCGTTTCACAAATTACTCCTCTAAGTTTATTCACTCCTATTATGTAAAACTTTTAAACTGCGATTTATTTAAATTATTTATTGTTTACAAATAGAAAAATACACACTACACACCAGACACGTCTGTTACACTTGATGTCGGAAGCGGAAGAGGAGGTTAGAACGTTGATCTCCCGAACGCGGGGGCCCGGGTTTCAAATCCTGGCACGCACCTCTAATTTTCTAATATTATGTGCGTATTACAAGTTAATTATCACTTGCTTCGGTGAAGGAAAACATCGTGAGGAAACCTGCACACCTGAGAGTTCTCCATAATGTTCTCAAAGGTGTGTGAAGTCTACCAATCCGCGCTTGGCCAGCGTGGTAGACTATGGCCTGTACCCCTCACATTGTGAGAGGAGACCCCGAGCCCAGCAGTGGGACAATTATGGTTTGTTGTTTTTTCGGTTTATGGTCATCACTATTTAATTTACACCCGAAACTGGTGACCCATGAAACGTCAATTTAGTCTCTAAGATTTGTGAACAGGGTATATTTTTCTTTACAAAAAGTAATGATTTCCCACAAAAACATAAATGTAAAAAAGGAGAGCCAAGTTCAATACAAAAATTATGCTTGGCTTTGGGCTTCGCCGCAAAAATGTAGACATCTTCTACATGGAAAATGTGAAAAACTTTATCGACATATGTTGCAAATACCTGTAGTTAGCCCAACTCTTTATTAAAAAATATGTAGTTAAAATTGTTTTAATTTCTCTATTTTGTTAACTATTTGGATTATGTAAGTTTGTCTAGCTAGTTATGAATAGGTGCAGCAGGGTGCGAACGAAAACTAGTAATTTAACTAATTTATCAATTTAATTTCAATATTAGAAATTACATTTTTAAATACTTAAAACTAGGGTGATTACGGTCGATGTTTGTACCGGAATGGTCCGAATGCTTAGGTGTTTAGGTTCCCAGGCTCTTTATTGATTAATTATAATATTTCTCTATGAATCTTGTATATATATTGTATCTATGTATATATTATATATTAATCTCGTTACGCATATGTAACAAGCTTTAAAAACATAATTATTATGTACCATACAAATTTTTAGTCTCCTATGAATGTAAAATTACTTGGTTTTGATATTAATTAATACTGTGTTAGCTGCTAATAGCCATAAAAGTTGTATACGCCTTAGATGACAAATCACACTGGATGGATCAATTATTGTAACCATTTAGGTACTTACAATAGCTATAAATGCATAGTGATAAGTCAATGGTGTATCTAATAAAGATAAATAAATAAATAAATAAATAAATAAATAAAAAGAATGGAGATCAAAATGAGTGCCAAGTTCTATGCAAAATCTAAATATGTATTTATAGGAACAAAATAACATTATGAACAAGTATTAAACTCTATTTCTTTGCTTTATTGGATACCTATAACAATTGCTGTTATTTAAAAAAGTGAGATCTTGAAGTAGATTAGATCCCACAAAAACATAAATGTAAAAAAGGAGAGCCAAGTTCAATACAAAAATTATGCTTGGCTTTGGGCTTCGCCGCAAAAAGAATGGAGATCTAAATGAGTGCCAAGTTCTATGCAAAATCTAAATATGTATTTATAGGAACAAAATAACATTATGAACAAGTATTAAACTCTATTTTTTTTGCTTTGTTGGATACCTATAACAATTGCTGTTATTTAAAAAAGTGAGATCTTAAAGTAGGTTAGATTTGACTTGGCCAGTTTTTATCAGAATTAAAATGTTCAATAACTTTATAAAATGACTGATGTAATGAAAACTAGCCAAGTCAAATCTAACCTACTTCAAGATCTCACTTTTTTAAATAACAGCAATTGTTATATGTCAATCTTAAGTGATCGACAAAGTTAAGCAACAGCGGGCGCGGTCGGTAGTTGGATGGGTGACCGCTAGTGGCAAAAAATTCTTGAGCGTTTCCGTGCTTCTCAGGACACGTAAATGGGGGGTGCAGCCCCCTTAGGCTTCCCGGCTATAAAAGGGGAATTCTAGCCTGTCCCTCCTCAAATATAATTTAGTTAAGAATTCGAACATGGCCGTCATCTTACAATTTTATCATGGTACCAACCGTAATAGCTAGTTATAATACATATAATAAAAACCCCCGTACCCGCCTGGCACAAACAGCACCCTCCGATATCAAATTATGACGCCTTCGTAAAAACTTTTTATTTTATTTTTATTTTATTTTATTTTATTTTAAAAGTTGCACCAACAAAATCAACACTATTACATTTGAATATTTCCATGCACAAAAACATTATAACCAAGTGTCATTTTAATTATAGGTGTTTGAGCCTTTGGGAGCCCAATGGAAATCACACTTGATGATCTCAGACGGTTTATTCCAAAAAAGTTGGAGGTACAATGTTGTTCGTGTCGCGGTATAGATGAGAGTGACAATTAAAAAATGAAAGAACGCAAAATGCACTGCATGCGCCTGCACATTTACGGGAGCAATATCTTCGCGGTGCAGATAGGCGCATACAATAGGTACAAACAGCATTTCCTTACATTTCATTCCATAAATTATATTGTAAAAAAAAAAATTATACGCATTACATTCATTCATTAAAATTACTAATATAAAATACAAATCACTACATATTACACAATTCATTTTTACATTACTCACAATTATAATTATTATAGAAATCAAATTATAAACAGGACACAAGGTTAGTTACTGTAGATCTGGCTTTGACAAATCCATGCTGCTCAGGAATTATAGTTTGCTTTAGTTGCCATGATAGTATAGGGCAAAGTAGTGACTCAAAAACTTTAGCAAATACCGTGAGGATAGATATCGGTCTATAGTTTTTGACACAGTTAGTATCGCCACTCTTAAACAATGGCACCACCAGTGCCTCCTTCCAGGCTGACGGGAAGGTGCCAGAGCTAAGAGATTTATTAAATATGATAGTTAGGGGTGTAGTCAATGCTTTGGCACATTTTACGACAAATATCGAAGGAATCCCATCTGAGCCCGCTCCTTTTGTAGAGTCAAGTCTTTTTAACACTCTATAGGTAAACCTGACTTTCGGTGACTGTAATATTAGTTAAAAAATTTGAGGTGTAATTCTCAGTGCATTTGGGCGGTATGATGATGTTTTTATTATAGACAGTTGAGAATTGTGTCGCAAAAAGATTGCATAGATCTGACCCACTCGCAGCCGACCCCTCATCAGATGACATTTGGATGGGGTAAGTGCTGCCACCGCCTCTTTTGTGTTTCAAAAAAGTCCACAGTAATTTAGGGTTAGAAATTAATGACGATTCTAAGCGACTCAGATATATTTTATAAATAATAGTATGTTGCTTAATGCATCTATCACGCAGTAGCTCAAAAGTAAGTAAGTCTCGAGGATTATTGTATTTGCGATACAGTCGAACCTGGATAAGCGAAAACTGGATAAGTGAGAAAACTCTATAAGCAACAATAATGGTCAGGTCCCGTCATTTTTATCCCGAATACCTCTATGAGTGACAGTGAAGAAACCTCCTTTAGAGAGAGTCATTTTTCACATCTAGACCTCCGTAAGTGACAGTTTTTTACTTAAGACCTCTGTAAGCGAGACTATTAATTACAATAATATTTCAATAGACATCTCAAAACTCGCAACTCTAGGTACTTAAAGCCAAACCTTATCCTTGTTTGTAAACAAAAAAAAGCCAAAGCGTCATTGTTTTCGATGGAATTACAAAGCAGCCTGCACATGTGCACTTATTTCTATCTGATTAACTTCAACATTTGGTTTGGTTCAACATTAGAAAAATAGCCTATTCCAAGAAAATACAGAAACACTCCATAGTTTTTTTGAGTATTGTAAAATTGATCCCTCAATTTTTGATAAACTTTTTGAAATTGAAAAACAGATTCATAATTGTAAGAAAATGAAAAAAAGAAAAAAATAACTGATTTCTTCGAATAAATAAAATATGTATTTAAAAACAAAATGTGTACTTATTATTTCTTAACGCTCTAGCACCATGTTTCTCGACTTTTGTTAACCTCTATAAATGAGAGTAACTAACTACTCCTAAACCTTCATAAGTGACAAACTGCTTTAGTGAGAAACCTCTATGAGCGAGAATAACATTCGGGTCCCTTGGATTCTCTGTTATCCAGGTTCGACTGTATTTCCTTCTGTACTTGAGTTTCTCATGGAGAAGTTTAATGAATGGTTTTGTGAACCAAACGGGATATCTTTTGTTGCGAGGCAATGTTTTGGGTACATGCTTGGCAATGTATAGCCTAAGATATTTATAAAAAATCAGGACCATGTCATCTACATTAAAACAATTAGATAATTCTTTTGACCAAGAGATGTTTTTTAATTCATTCATAATTTGACTATAGTCGGCTTTGTAAAAAAGAAATCCCACCAAAAACATAAATGTAAAAACGGAGAGCCAAGTTCAATACAAAAATTATGCTTGGCTGTGGCCTGTGGGCTTCGCCGCAAAAAGAATGGAGATCTAAATGAGTGCCAAGTTCTATGCAAAATCTAAATATGTATTTATAGGAACAAAATAACATTATGAACAAGTATTAAACTCTATTTCTTTGCTTTATTGGATACCTATGACATTTGCTGTTATTTAAAAAGTGAGATCTTAAAGTAGGTTAGATTTGACTTGGCCAGTTTTTATCAGACTGACTTTTATGACTGATCTAATGACCACCACCAAATTGATTTAAGTTTATTTTATCTCCAAAATACTTATAAAATACACTTTTCACTTGGTTTGCAGTTAAAACAATTATTTTATTGAGTCCACACAATACTAATCACTGTGAAACACTACTTTTAACTAATATTATTGGTTGATTTCTATATTATTTAAAGTAAATTATAGGAGCAATGTTGTTAGTAGTAGGTATTCGCCGGTTCTAACTCAGGAGCTACAACCGGCCAATTGGGCAAATCGCTAAGTTCACGACCGTCGCTGCCTACAAGACAAAAAAGTCGAGTTTGGTGTCAAATTGTATGTTTTCGACCATGCCCGATCGATTGCACTGATCCGTTTTTTGCTAACTAGCGTAGAAACAAAGATAGCTTCAGCGTTGTATTAGCCCTACTTCGTTATCTAATGCCCTCATTAGGTCGTTAACTTGACCATTCAATAATTACAATGGGCTTATCGCTTCCTCGTACTCGACTTAACTATGACGCAGTGATTCATACTAACGAGGAGCACTGTTTTTATTACAAAAACACCATAATTTTTGTTCATCGTATTTATTATTCCAAATAAAATTGAATCAAATAAATTATTTAATCTTCCATCATTGCAAATAGTCTTGGCATGAAATATTTTCAGAATATCATACATAGATTTACCATGATACCTATATTAAAAATTATGCAATGTTCTTCGTAGAAAGTAGTAAAATCATGTTAGATTCAATCGAGATTATGTTCAGAATGTTTTATCGAAGGCTTGTGCTGTGATCCGTGCGCCCAAAGAAAAGAAGGAATTGCATGCAGCCGCACCTTCAGTATTCAATCATTACAAAATTTTAAAAATACGTAACAATATCTTTGAACTAAAATCCCCTCCTAACAATAACAATACCCAACAACCAACCACCAATACCCCCACGACCAATACCTAATACCTAACAATATCTTTGAACTAAAATCCCCTCCTATCCCCATCTAACTCCTGTCGAATAACTTTATTTGAAATTTAATGAATGTAAGTATGATATTCTGAAGCACTCAAAGCACGGCGACTTATATCGGGTTGAGACCGAAGTTTGATGATAAGGCTGATAACTGACTTACACATTCGAGATATGACCGGTATCATTGTCACCACAACAATTCACACGAAATGGCTTTTATTATGTCGGATGTGGTGACGGAATAAGATGTGCCTTTGTAAAGTTTACGTTGGATGGAAAATAGCAGAAAACAAGCCAGCGTGGTTATTGTACCATCAGTAGCCCCAGCTTGCGACGGCAGAAATGAATGCAGAATCAAAGTTCCTTCTACCAGCATCTCAGTGATTGGCCTTGTTGCATAGGTCAAAAACCCGAAATTTATATCAATCCATAGATCCTATACGAAGTTAAAGAAGGACAAACTTATAACTAACTTATTCTTTTTTCTTGTACTCTTATATTTATTATTGTATGGTGTACAAACAATAAAGTGTTAAATAAAATAAATAATAATAAATAAATAAACACATTGTTGTTTTTAGTTTAGAGTGATTTAATTACCTATCATAATGGACCTTCCCATGGGAATGAGGTGTTCTACCGCGGCAAAAAGTAGCCTACGTTACTCTTCGGCCTCCTAATTATCTCCACACAAAAAATCATACCATAAAATTGCTCCGTTACAACGCGAACGTGAACGAGGGACAAACAAACAAACACTATTTCGCATTTATAATATTAGTATGCATAGTTTTACCGCGGTAAAAAGTGCCTACTTTCTTCTCTAGCCTCCTAACTACAACGTGAACAACACACAAAAAAACACACAAAAACCACACACCACACCACATAAAAAATCATATCACAACATCGCTCCGTTATGACGTCAAAGAGGGACAAAGAACAAAGAAACACACTTTTGCATTTATAATATTAGTATGGAAATATGGATAAGGATGATTGAATTTCTAACTATAAATTTATATCAATCCATAGATCCTCTATGAAGTTAAAGAAGGACCAACACATTGTTGTTTTTAGTATGGAGTGATTCAAGTATGCATCATAATGGATCTTCCCAAGGGAATGTGGTGTTTTACTGCGGTAAAAAATAATGTACGTTACTCACTAGCCTACTAATTATCTACACACAAAAAATATCATACCATAACATCGCTCCATTACGACGTGAAAGAGGGACAAACAAACAAACAAATACACTTTTGCATTTATTATATTAGTATGGAAGTATGGATATAGAGTGATTCAAATAGAATAGAATAGCGTTTATTTGCAAGGCCACGAACACATACAAAAACAGAAAAAAAAAAACAGAATAAGAAATTAAAAATAAAACAAAAACATGTAGCTCCTTACGAAATTATTACTAGATTACGCTCGCATGTGTCCGGTGGCCTAGAAAAAGGAGCACACTCAGCATTATGCCGCAGTATTGACTACAGCGCTGATTTTCAGTGTGTCCTATTCGGTAAGTCACGGACGACAGTACGCATCATAATAGATCTTCCCATAGGAATGAAATGTTTTACCGCGGTAAAAGGTAGCCTACGTTACTCTCTAACCTCCTAACTATCTCCACACAAAAATTCATACCATAGCATTCTCCGTTACGACGTTAAAGAGAGACAAACAAACAAACACACTTTCGCATATATAATATTAGTATGGAAGGATGGATATGGAGTTATTCAAATACGCATCATAATGGATATTACCCATGGGAATGAGATGTTTTGCCGCAGTAAAAAAGTAGCCTACTCTAGCTTCCTAACTATCTTCACACAAAAAAATCATACCATAACACAAAAATAATAATATATCTTAACACAAAAAATCATATCTTAACATCGCTCCGTTACGACGTGAAAGAGGGAAAGCAAACAAACACTCGCATTTATAATATTAAGTATATGGATAGTATGGATACCTAATATTATTTTTGATCTAAAATAATTACTCCTTTCGAATAACTTTATTTGAAATTTAATGAATTTAAATATGATATTCTGAAGCGCCCAATCAAAGCACGGTGACTTATATTGGGTTGGGACCGAAGTATGATGATAAGACTGATAACTGACTTAAACATTGGAGATATGATCGGTATCGTTGTCACCACAACAATTCATACGAAATGGCTGCAGTGACGGAGTGAGATGTGCCTTTGTAAAGTCTACATTATGCGCTGGATGGAAAATAGCAGAGAACAAACCAGCACGGTTATTGTACCGTCAGCTTGCGACGGCAGAGGTGAATGCGGAATCAAGGCTCCTTCTATAGGTATCTCAATGAAGGTGGCTGGACCAATGCATCCGCAATATGTCTCTGAGACCACTCGTCTCCAATCTTTCAGCGATTGGCCTCGTTGTACAGGTCAAAAGCCCGAGGAATTGTCGGAGGCTGGTTTCTTTTACACCGGGCAGGGGGACAAAACGAAATGTTTCTACTGCGATGGAGGATTGAAAGACTGGGAATGCGGCGGGACAAGAACACGCACGTTGGTTCGATCAATGCGCTTACATTCACTTAGTAAAAGGCCGAGATTATGTTCAGAATGTTTTATCGAAGACTTGTTGTGTGATCCGTGTGCCCAAAGGAAAGAACGAACTGTCTGCAGCCGCACCTTCGGTATTCGATCGTTGTAAAATATCTAAAATACCCAACATTATTTTTGACCTAAAATAATTACTCCTCCCGAATAACTTTATTTGAAGTTTAATGAAGATAAATATGGTTTTCTGTAGCGCTCAAAGCACGCCGAATTATATAGGGTTGAGACCGAAGTATGTGTTTTATACAAAATGAACGCTCAGTTTCTTTAATGTTACTATAGACTTCATGTGGGTTCGTTATTAAATCTAGGAACTTATAAAAAAGGCGCATCTTTTTGTTATTGATTGTTAAAGACATTAAAAAAAACTGAGTCGTTAGATGTTTGAAATACAAATTAGAAAAATAGAAGATATAATCGTTTTATTCAATCTAACCTTTCCCCAATACTGTTCGTAACATATCATGTGTGTGATAGATAATAGTAGATTTCCAGGCTTTAAAAATGGTAAATACTTATCTTAAAATAATTTTCTGTTGCACTGTATAAAACAAATACACAGTAAAAAGTTAAGTTGCCTGTTTTTGATACAATAATCATATGAACAGTATAATACCAAACCAATGTTAGCTAACAAAAAAAAATTAAAAGTTTTAAAAAAGTATCTTGCATTAAAGAGATATCTAAAAATAAAAATGGTTGTGATTTATTATAGAAGATCTAGCTCGCCTTCCTTCGTGAAATTGTATGAAAATTATAGTATGTCAGACGACATATTTACGAAATAAGAATTTTATAAACTAACGAAAGATTCTGTGTTTGTAACGTAGGAAAAAACGTAGGTAAATGCATACTTAAATGTACAATTTTTATCAGCTCACTGAGAAAATTGAAGCAAGTCTCTGTGCTCAGGATAACACTCATTACAAATGCAGTTTCAAGTTTTTTAATATTTTCAGAAAGCAGTAAATAATGTTAAAAGAACAAAAACAGTTTATTACAAGTACATAAAGTTAAGTTTTTATTTGTCTGATATTTTAAAACTCTGATTTATGATTTTCATGTTAAAAATGATTACGAACAAATTTAAATTACTATACACTGATGATTTAGTTTATAAAATTTTTATAAGGGAAGAACTTGTATTGAGGCCTTATTACTAAAACGATCTGACTATCCATTAAATAAGATATATGAATATAAAACAAAGTGTCTTTTAAGATCCAAATGCTGGTAAAATAATAACAGAGTTTGTAGGCTTGCGCTCGACAGTGTATTTTTTAACATTCAAACTTTTTTTGGCAAAAGCTATAAGTGTGAATAAAAATGTCACGAAAATTTTTACAATGGAATATCAATTTAATGAAAATGCTGAATACAATATTTATAGCTAATAAGATACCCAAGAATTTGATAATAATCTACTAAACATAATATTAATAATATTCACTCAGTCAGATTACCATTTATGAATTTTTAACCCTTTACGAAAATACTAAAACATTGTTATGTAATTATAAAAATGTATTTAAAAATGTTAAAGACATAATTTTAATATTTAAAATTTACAAAAGAACATAAAACTGTTCGTGACAATTTTATGAACTGTCCAATTGTATGTAAAGTGGTGTCTTCATTTTATTTCTATTTCAATCGACTTTAAATTTTTTTATTTAGTCAGATATCCCTTTATGAATTTTAAAACTACGAATATACTACAACATTTGATGTAATGATAAAAATGTGTTTAAAAATTTTAAAGACAACATTGTAGTAATGTAAAATTTACAAAAGAATATTACATTGGTTAAAATTGAATTTGTAAAACTGTTCGTGACATTTTTATGAACTGTCCAATTTTTTGTAAAGTGATGTTTTCATTTTATTTCTATTTCAATCGACTTTTAAATTTTTATTTAGTCAGATATCCCTTTATGAATTTTAAAACTACGAATATGCTACAAAATTTGATGTAATGATAAAAATGTGTTCAAAAATTTTAAAGACAACATTGTAGTAATGTAAAATTTACAAAAGAATATTACATTGGTTAAAATTGTTTTTGTAAAACTGTTTGTGACAATTTTATAAACGAACCAATTGTTTGTAAAGTAGTGTCTTCATTTTATTTATATTGCAAGCGACTATGAACTTTTTACTCAGTGAGATTACCCTTTATGAATTTCAAAACTACGAAAATATTAAAACATTTTGATGTAATGATAATAATGTGTTTAAAAATTTTAGACAACATTAATAAAGTACAACCAAATATTACACTGCTTAGGAAATTTGTAAAACTCTTCATGACAATTTTATGAACTCTCCAATTGGTTGTAAAGTGGTGTCAACATTTTATTTTATTTTATTTTATCAAACAACTATTTAATTTTTACTCAGTCAGATTACTCTTGACGAAATTTGAAACTTCAAGAAAATACATACTAAAACATTTTGATGTAATGATAAAATGTATTTTAAACGTTTTAAAGATAATCGTAATATTAACAATTTACAAAACAACATAAAAAGAAATCACAAAAAAAATATCTTAAATTTAAACAGTTTACATTTTATTTCTAAATAAGTGTTTCTATATACTTTTTTGCTCAGTCATATGAGTATGTGTCTATTGTTCTTTACGTACATATTTTGACGTGAGCCCAAACGAATTCACTAACATATTTAGTAGGCAGTACGTGCTGTTTGGTATTAATGGTTAATACATAAGAATCCTACTGACACAACAATATTAAGGAGAAAAGAATGACATTCCATTACTGATTACATTTTACTTATCGATCACTAATGCTCCCGTCGCTAAGACTTTGGAATGCTGAACTCGTACCATTATGTAAAACGATACCAAACAGCACGTACTGCCTACTAAATATGTTAGTGAATTCGTTTGGGCTCACGTCAAAATATGTACGTAAAGAACTATAGACACATACTCATATGACTGAGCAAAAAAGTATATAGAAACACTTATTTAGAAATAAAATGTAAACTGTTTAAATTTAAGATATTTTTTTTGTGATTTCTTTTTATGTTGTTTTGTAAATTGTTAATATTACGATTATCTTTAAAACGTTTAAAATACATTTTATCATTACATCAAAATGTTTTAGTATGTATTTTCTTGAAGTTTCAAATTTCGTCAAGAGTAATCTGACTGAGTAAAAATTAAATAGTTGTTTGATAAAATAAAATAAAATAAAATGTTGACACCACTTTACAACCAATTGGAGAGTTCATAAAATTGTCATGAAGAGTTTTACAAATTTCCTAAGCAGTGTAATATTTGGTTGTACTTTATTAATGTTGTCTAAAATTTTTAAACACATTATTATCATTACATCAAAATGTTTTAATATTTTCGTAGTTTTGAAATTCATAAAGGGTAATCTCACTGAGTAAAAAGTTCATAGTCGCTTGCAATATAAATAAAATGAAGACACTACTTTACAAACAATTGGTTAGTTTATAAAATTGTCACAAACAGTTTTACAAAAACAATTTTAACCAATGTAATATTCTTTTGTAAATTTTACATTACTACAATGTTGTCTTTAAAATTTTTGAACACATTTTTATCATTACATCAAATTTTGTAGCATATTCGTAGTTTTAAAATTCATAAAGGGATATCTGACTAAATAAAAATTTAAAAGTCGATTGAAATAGAAATAAAATGAAAACACCACTTTACAAACAATTGGACAGTTCATAAAAATGTCACGAACAGTTTTACAAATTCAATTTTAACCAATGTAATATTCTTTTGTAAATTTTACATTACTACAATGTTGTCTTTAAAATTTTTAAACACATTTTTATCATTACATCAAATGTTGTAGTATATTCGTAGTTTTAAAATTCATAAAGGGATATCTGACTAAATAAAAAAATTTAAAGTCGATTGAAATAGAAATAAAATGAAGACACCACTTTACATACAATTGGACAGTTCATAAAATTGTCACGAACAGTTTTATGTTCTTTTGTAAATTTTAAATATTAAAATTATGTCTTTAACATTTTTAAATACATTTTTATAATTACATAACAATGTTTTAGTATTTTCGTAAAGGGTTAAAAATTCATAAATGGTAATCTGACTGAGTGAATATTATTAATATTATGTTTAGTAGATTATTATCAAATTCTTGGGTATCTTATTAGCTATAAATATTGTATTCAGCATTTTCATTAAATTGATATTCCATTGTAAAAATTTTCGTGACATTTTTATTCACACTTATAGCTTTTGCCAAAAAAAGTTTGAATGTTAAAAAATACACTGTCGAGCGCAAGCCTACAAACTCTGTTATTATTTTACCAGCATTTGGATCTTAAAAGACACTTTGTTTTATATTCATATATCTTATTTAATGGATAGTCAGATCGTTTTAGTAATAAGGCCTCAATACAAGTTCTTCCCTTATAAAAATTTTATAAACTAAATCATCAGTGTATAGTAATTTAAATTTGTTCGTAATCATTTTTAACATGAAAATCATAAATCAGAGTTTTAAAATATCAGACAAATAAAAACTTAACTTTATGTACTTGTAATAAACTGTTTTTGTTCTTTTAACATTATTTACTGCTTTCTGAAAATATTAAAAAACTTGAAACTGCATTTGTAATGAGTGTTATCCTGAGCACAGAGACTTGCTTCAATTTTCTCAGTGAGCTGATAAAAATTGTACATTTAAGTATGCATTTACCTACGTTTTTTCCTACGTTACAAACACAGAATCTTTCGTTAGTTTATAAAATTCTTATTTCGTAAATATGTCGTCTGACATACTATAATTTTCATACAATTTCACGAAGGAAGGCGAGCTAGATCTTCTATAATAAATCACAACCATTTTTATTTTTAGATATCTCTTTAATGCAAGATACTTTTTTAAAACTTTTAATTTTTTTTTGTTAGCTAACATTGGTTTGGTATTATACTGTTCATATGATTATTGTATCAAAAACAGGCAACTTAACTTTTTACTGTGTATTTGTTTTATACAGTGCAACAGAAAATTATTTTAAGATAAGTATTTACCATTTTTAAAGCCTGGAAATCTACTATTATCTATCACACACATGATATGTTACGAACAGTATTGGGGAAAGGTTAGATTGAATAAAACGATTATATCTTCTATTTTTCTAATTTGTATTTCAAACATCTAACGACTCAGTTTTTTTTAATGTCTTTAACAATCAATAACAAAAAGATGCGCCTTTTTTAAAAGTTCCTAGATTTAATAACGAACCCACATGAAGTCTATAGTAACATTAAAGAAACTGAGCGTTCATTTTGTATAAAACACATACTTCGGTCTCAACCCTATATAATTCGGCGTGCTTTGAGCGCTACAGAAAACCATATTTATCTTCATTAAACTTCAAATAAAGTTATTCGGGAGGAGTAATTATTTTAGGTCAAAAATAATGTTGGGTATTTTAGATATTTTACAACGATCGAATACCGAAGGTGCGGCTGCAGACAGTTCGTTCTTTCCTTTGGGCACACGGATCACACAACAAGTCTTCGATAAAACATTCTGAACATAATCTCGGCCTTTTACTAAGTGAATGTAAGCGCATTGATCGAACCAACGTGCGTGTTCTTGTCCCGCCGCATTCCCAGTCTTTCAATCCTCCATCGCAGTAGAAACATTTCGTTTTGTCCCCCTGCCCGGTGTAAAAGAAACCAGCCTCCGACAATTCCTCGGGCTTTTGACCTGTACAACGAGGCCAATCGCTGAAAGATTGGAGACGAGTGGTCTCAGAGACATATTGCGGATGCATTGGTCCAGCCACCTTCATTGAGATACCTATAGAAGGAGCCTTGATTCCGCATTCACCTCTGCCGTCGCAAGCTGACGGTACAATAACCGTGCTGGTTTGTTCTCTGCTATTTTCCATCCAGCGCATAATGTAGACTTTACAAAGGCACATCTCACTCCGTCACTGCAGCCATTTCGTATGAATTGTTGTGGTGACAACGATACCGATCATATCTCCAATGTTTAAGTCAGTTATCAGTCTTATCATCATACTTCGGTCCCAACCCAATATAAGTCACCGTGCTTTGATTGGGCGCTTCAGAATATCATATTTAAATTCATTAAATTTCAAATAAAGTTATTCGAAAGGAGTAATTATTTTAGATCAAAAATAATATTAGGTATCCATACTATCCATATACTTAATATTATAAATGCGAGTGTTTGTTTGCTTTCCCTCTTTCACGTCGTAACGGAGCGATGTTAAGATATGATTTTTTGTGTTAAGATATATTATTATTTTTGTGTTATGGTATGATTTTTTTGTGTGAAGATAGTTAGGAAGCTAGAGTAGGCTACTTTTTTACTGCGGCAAAACATCTCATTCCCATGGGTAATATCCATTATGATGCGTATTTGAATAACTCCATATCCATCCTTCCATACTAATATTATATATGCGAAAGTGTGTTTGTTTGTTTGTCTCTCTTTAACGTCGTAACGGAGAATGCTATGGTATGAATTTTTGTGTGGAGATAGTTAGGAGGTTAGAGAGTAACGTAGGCTACCTTTTACCGCGGTAAAACATTTCATTCCTATGGGAAGATCTATTATGATGCGTACTGTCGTCCGTGACTTACCGAATAGGACACACTGAAAATCAGCGCTGTAGTCAATACTGCGGCATAATGCTGAGTGTGCTCCTTTTTCTAGGCCACCGGACACATGCGAGCGTAATCTAGTAATAATTTTGTAAGGAGCTGCATGTTTTTGTTTTATTTTTAATTTCTTATTCTGTTTTTTTCTGTTTTTGTATGTGTTCGTGGCCTTGCAAATAAACGCTATTCTATTTTATTCTATTTGAATCACTCCATATCCATACCTCCATACTAATATAATAAATGCAAAAGTGTATTTGTTTGTTTGTTTGTCCCTCTTTCACGTCGTAATGGAGCGATGTTATGGTATGATATTTTTTTGTGTGTAGATAATTAGTAGGCTAGTGAGTAACGTACATTATTTTTTACCACAGTAAAACACCACATTCCCTTGGGAAGATCCATTATGATGCGTACTTGAATCACTCCATACTAAAAATAAGTGAAATGAAAAAAAATTTTTTTTTTAAACGCTTTTATTTCAATAATGTTTAGTTTATAAAATTAGCTACAAGTTGTGAAAATTTCAAGTCTCTACGTAAAATAGAACATAGAGAATTATGCGTCTAAAGTCTGAAAATCGTTTTTTTTAATTTAACAACAAATAAACAATGAAAATTAGTTTAAAATATGATTTTCGTGTATTGTCATCGGAAATACACATGTCTGCCAAATTTCATCAATTTTCATTAAAGGGAAGTCATTCAAATTAACGTTACAAGATTTGATGCTCCGAAGTGAAAGTAAATAAAAGCGTTTAACAACAATGTGTGGGTCCTTCTTTAACTTCGTATAGGATCTATGGATTGATATAAATTTATAGTTAGAAATTCAATCATCCTTATCCATATTTCCATACTAATATTATAAATGCAAAAGTATGTTTCTTTGTTCTTTGTCCCTCTTTGACGTCATAACGGAGCGATGTTGTGATATGATTTTTTATGTGGTGTGGTGTGTGGTTTTTGTGTGTTTTTTTTATGTGTTGTTCACGTTGTAGTTAGGAGGCTAGAGAAGAAAGCAGGCTACTTTTTACCGCAGTAAAACTATCCATACTAATATTATAAATGCGAAAGAGTGTTTGTTTGTTTGTCCCTCGTTCACGTTCGCGTTGTAACGGAGCAATTTTATGGTATGATTTTTTGTGTGGAGATAGTTAGGAGGCTGAAGAGTAACGTAGGCTACTTTTTGCCGCGGTAGAACACCTCATTCCCATGGGAAGGTCCATTATGATACGTAATTAAATCACTCTAAACTAAAAACAACAATGTGTTTATTTATTTATTATTATTTATTTAATTTAACACTTTATTGTTTGTACACCATACAATAATAAACATAAGAGTACAAGAAAAAAGAATAAGTTAAATAAGAATAAGTTAGTTATAAGTTTGTCCTTCTTTAACTTCGTATAGGATCTATGGATTGATATAAATTTCGGGTTTTTGACCTATGCAACAAGGCCAATCACTGAGATGCTGGTAGAAGCAACTTTGATTCCGCATTCATTTCTGCCGTCGCAAGCTGGGGCTACTGATGGTACAATAACCACGTTGGCTTGTTTTCTGCTATTTTCCATCCAACGTAAACTTCACAAAGGCACATCTTATTCCGTCACCACATCCGACATAATAAAAGCCATTTCGTGTGAATTGTTATGGTGACAATGATACCGGTCATATCTCGAATGTGTAAGTCAGTTATCAGCCTTATCATCAAACTTCGGTCTCAACCCGATATAAGTCGCCGTGCTTTGAGCGCTTCAGAATATCATACTTACATTCATTAAATTTCAAATAAAGTTATTCGACAGGAGTTAGATGGGAATAGGAGGGGATTTTAGTTCAAAGATATTGTTAGGTATTAGGTATTGGTGGTGGGGGTATTGGTGGTAGGTTGTTGGGTATTGTTATTGTTAGGAGGGGATTTTAGTTCAAAGATATTGTTAGGTATTTTTAAAATTTTGTAATGATCGAATACTGAAGGTGCGGCTGCAGGCAGTTCCTTCTTTTCTTTGGGCGCACGGATCACAGCACAAGCCTTCGATAAAACATTCTGAACATAATCTCGATCGAATCTAACATGATTTTACTACTTTCTACGAAGAATATTGCATAATTTTTAATATAGGTATCATGGTAAATCTATGTATGATATTCTGAAAATATTTCATGCCAAGACTATTTGCAATGATGGAAGATTAAATAATTTATTTGATTCAATTTTATTTGGAATAATAAATACGATGAACAAAAATTATGGTGTTTTTGTAATAAAAACAGTGCCCCTCGTTAGTATGAATCACTGCGTCATAGTTAAGTCGAGTACGAGGAAGCGATAAGCCCATTGTAATTATTGAATGGTCAAGTTAACGACCTAATGAGGGCATTAGATAACGAAGTAGGGCTAATACAACGCTGAAGCTATCTTTGTTTCTACGCTAGTTAGCAAAAAACGGATCAGTGCAATCGATCGGGCATGGTCGAAAACATACAATTTGACACCAAACTCGACTTTTTTGTCTTGTAGGCAGCGACGGTCGTGAACTTAGCAATTTGCCCAATTGGCCGGTTGTAGCTCCTGAGTTAGAACCGGCGAATACCTACTACTGTTGTTTAGCCGTTAGCCGTTGACCTTGCTAATTATAAACATAAAAACACACATTAAAATGAAACTTTACTTACCTGCCGGAGACACTTAATTCACTTCACTCTTCTTCTTCTTCTTCACTTCTTCAAATCACTCAATCAAATCACTTTGAGATTCGAACTATTCGAACGACTGGCAGCGATACATTTGAGGAGGGGCAGGCTAGAAGTCCCCTTTTATAGCCGGGAAGTCTAAGGGGGTTGCACCACCCATCCGGGATACACTTGGGGTGGAGCTCAAAACAAGTTTGTTGTTTGAATAAGCCCGCATATTACCTGAGCTTTATGGCCGTACATTACGGTTTAATTTGAATTGCAACGTTGGAATAATTTATTATGTAGCCGAATAATTTAGCTCTAACGCATCCCTACATAATAATAATAATAATCGCTGCACACTACATAAATCTAGATATAATTTTTATAGCGCATGCGTCCAAATCCTAGATAATGATGTCCTTTATTTTTAATAATGTAGGACTGTCCTGTTATTCTTATGTAAGTAGTAGTTTGCTACGCAAGTTCGCTTACGTGAATTATTTTACAAAAATAATGGTTCACATTTAATTAAGCGTATGTTTATTGTATGTATGGGGTTTAGAACTTACATATTTCTAGTAGTACTTACATAGTTTAGGAGTGTAGGGACCGAGAGGCTTGCGCACTGCTTAGGATAGGTATCCCAGAAGACGTCATCTCTCATCAGCTCATCGAAAGGCGCCGGCTGGTGGAAACTGGGATCTGCGAGGCGAATATTTCCAGGTAAGTATATTTTTGTATCTTAATAGGCGATTTACGTAGATTATAATAAGGTAAAGATTTAGTACAAAACAAGAGAAAATAATTTAAATAAATAAATAAAATAAATAAATAACGCTTCACACTCATAGCCCCCTACTAGGATTCCCTGTGTCGTGGGTACCCTGGAGAACACAGAAAGGCAACAAACAAACACCCAGACCAATAACAGAAATTCAAACTTATCATTCAAATTTCCGCCTCGCTGGGAAACGAACCCAGGACCCTTGGCGTGACGATCCGGCATGGTAACCATTGCGCCATATGGGTCGTTAAAATTTTAAACGAACCAAGGAATGATTTAAGTAACATTACACTTTTCCACAATATGATTTAAATTTTTGTTACCAATTCCAACGACCTTTAGCATATCTCTAAGCGACTTCGTAATAAACAAGTAGTAGTCAGACGACTACTGCAATCCAACAATGCACGGACTTGCTCAGTATTCTTACGTTTTGAAGTAACCTCAATATACATAATATGCAGTAGACAGGAGTACCTGCGTGCTATCTTGTTTGGTGAAATTAACTAGTTTTATGTTCAGTACTTTCACCATTATTTGAAATCACTTTTTTCCATACTATGTAGTAATACTATGTAGTAACTATTATGTCGCCGTTTACACTCACGCCACGGGGGCCCCTGGTACACTCAGCTTCAGGGTGTCCTTGTCTAGGGCAATGAGGGCATAATTTATATATTTTTACTTCCGCCCACGAATGTATTTATTGTTAAGGATTTATTCTATCAAGAATAGATTTATTTTTGAAAGTAACACACAAAAATGGTTTTCTCCACAAATTATACATAAATATGTAGTTTATTTTGATTTTGTACTATCAGTGTAGGACTTCACTAGTTGCACCTGATTTGATTTTTTGTGGTTATTTTTATTTTGTGTAGACTCTGAATTTCGCGACGTAGACGGATTACTTTTAAGTTTTATTTCACTTTTGTTGAGATTTAATAATCCTGAAAACGTCGGCGCGATTAGTTAAGAAAATATGTTATATAGTGTTTGGAAATATTTTTTTTATGGAAATTTTATGGCCGGCAAACAAGCTAACGATCCACCTAAAGGTAAGTGGCTATCGTCGCTCATGGACATCAACGACACCAAAGAGAGAAGAAAAAGAAAGAACTGGCTCTCAAGCCCCCAGCCGGAACACGACGAGTCGTTTGCCGGCTGACTCATGCTCAAGTCATGCATCCTTCCTATCCACTAACGTCTGACTATCCAGCTTGGAAGACGATATAAATATGACTCAAACGTCTAATTTATCTGTGGACTGCCCTAGATTTGATAATGCACACTAATTATTTGTGATTTGATCAACCAAAACGCAATGAAGTTCCGACTTGCGAGTGAAAAATTGTATATGAAAGTAATGTGTTAAGATGATGATTAATCAGTAGCGGTATATTGTGTTTTCGTGTCGTGTCGTGTCGTGTCGTCGTTCAAGCTATTGGATATATTTTTTGGGATAGTCCTGTAAAATGATGGTCACTTAAATTTTTGAACGGCAGTCGAGATTTATTGATCTAGGGTCGAGGTAGTTTCCTAGGTAACCTACCACCCCAACCCCACTTGCTACATCTCTAGAGCCATAGCACTACTGTGGGTGTCGGGTGGGCCTCGCTAGGAGACTGGAAATTGCCAGAACTGCACGAGGGGAATTGTGGGTAGAAACTCAGACAAGCGTAATAAAAGCTATGTACTGAACCACCCACCACCCGGAGAGGTGTTGCAGGACATTCTCAACAAACAGGCAATTTATAAAATGGATAAAATTATAAGTAATATTTATTCCCGGGGGGCGTCGAATTGATTTAAATATTATGTTATTTCTATTAATTTCTATTATTACTATTAAGTATTCTATGATTATACAAACACCAATAAAGAAATAAAAATGTAAAAGAATGTACGAAACTCAGACACAAAGATGAATGAAGACAAGTAGCAATGTCTAAAATGAAACTACTAATTTATTTATTATTAATTTATTTCATACATTGTCAAATGAAAATGACCATTCTTCCTTAAGATCAACAACATATTATTTTACTTAGTGAAGATGCATCATTCTACCTTCGCCGTCCTACCAACATTATAAATGTGAATGTTTGTTCCCTTTCACGCAAAAACTACTAAACGGATTTTCATTAAATTTAGAACGTAAGTAGACTATTATTTCCAATAAGATATTGTTTAATACTTGTCTTAGGGGGAGCGCGGGGGACAACAACCATCAAACACGGAAGCTAGTTATGCACTGCTTTATTGCATCACAAAGATCATACGAGACGCAGCTCGCACGCACACATACATCAAGAACATCCGTATGATCATAACATTCATAACCCACTGCACACATACTTAACAGATATAGGGTACTTATAATCCAGGGAAACGTGGTCAATGCTGAAAGAGCACTTCCTTGAAATAAGATCATAACCCATACTGTTGTCAGTACCTACCGACAGAAAATATTACAAGTATCTATCTATAACAGATGTAGTATAGTGATTTCATCTAGCTGCGTCCGGGATTCATCAATAAAGGGGTGGTGACAGGGGTTGCACCCTGCAGCATGCCAGCGCTGCACCCGATTCCTTCCCTGTTAGTACATACATAACCACCCCGTAAATACCCCTTACTTTCCTACCTGCACCACCCTATTTTGACCTCCCCCCAGCCACCCTTAAGCGCGTCACATACGGCGAAGATACGATAATATTTTATGTTAAGATGCCTTGCTATAAAATATTATAGTATCTTAAGGTATCGCACACGGCTAAGATACGATAATATTTATATCCGCTCGAATAGCTCTGGGTCACACTGGGGTTATTTCCCCGCAATCTATATACAGGATAGTCTAATATTAATAATACGGCCTTACTATTAGATTTATTGGATAGCTCATCGGATGATGATTCTGACTTCGAATATCGCGAATTGAATACTGACTTAAAAATGTCTGCCGCACGTTGCCAGTTCCGAACAATTTAGGTAGAAATGAATCATATAAAGTTTAGGAAAGACTGCGGTGAGTTTAATCTTTACGAAGACCTTTCATCGAAAATGTTTCAAATATATTTTAAAAAGTCAAAGGAAAGTTTATAGTTTCCAATAGTTTCCAATATTTTGCGTACTAATAATAAAAACAAAAACATGAGAGGTGTCAAGGGACACCCGGATGGAACGAAGTTCCTTTCGATTTAAGTATTGTTTTGTTGTACAGCGCCTGTTCAGACTTAAGATATTTAGTTTGGTTAGTTGCGGATAGATAGCGTTAGTAAATTAATTCTGAATCACGCTATCAACTTATACTTGTAACATACGTAAGTTCAAGGAAACTATTAATTTTTTTGAATTCGCTATGGATACTTAGTTTCATTTACCTTATATAGTTACGCAGTTTGTACAGCGCCATCTCTGTAAAACTAACTGAATCACTTCAAAAAAAGTGTCGTCATTCGCAAAATCAAAAAGTGTCGAAATTTTCCGTCTGGCCCCCTTTCACAACGCGCGATAAGGAACTTCGTTCCAACAACAAAAACAGAGAGAATAGGTAAGGGGCTATCGTCGCCCATGGGCATCAGCAACACCAAGGCATCACTGATGCGTTGCGGGCCAGGAAAGAAAGAAGAAAAAGAAAGAAAGAACTGGCTCTCAAGCCCCCAGCCGGAACACGACGAGTCGTTTGGCGGCTGACTCATGCTGGTGGTAGCTATCCAGGCGAACCCCTGGAGAAATTATAATAGTAATAATGGTATTAATAGACAATTAAAATCAATACTACCAATATAATCCCTCCGAGGGCCCTACCACCAGGCCACCAGCGGGCCGGATTAAGTTGCCTCTTACGACACCCATCCGGCGCGGGATTGGGGTCAGTATTCTAAGCCGCCAACACCAACACGGCTAAGAAGAAGTAAAATTTATATATTTCATTCCATTTTGCATCGAATATTGTGCACACTCTGTGTAAGGAGCTTACGATATATTTTGGATCTTAACATGGCATGTTACGATATATTAAGCATCTTAACATAAAATGTCCATATTGCTCGATATCTTAACATGCGTAATATGAAAATATTATCGTATCTTAGCCGTGTGTGATGGTTCATACAAAATGTATAGTGAGCGATATTTTATGTTAAGCTGAAATGTTATAGTATCTTCGCCATGTGTGACGCGCTTTACACATACATCCATACGTTTATCAAGAGCAACCTGATTTTCACTGCGGATTGAATTCCTAGAATCGCTACTGCAAAATGGAGTTATGCAAGGAAAAAGTGAAACACGCAATTTGAATAATTTATTATAAATGGTTCATAATGTAAAAATTATAAAATTTTCCCGAATTATAGATTCCTAAATGACATGGTACCCACTTATACATAATTAACGAACTACCACCTTTTACCGTTCCCTGCACATTCAGAAGGGTGCTTAGCGAAAGCTATAAGGCACCACTCCTATAGTTAAAAAAAAGATAAAACAAACATAAAGAATACTAAAATACACGTCTCACTGTCGCCAGCCTATCCGATACAACATACAAACGCTGAAAAAACACGCTACAATAATAAAAACGATATCGTAGCCGACGTCACTGAAGTTACGTCAATGTTTACACTCTCAAACCCTAACCCTGAGTCCGCAGTCAGTTGGCAGCTCGCCAAGCTCCCTCGCCCTTGAACCAGCACGCGACAGCTTGGCAAGCTGCCGAGGAACCCCCTGCGACGTCACCGTACACGTGACATAAGGCTTCCCTGCCAGACCCTCGCCTCGTAGTGAATGCTGCTGCTCAATGAATGCACGTGCTGTTCAATTATGTATGTGTGGTTCGAGGCGGGAATTTCATGAGGAGTTTGAGTGAATCAGTGTACTTTTACTTTTTATAGCTTTAGTAGCATAATTTAGTAGAATAGAAGTTGTATTCAATTGAGTACTTGTATTTTTATTGATCCTCTCTTCTTTGCCTTTGGCAATTCCTTAGTCCAGGTATAACATCTAGTACTAACTCAATTTCAGTCGATTCTCAGACAATTCGGTAGTCATCTATCTATGCTTGTTATGGTCCCAAACCCAAAGGGTGTAAAATGGACCCTGTTCATAAAACTAAACTCTTTTTCCGTCCGTTTATCCCTTGAACAATTAACCGTCAACAATTAGACATCAGTAAGAACTAATAATTTTGTGATTAGTACAATACATTTATATTTTTAAAAACACCTTTTAAACGCTGAGGAGTTTCTTTACGGCTTTTCTTCTCTTCCATGACAAAGCACTTTTTCGAAAAACAGGTAGATTAAAAAAATAACGTGCATAAGTGTATCAGTGATACCTACATGAATAAAAGATTATTTCATTTCATTTGAAATATTTCGAAGGGTTGCGTACGTTTCGCGCTTTGCATTTTGTGGTAAACAGAGAAGAACACATGCACAGCAGCAGCTATGACGCAAATACACTTCCAGGTACAACGAGCTGCACACATGCACATTGCACGGGTCGTGGAGGCATGACGCAAATACCCACCCCTCGGTCTAACCCCCTTCCAACACACACACGCAAACGTACAACCCCACCGGCCATTCCACCCGCTGCATGCAACAGTTAGGATTAAGAACGTCGCAAATGAGATTTAGTAAGCTGTGTTACTGTCAAACCCCGAGCTACGGTAAATCTTAAAATTTACAAGTAAACTTCAGATTTACCAACTTTTAAGGGTAAAAGTCCTCAGTGGTCTGTGATTATTGTTATTTTCGAACTTTTACCATCATAAACTCGGTAAATCTCAGGAATGTTAAAAAATAGACATAATCCAAACGTGTTAGATGCATCGTCGCGTATTCCTGGGTAGTCGCATTCCCCCGCTGTGTGCAGAGCATACCGTAATTATTAAAGTAATAGTAAGCGAGACGCGCGGGGTATAATTAAAATAATATAATAAATATAAATGGAGGTAGAGAGCTACAATAGCTGTGACAATTTTTTAAAAAAATTTAAAAATAATATAAAAATTATTTAAATTATATAATATTATTTATTTATTTTTATCTTAATTACATTATAATATATAAGTAGGAGCATTACCACTATTTTACTCTTTGAACTTGTTGACTAGACTATCTTTGTAATTTTAAAAACCACAATAGCCCTCCGTGTCATACCAGTGTTATCAATATTATTACTGGTATTGTTTCTGTAAAGCCTGCTAGACAAGCCAAGCGTGCCGCTAAATTGTTTTTTCTAGAAACGCGGCAGCGTGTCAAGCCAAGTTCAAGCAAAGGAACTGGCTAGCCAGCACCGAGTGTAATATTACACGAACCACTTGGTGCCATTTTTGACCCTTTTATAACTCAAAACCTCTTTAACGTAAACACATAAAACTACGTGTGTTTAATTATATCCATAAGGACATGTAGAAGACCAAATTTCATGAAGCTAGCTCAAACGGTTCTACTCTTCTCTGTACATCCTGATGGTTGACTGGTAGAGAATGCTATTTAGCATTAAGTCCGCCTATTGTACCACTCTTTGGGGTTCAATAAAGATTAAATAAATAAATAAATAAATAAACGGTCACAAAGATATGAAGGTCAAAAAGTCGTAAATTTTAGCACTGACTGACTGACTGACATATAGTACCTAAATCTAACCAACTTCCAGATGACCTAGAAGTATGAAATTTGGAATCCAGCTCGGTAATTGTATGTAAGCGTAGGAAAAAATCAAAAAATTAAAAAAAGTCGAAAAATAAGTGGAACGTTACGCATACCACCCGGGCGCAGGGGTACCCGAGTGGTTATGTGGGACTCCCGTATAGGCTAATGAGACCCACGGTATACCCACTAAAAACCCCCCCATCTTCCTTCTCGCCGCCTTGTGACGGGGTTACGGGAACGCTTTCGCACACATCCGCGACCCCGCCAGCGGCAGCCGCCCACAAGCGGCTCCATCGCGAAAGCCCGAAGGCCCTCCACGATGGGCGCACCAGATGGTAAGGTGCGCCTCCCCCCTCGGCCTCCACCAGTACTGTAGCAAACTCCCCCAGAGACTGCTACTAGGAAGCCATGGATACCAGATAACTGGCGTAAATTGATAGTTATGATTGTCACCACCATGACTATGATTATATTGTAATCTAATCATAATAGGTGAAGTTGACATTTACATCAGTCATAAAAGTCAGTCTGATAAAAACTGGCCAAGTCAAATCTAACCTACTTATTTATTTATTTATTTATTTATTTAAATGAACGCCAACATAGTGAACACCAGTACAATGTAAATAAAATAATCATTTATGTAGCTAGTCTGTCAAGTGCCACCACAATTACAGGCGAAGACTGCATGCATATTAAAGAGTCAACATCTAATAAAAAGTAATAGAACAAGAAAAGTGGTTGTATCAATTATAAGTTAGTATCTAAGTAACATAAACAGCAATTGTATAATGTAAATTCATAGTAAAAATTGTTATAAAGTCAACATGTCACTGTTAAAATTATGAAAATAATCATTAAAAGTTGAATCCTAAAAAATTTTTTTTTTTAAACGCTTTTATTTCAATAATGTTTAGTTTATAAAATTAGCTACAAGTTGTGAAAATTTCAAGTCTCTACGTAAAATAGAACATAGAGAATTATGCGTCTAAAGTCTGAAAATCGTTTTTTTTAATTTAACAACAAATAAACAATGAAAATTAGTTTAAAATATGATTTTCGTGTATTGTCATCGGAAATACACATGTCTGCCAAATCAATCATCATTAATTTTCACCATCAATTTTCATTAAAGGGAAGTCATTCAAATTAACGTTACAAGATTTGATGCTTTGAAGATTTGATGCTTTGATGCTCCGAAGTGAAGCTAAATAAAAGCGTTTAAAAATTGTATAAAATTCAGCATTAAAATATAAAATAAATCACAATCAGTAAATACATTATGATAAAAAATGAAATAAATACATTGTGGTCTCAATAAAATAGAAAATTATAGAATTAACAAAATTAAAAAGTCAGCATTAAAAAATAAATTACAATAAATTAAATAAATCACAATTAAAAAATAATTCGAATTGCATGTTACAAAATATCAATTTCCTAGGCTAAGTTTTAGTAGCTTAGTCCTGAGCAGACTGATACCATTAGAGAAAAGGTCAATGTCAGTAGTTTTTGAGAGAATATTATACTGTTTAGTAAATCGATTAAGAGGAGCATTATACCCGAGATTAGATTTGGATAGTGAGTTGGAAAATAAGTTAAATCTTGACGCTCTTGGTAACTTCAATGGTGCAGTAATGTTTAAGAGTTGCAGTAAGTTAGGAGCATCAAGTACACCGTTAGCAAGTTTATGTAAAAAAACGATGTCGAGCATCTGTCTTCTATTTTCCAGTGAGGTCATTTTGAAGAACTCTAGTCTATCTTTATAAGAGTTTAGATTCTTTGCCATATTACAAGAGTACGTAAGATGCCACAAAAACCTTTTTTGTACTCTTTCCAGTTTTTTAGCATGAACATCATAGAATGGATTCCAGGCGATACTGCAATATTCCAATCCACTGCGGACCAGCGAGTTAAATAAAATAATTTTAGTTTGTGGGTCCTTAAACTCTCTGGCGTTTCGGAGAACGAAACCAAGATTTCTGAGTCCCTTAGAACAAACATTGTCAATATGTATATTGAAACGCATTTTTTTGTCAATTATGATTCCAAGATCTTTAATTTTTTCAACCTGCGATAGGGTTTCATTATTTACTTGGTACTTATAGTTATCGCTGTTTTTGGCTTTTGTGAAACGAATTGCAGAACACTTGGATACATTTAAATCCATTTTATTTTTATTACACCAATCAATGAGACGGTCCAAATCTTTTTGTACTAAAACACTGTCTGAAACAGTATTGCAAGCGCGAAAAAACTTTAAGTCGTCTGCAAATAGGTAATAGTCGCAGTTACGGAAGCAGTCACCTATGTCGTTTATAAAAGCATTAAAAAACAGCGGACCTAAATGAGAACCCTGGGGTACGCCCGATGTCACCAAAAAAGGGTCAGAAGAGAATCCGTTTGCTACAACCAAAGACTCCCGATACGACAAATACGAACAACACCAACTCAGCAAAGGCTCAGCGATACCGTAAGCTGATAACTTGTGAATAAGAAGTTGATGGTCTACACGATCAAAAGCCTTGCTGAAATCTGTGTATATTGCGTCAACGCTCGAGCGAGAGTCTAGCAGCGTGGAAACGTCATTAACAAAAGATGTTAGATTGGTGGCTGTGGATCTACCCTTAGCAAAGCCGTGCTGTCGAACATCAATTATCTGTTTGAAGTGCCATGATAGAATAGGGTGAAGTAATTTTTCAAACACCTTAGCAAATATTGGTAGGATAGATATTGGCCTGTAGTTTTGGATGTTATCGCGCTCACCATTCTTGAATAAAGGCACAACAAGTGCCGATTTCCAAGCTGAAGGGAAACAACCCGTGCTTAAAGATTTATTAAATATTAGCCTTAAGGGTTCAACTAATACTTTGGCACATTTAACAACGAAAATTGAGGGGATCCCATCAGACCCAGCTCCCTTATGAACATTGAGTCTTTTTAATACTTTCCAGATCTGGTCATCTCTAAATTTAATCAGCGTTAAAAAGTTGGTTGTTAAAACAGCTACCTTACTTACATTACAAGGATTAACTTGATAGGAATTAGAGGGCTTGGAGCTGTTTATATCACTATACAAAGCAGAAAAGTTATCAGCGAAAAGATTGCATATATCCTTACCGTTTGAAGCTGTTCTGTTATTAAGAGACATTTGTGCGGGATAATTACTGAAATCCTTTTTTTTATTTTTAATGAATGACCAAAAAAATTTGGTGTTTGATCGAAGATTCTGCTCGAGTCTGTAAATATAATTATTGTAACAATTTGTTATAAGTTTTTCAGTGCGTGTCTTTGCCAAATCGAATGCCAATTTGTCGAGGGGGTTATTGTTGAATTTGCGCAATTTATTTTTATATTTCAGTTTCTCTCGTAACAGGTTAATTAAGTTCTGAGAGAACCATGAGGGGTACTTACTTGATCTACGGCGAAACTTGGGAACATGCTTAGCTATTACTTCACGAATACGTGTGTAAAATATATTGACCATTTGCTCAACGTCAGTACAGGTCTGAAATAACTTATTCCACGAGACAGTACCAAGATCCTTAATAATTTTTACATAGTCTGCTTTAAAGAAACAATAATGTGATTCGCATGTACTATTTAAACATTTGTAAACATTCGAGCTAATGGAGAATTGTAGTGGTGGATGTAGTGGATCGATATTAGAGAGAGGATCACAACATGCACTGATATCAGTAACCTTGAGATTGCTTAACACGAGATCAAGAATTCTGCCTTTATTGTTACGCATAAGATTATGTTGTTTTAAATTGTTTAATGTTACAAACTCTAACATCAGTTGAGAGAATAAACTATTGTTGCTGGCAACGTTATCAGTAGGGCTACATTGTTCGCCGGAGGAACACCAAGGTATAGAACCTAAGTTAAAATCGCCGATGAACATAACTTTATCAATATTATATAAATCCAATACGCGGTTGCAATTAGTCAAGAACTCCTCCAGTATGTGTTTTTGTATGGGTGGAGGAAGGTAAACAGCGCACAAGTGAAACTTTTCCAGTTGTCCTTGAAAATTGAGGTACTCAACCTGTACCCATAAGTCCTCGCAGTTGGAATCGAGACATTGCAGCCGCCTGGAAGACAATTGTTTGGAAACAGCGATGAGTACGCCCCCCCCATTCTTTGTTTTGTGGAACCCGCTACTCTCCCTGTCACGTCTGTAAACGACAAAACGACTGTCGAATAATTCTGAATCGAAGATACTACTATTTAACCAGGTCTCGCTCAGGACAATAACGTCGTAACTGCTACAGACAACATTGTTAAAAAAGTCAATGGTCTTTGTTCGCAAACCTCGTACATTTTGGTAGTAAAAATTTAACATTAAGTGTCAAAAAGGTAATAATAATATTAAAATATATTGAATAAAAATAGTATATAGGTTGTAAGTTATAACTATAGCAATTTTTAAGTCAGTGTTCCAAGGAATTCAACGTCTTTCACAAGAATATAATTTGAACTTTCCGATTTTCGCAAGAATACTTTGCCGTCGCGCACCCACACGAATTTGAAGTTCAGCTCTTTGGCTTTACGCCTTGCCGCAGCATGCAGTGACTTGATTTCAGGAGTAAGATGTTCAGTGACGTATACGGGACTTTTCTGATCAACTGAAGAACCTAGGTGACTGGTGTTTAATTTGTTGCCCTGATTGCTTTTGTTGAATTTAATTACCCCTGCTAAGAACGTATCTCGTAGACGGCGGCTGCTGAATTTGACCAAGATGGAGCGAGGCCGGGGGCTATTTGTGTTTAATTTTGCTATACGGCTACAGTATTGAACATCAGAGTCTTTTATTGGGCACTTTATAGTGTTGGCTATTTGATGTACCGTATTCAGTAAATTTTCGGTTTTGCGTTCCGGTACACCAAACAATAAGAGTCTCACTCCCTTAATCACAAAAACAAGCAAAGATAAAGGAAATTTTAGTCTTTTACTTATGAAAACGACAAAACGTATGAATTAATTAAATTACGTATGATTAATGAAACCAATTTTTATTTTCTTTGACAAAATCATTTATAACATAACAATAATATACGTAAAAAAATCATCAAAACAATATTTACTACAGGTTGTTTTCGCTTTCGCTGATTATAAAGAACAAAACGAATACACTGCCATGGCGTTATGGGTGATGAGAAGTAATGTATACATGTATTGAGGTTAATTATTTTGGTTATATAGGCACTTAAATAACATAATATAATTTGTATATAGTTGAGGTAAATTATTTTTATTCCATTTTTCCCATAAAATCGCACATATATTGAGACATTTAACGTTATGCATTGATTAGTAAAATGTATATTAATATTAGTAAGATAGACAGAACTGCAGCGCCGACAATGTACTAAGAATACAGCGAAAGACGTATGATAAAAAACCATCTCAATATGTTTTAATACGGAATTACTAATCCTCATCACTAATAAAATCGGTTCTTCTTAAAATATCACACTATCATCAAAAATAGTTACCGATTGATAGAAAGTAATGCCTACAGCATAATTCTTCATTGTTTTACAAGATTCAAATGTTCAGCAGTGATAGCCTTGTGGTTAGAATGTTGGTCTCCCGAACGCTGGGGACGAGTTCAAATCCTGACACGCACCTCTAATTTTCAAATACTATGTGCGTATTACAAGTTAATTATTACTTGGTTCGGTGAAAGAAATCATCGTGAGGAAACCTACACAGGAGAGTTCTTCATTAAGTTCTCAAAGGTGTGTGAAGTCTACCAATCCGCACTTGGCCAGCGTGGTAGACTATGGCTTGAATGTAAGGTTCATTGTGAGAGGAGAACCAGAGCCCAGCAGTGGGACTATGAGTTGTTGCTTTGCTTTTGCTTTGCTTGAGAATGTGAAATGTGAGACGTAAATTGTCATTGCCGAAATCAAAAATAGAGTTTATTTTTCCATTCCGAGCTCATTTGTTTTCTATTAAGAAAAAATATACATTGTATCCAGCGACCAAGTAGCGATAATATTAGGGCATAAAGTATACCTAATTTTATCGATAAAAATAACCATTATTTTCTTATAATAAGCACTGGCACAAGCGCATAATATCTAGTGGAGATTGTTTTGAAGGCGACAACACTAATGTAGACGAATAAATATGACAGCGTGACAGTAACTCTGTCATCGTTGAAGTAAGATTGTAAGAGTGAAACGTCACTGTCATTCTGGTTGAACGTCAAACGAGCAGTCATCTTGTGGCAACCATCAACTGGACACCGCGGGAGAATCGAGGAAAGCTTATTAAGAAAAAATATACATTGTATCCAGCGACCAAGTAGCGATAATATTAGGGCATAAAGTATACCTAATTTTATCGATAAAAATAACCATTATCTTATAATAAGCACTGGCACAAGCGCATAATATCTAGTGGAGATTGTTTTGAAGGCGACAACACTAATGTAGACGAATAAATATGACAGCGTGACAGTAACTCTGTCATCGTTGAAGTAAGATTGTAAGAGTGAAACGTCACTGTCACTCTGGTTGGACGTCAAACGAGCAGTCATCTTGTGGCAACCATCAACTGGACACCGCGGGAGAATCGAGGAAAGCTTATTAAGAAAAAATATACATTGTATCCAGCGACCAAGTAGCGATAATATTAGGGCATAAAGTATACCTAATTTTATCGATAAAAATAACCATTATCTTATAATAAGCACTGGCACAAGCGCATAATATCTAGTGGAGATTGTTTTGAAGGCGACAACACTAATGTAGACGAATAAATATGACAGCGTGACAGTAACTCTGTCATCGTTGAAGTAAGATTGTAAGAGTGAAACGTCACTGTCACTCTGGTTGAACGTCAAACGAGCAGTCATCTTGTGGCAACCATCAACTGGACACCGCGGGAGAATCGAGGAAAGCTATTGCTTTCGAGCTATTTGTGTTTAAGTAATTGTGCTTCGAGTAAGTTCAAGGATTTCCTTAAAATAAGATTGACTAGAAAGAACTGATTAGAATGGTGGTTTGCGTAAACTACAAATTATTTCGCCTTATTTGTGCTTGATTCAACGAAGTATTATAAAGTCATCGTACAGTATCTTTCAAAGTAATTATGATTAACAAAGTTATTCAAAGTCAGTGCAAGTATATTGTTTTGTGATACCAGAACATCTTGATATTCTTTAATTATCGTCTACCCTCAGTTCAAAAACATTTCGTGTTTTTGTCTTTTGTTTTTTTGTGTGTGTTTCAGATAAACTAAGTGACAATGTCTGTTGTGTGGACATGCAACTTGCGAATATCTGAACGGTGACGAGAAGTTGCATCAATGCGAGATTACGAAGCGCGGCGACAAATACCTGCCTTTAATTTTGTTGATACTGACGAGAGCGCATCGCGGCTCCTTGTACCGTGGCTTACGATGACCATCATCGGTCATTGGATGGCGACATGATATAACAGGTGATCTGTATTGATTCTATTGTAGCTCATTTTGATAACTGCTCACTAGCAGTAATAATAATTCCTTGTCGAGTTTGTGACATATTACGTGATATCAACATTTGACATTTGATCGTTACGAGTTTGTGTAATTGACGATTTCTGGTAACGAAGGCGTGAACGATGAGAATGTGGTGAGCGAATTGAGTGCCATGAAGCCTTTTTGTTGTAAAGACAGGTCGTGTTATTAGATTTTAGTTCTTGGTAATCCCGTTCTGGCTGCTACATGTGTTTTCATTATGAAGCCTTGGGGCTTGAGGTGAGGGAGGCCGAGTGGGAAACTTTTACTTTGCGAAGGTTTGTCTTTTCCAGATGGTCGAGAGGACGGTGTTGTCCGGTCCATGCCCTCACGGGATGGTCGCAGGGACGCATTTGTCCGGTCCAGAGGAAGAAGTAGAGAGCCTGGTCGAGAGGACGGTGTTGTCCGGTCCATGCCCTCACAGAATGGTCGCAGGGACGCATTTGTCCGGTCCAGAGAAAGAAGTAGAGAGCCTGGTCGAGAGGACGGTGTTGTCCGGTCCATGCCCTCACAGGATGGTCGCAGGGACGCATTTGTCCGGTCCAGAGGAAGAAGTGGAGAGCCTGGTCGAGAGGACGGTGGTGTCCGGTCCAGAGGAAGAAGTGGAGAGCCTGGTCGAGAGGACGGTGTTGTCCGGTCCATGCCCTCACGGGATGGTCGAAGGGACGCATTTGTCCGGTCCAGAGAAAGGAGTGCAGAGCCTGGTCGTAGGGACGGTGTTTTCCTTTCCATGCCCTCACGGGATGGTCAAAGGGACGCATTTGTCCGGTCCAGAATGAGGAGCTTGGTTGTGAGGCTGATGTTGTCCGGTCCATGCCTTAACGGGCTGGTCGAAAGGACGCATTTCTTCGTAAAGTACGAATAAAATTAGTTGAAGTAAAATGAAATGAAATGAAGTGAAATGAAATGAAACTAAACGAAATGAAATGAAATTATAATGCGCCCGAGGACGGGCGATTGTCAGTATGGCCGTGACAGCGTGACAGTAACTCTGTCATCGTTGAAGTAAGATTGTAAGAGTGAAACGTCACTGTCATTTTGACTGAACGTCAAACGAGCAGTCATCTTGTGGCAACCATCAACTGGACACCGCGGGAGAATCGAGGAAAGCTATTGACTTGCCAGCGACGAACGGACATTCTGGATACAGCCTTCGAGCTGAGCAGACGCCTAGACAAGAACGTTGTTACTTTTAAGACGGAACGCGACGTGTGAATTGTATTGTGATATCAGATTGACGAGTAACAGGATCAGACGATTATGCGAGGCATTGGGGTGGCTGTAAGAAAAACGAAAATTCCCGTTATTTTTCGAACACACTATGTAGGTACATTACAAGTTAAATAAAAGTTGTAGCAAATAGGTCCTCGTACATAACAATAATTGAGAGGTAAAAGTCAGTGCTACCGGCAACATTAATTAATAGGCGCTGATCCGCAACAGATGCATGTGATATGAGAGTAATGGACTAATTACACGTCCGACGCATTTGCAACCCTTGCAACCCTCCCCACACCCTCAGGACCTGTCCCCGTCTAGCCTTGCACCGGACTAAAGCTTTTAAAGGGTTAGGCTTCAATCAATAACATTTCACAGAAGGGATGATGTTCGATCAAAGGGTGAAAAATACCTTTCGGTTTGTTTATTACCCGACTGCACCAGAAGAAGTGTTTTGTTTTTCGAGTGTATGTATGAATGTATGTATATTTCTTTGGCACGCTCTCAGGCCTAGAATATTGTTAAAAGTAATATTGAAAAACTAAACCATAGAAAAAACAAACAAGATTTGATTGATTGAAGAATGCGTATTATGAGTACTTTTAATAACATTCTAAGTAAGTTAATAAGTTTTCCTTGTGGCAATAATGTTCAGGAAAACTATGACTTTCTCGAATATCAAATAATGCAGTCAGCTAATGATAGTATTCCCGTTATTAAATTTTGTCAAAATCCCCAAAGTAAATTTAAACCAAAAAAATATTGGACTCCTTGCCTTTCACGAGTTGTAGCAAAACGTAGATTGGCACTTCGTGAATTTAGGCGTAACCCTACACCTGAAAATCTGACTAATCTTGAATCAGAAATAGTTAAATCTCAGACTGATATTAAGAAAGCTAAATCAAAAAATTGGCAAGCATTTTGTTCTTCCATCAATGGAAGTACTTCTACAACAGAATTATGGCAACGTATGCGCTGGTTTAAAGGGTATAGACAAAATAAATTACAGGTATCAACCAATCAAAAACAACAAATGTTGCTGGATTTGACACCAGATTCAGTCTTAGTATGCCCGCCAACTGTAACTACGGATAATCAAGTTTTAGAGGTTGACTTTTCATTACATGAATTAAATGTGTGTCTTAAAAAGAAAGATACTGCACCAGGAGATGATAATATTACGTATTCTATGATCTATAACCTTCCATTAAATGATAAAATATATTTGCTTAAATTATTTAACCTTATTCTTAAAAGTAGTATTAAACCATATCAATGGCGCAGTATTAAAATTGTTCCTATACCAAAATGTAATACTGTACCCAACTCCGACCCTAAGATTAGACCTATATCGCTTATGTCATGCATATGTAAAATATTTCACGCACTTTTAGTAAGACGTTTAGAGTGGTATGTAGAAAAAAATAAAATACTGACATTTTCCACTGTTGGATTTAGACGATGTCGATCCAGTTTAGATTGTTTAGTTAAGTTAGTATCTCAAATTCAGTTAGGGTTAAGTGACAATAATCCTACTGTAGCATGTTTTTTGGATATAGAAAATGCATACAATAATATATTAATAAATAAATTAATAACGGTACTAAATGATCTAGATGTTGGGAAAAATATATGTAAATATTTATGGGAATTTTTAAGTGAGAGACATTTAAAAATATCAATTGACCACCAAAATAAGGAACACCTCTGTCGATGGACTAATATGGGATTAGCACAAGGAGATCCTTTGTCACCCTTATTATTTAACATTGTAACACACCATATATGTAAACAAATTCAAAATTAGGATCAGATTCAGGATTCAGGATTTTATGTTTGCTGTTTAATATCCTTCGCTGTCCAACATCTCCTTCCTATCTACGTGAGCGTTTCTCATTCGCTCGCCCATCTATCGCTCCCTGTAGAACCCATCGGAAAACGATCCTTCATTTCCCTCCTCATAAAAGTTGCACCTATTCCAATTCCTTCACTGTTCATGCAGTTAGGTTATGGAACTCGCTTCCGCCCAACATACGAGACTCGAAAACAGTTTCGACTTTCAAGAAAAGAGTCCGAGAATATTATTTATCATTGACAATGTAAATATTAGATATTATATATGTAGGTATATATGTATTTATATTTGGTATTATATGTGTAGGTATATATAAATTATATGTATGTAATTAGTAGTATTATATCAATATTTGTATCTATTTTATAACATATTATAATATATTGTATTCTGCTTTTTATATATATTTGTGTGCACGCTGAACCTACCTCTCGACATTATTTCTCCAGTCATAGGTCTGCTGGAAGAAATTTCTTAAGAAATAAGCAGTGCCTTTGTACATAGTTACCTGTATGTTGTGTCCTTATTGTATATTCCATTGTGTGTACATAAATAAATAAATAAATAATAAATGTTTTTATATCCCAATACGCGGATGATTTTGTGTTGTACACAACTGGTAGAAATATGATAAATAATGTTAAATCGCTTCAGGAATCTCTTAATTTTGCGACTGCTTTATTAGAAGAATTAGGTCTGAGAATATCATCTCATCCCACCAAAAACATAAATGTAAAAAAGGAGAGCCAAGTTCAATACAAAAATTATGCTTTGCTGTGGGCTTCGCCGCAAAAATAATGGAGATCTAAATGAGTGCCAAGTTCTATGCAAAATCTAAATATGTATTTATAGGAACAAAATAACATTATGAACAAGTATTAAACTCTATTTCTTTGCTTTATTGGATACCTATAACAATTGCTGTTATTTAAAAAAGTGAGATCTTAAAGTAGGTTAGATTTGACTTGGCCAGTTTTTATCAGACTGACTTTTATGACTGATGTAATGAAAACTGGCCAAGTCAAATCTAACCTACTTTAAGATCTTACTTTTTTAAATAACAGCAATTGTTATAGGTATCCAATAAAGCAAAGAAATAGAGTTTAATACTTGTTCATAATGTTATTTTGTTCCTATAAATACATATTTAGATTTTGCATAGAACTTGGCACTCATTTAGATCTCCATTATTTTTGCGGCGAAGCCCACAGCAAAGCATAATTTTTGTATTGAACTTGGCTCTCCTTTTTTACATTTATGTTTTTGGTGGGATATCATTACTTTTTGTAAAGAAAAATATATCCTGTTCACAAATCTTAGAGACTAAATTGACGTTTCATGGGTGGAAACGCGTAAAATTATGGGTGGGGCTGCGGTGCGGTCTACAACAGCTATGTTCGAATATCTATTTGGCGGACACTAGCTAGCGTCATTGATTAGGGTGGCATAACTCAGCAAACTTCACTCCGTTTACAACAGCCATGTACATATACACAATAAAGGTTGTACTGAAAATCAGTAGCCGTGGTTACCCTTTTTTCTGGGGGGGGGGAAATGCATTATGCATACCACCCGGGCGCAGGGGGTACCCGAGTGGTTATGTGGGACTCCCGTATAGGCTAATGAGACCCACGGTATACCCACTAAAAACCCCCCCATCTTCCTTCTCGCCGCCTTGTGACGGGGTTACGGGAACGCTTTCGCACACATCCGCAACCCCATCGCGAAAGCCCTCCACGATGGGCGTACCAGATGGTAAGGTGCGCCTCCCCCCTCGGCCTCCACCAGTACTGTAGCAGACTCCCCCCAAGTTTGCTACTAGGAGGCCATGGATACCAGATAACTGGTACCCGGTGGAAGATTAGGTCTGTGGTTCTTCTACTGACCACACCTCGGCCGCAGAGGATAGGGCAAGCGGCGCATCGTAATACCGACATGCCTCTTCTTCTGCGACCCCACCAGTGCCGTTTCGGCGGAAAGGCCCCGCCAGCTCGCAGGGGGTAGGGGGAGTGGCGCACCGTAATACCAACACGCCTCTCCCCCTGCGACCCCTCCACAGCCGCAGAAGATAGGGAGAACGGCGCACCGTAATACCGGCACTCCTCTTCTTCTGCGGTCCCACCTCCACGCGCGTCCACAGCGAACTTGTTCAGCCCGCTGGGAGCGCCCTCCTCGGGCCAACCGGCGGCCCAAACTGGCCGGCCCTGGTTGCCTCTTAGCTTCACCGTGGGTGACCAGTCCACGGTTACTGAGCCCATCCGCCACGACAAGGCGGGCAACCCCCGGGGGGGAGCCCGCGGCATATGCTGAGTGCGTACCTTTTTTGTTGAGCAGTGCTGCAGCAGGTTATATCGATTTTATAACTTATAATATTTTTTAAATGATTTATTTAGTGTAAATTTTATAACTTGTTGCAGTGCTTAGCAAAATAAATAATTTTTTCTTTCTTTCATATATCTATTTGTCACACACTAGCGCCATTAATGGCCATTATTGGAACCTCTATTTTTTGTAAACAGCTGGAAACTTTTTCAACTTTCCCTTCATATGAGATGGCCCTCGTTCTACTCCATGCGCTGAAGTATGTCATATTGAGCCCCGCGTGCACAGAGGCCTTAGTGCGAATTTACGTGACATAACGGGCTCACAATGCAAATGCGAGTTGGCTAAGATTTGTATGGGACCGAAGCTTTTCTTTTCACTGCCGCTAGATGGCTCTGCTTCGGTCCCATACAAATTTTGTATGAGGACACCGCTTATTTTTCGACTTTTTTTAATTTTTTGATTTTTTCCTACGCTTACACACAATTACCGAGCTGGATTCCAAATTTCATCCTTCTAGGTTATCTGGAAGTAGGTTAGATTTTTTGACCTTCATATCTTTGTAACCGTTTGAGCTAGCTTCATGAAATTTGGTCTTCTACATGTCCTTATGGATATAATTAAACACACGTAGTTTCATGTGTTTAAGTTAAAGAGGTTTTGAGTTATAAAAGGGTGAAAAGTGGCACCAAGTGGTTCGTGTAATATTACACTTGGCGCTGGCTAGCCAGTTCCTTTGCTTGAACTTGGCTTGACACGCTGCCGCGTGTCTAGATAAAACTAAAATATGCTTATTTACAAGAGGGCGTAAGAAGCATGATATTCGACTTGAAATAAATGGATCTTTAATAGAATCGGTATCAGATATAAAATATTTGGGTATGCGACTTGATAGGTGTTTGCGTTGGGGACAGCACATTAATGATATTTGGCAAAAAACACAGAAGTTCTTAAATGTATTTAAAGTCTTAGCAAGCTCTTCTTGGGGTATTCACCCGGTTCATTTGAGAAAATTGTATTTTACATTGATAAGAAGTAGATTTGATTATGGATGTTTTCTTTTTGACAGTAGTGCCCTTTGCACTACTCCATTTATCAAAATTAGATAAAGTTCAAAATCAAGCGTTAAGAGTAGTTGGTGGTTTTATAAAAAGTACACCCATACATGTGATGGAATCAGAGCTTAGCATCCCCCCATTGCAATTAAGAAGATCATAT
Source organism: Thymelicus lineola (assembly GCA_963932265.1). Lineage (NCBI taxonomy): Eukaryota > Metazoa > Arthropoda > Insecta > Lepidoptera > Hesperiidae > Thymelicus > Thymelicus lineola. Next base: position 1,010,730 of record OZ010706.1, read on the forward strand.
TTAGGCTACAAATACTGTTTAAAAGCACAATCCTTTCAAGAAAACCCAATTATTACCATATTAGATAATTTAAAGGAATTGTCCAACCATAGATATTGGAATAAAAAAAAGAAACCCTTATTAATGACTGTGTATAAGGACACTCATCATAGTGAAATTTATGCCTCAAAGATACTCGATATGTTCGCCTTAGACACATGGCTAAGCAACATAAATGTTGATAAATTTATTTGTACTAACCTTAATTGTCTCGAAGCATCTAAAAGTTCCTATAATTTAAATATTTTAAAACACAATGTAATGTATGAAATAAATAAAAAATATCAAGATTTTCATCAAATCTATACTGATGGTTCGAAAAATATAAATGGCTCAGGTGTATCCTTTTATGATTGTAAACGTAAAGTTAGGTCTATGTTTAAAATTTCTACCAATATTTCTATTATGTCACTGGAATTGACTGCGATTTCAAAAGCTATGTGTTATGCGCTAGAAAATAATATAAGGAAGGTAGTAATCTTGACAGACAGTAAGAGTTCCTTGCAGCATATAATACGTTGTGCCTCTGGGAGAAGAGGCATTTCTGTAACCTACTCCATTCTTAAGCAGTTATGCCATGTACAAAAGCAGGATACAATGGAATTGAAGTTGCAATGGATTCCATCTCACATAGGGTTGTCAGGTAATGAGGAGGCTGACTTATTAGCAAATAAAGCAGTTGTGGAAGGAACACCAGTGAGTATTAAACCAAATTATTCAGAACACTTGTCAAAATTCAAAATTATTTGTTGGGATAATTGGAAAACCTTGTTTGATCTTAGATCTACCGAAAAAGGAATTTGGTATAAAACAATGCAGAGTGAGCCTCCTCATGTACCATGGTTTTTAAACGTTAATATTTGTAGAAAATTGCTTGTTCTGGCGTTTAGGGTGAGATCTGGACACATGCCCTTGAATACATTCGGATTCTTAATGAAAAAAGTACAGTCCCCTAATTGCAGAATATGTAATAAGCAGGAAGATATAATACATTTTTTGATCGAATGTAATCTATATAAAGATAAAAGAGATGCATTGATGAATTATCTTTGCGTGAACATGTTCAATGTTGGTGCTTTACAGAGCATACTGGCAGAACCAGCCTCTGATAGGGCCAAACATGTTTATGCATTCATCAATGCATCTCTTCAAGTAAGAAATTTAAATAGTGAGTAATAATGTTAAATGTATGTTCGTTGCTAGTTTAAGTTATTTATTGTTAGCTGATGTTAAGTTAAGCGTAAGGAAATAATGGGGTTGTCATATATGTAGCCATATCAAAACCCCTAAATAAATAAAGATTAAAAAAAAAAAAAAAAATATTTTCAAAGAATTTATCAACAAAAAATAAGAATTCCATTCTTTCATTCTGTCGATCGACCGACCTATTATACAGACAGTAAAAATGCTAAGTTGTATTCATAGATGGCGCGAGGAATAAGATAGAACATTCGTTTTATTGCTAGATAGATTTTTAAAAAGTGCTAAGTTGTATTCATAGATGGCGCTTCGATTTATTGCTTTAAGATTCGATTTATTGCTTTTTCATCTCATTATCTTGAAACCAAAATTTTGGACAGTTTCACTTCTACCACGTGTGAATTGCACACATTTTCTTTTACCCATCAACTGCTTATGTTAACATAGCCGTGACTGTTTTCCTTATAAATTCATCATATCGACGGTGGAAAGGAAAAACACTTGAAGCGACACTTTGGTCGAAAATGAGTTATATACATATTTGAAATCAGCGATTTTTTCTGCGTCGATTGGTCTTGGTTTCGTGGCGATATGACCACTTTTTTGTCGCTTCAAGTAATGGCACTTTTAGGCTCAATTTTTTCAGACGCTAAATGAAGTGACAACGAATTATAGCAAATTTGGTCCATTTTCCGCTTGAAGTACTGTCTCTATAGTTAGATTTTTATTTGATGTGTTTTTCCTTTTTTGTTTCAGATATTATAGGTTACTGAAATCGTTTTTCTTCACCATAGGAAATGCTATTTTAAACACTAAAGGTGTTTTTCCTTACGTCTATTCTGTTGGTGCCCAGTCGCTACATTCGTTTTTCCTTGCTTACCTTCTATTTGTATCATGGAGTTGATGTGTTTTTCCTACTTATTTGCCATAGGATATTACGGATTTCAGTTGTTTTGGCAATCGTTGTAAAAAGCAGTGGCGTCGGTTAAAGTAAACACACACAAAAAAAAACATGTAAATATTTAAATTAACTAACATCGTCTTTTATTCCAGAAACGTTAGTTCATTTAATTTTGCTGACTTCATAAATGAAGACGATAGTCTGTTAGAGTAAGCATTGTTTACGAAATTGTGTATTTAAATTAATTATTCAAAACAAGTCTTGTCGCTATAAGCAATGAATTTCGGTCTCTTTTGTGTAAGTGGCGTCACTTATTTATGGAAATGATATGTGATATGGCGCTTCATTCAAGTAAAAGTCTCTAAATACTATTAAAGTGAATGCTTAATTGTTTTGTTTTGAAAATTTTACATAGTGTTAGCAAGGTTGAAAAACCAAAAGACTGAAATAGTAGTGATTTAAAATAATTTGATACAGAATTTCTACCTATTTATCTAACAGCCTTATAAAGTCCACTGCTGGACATAGGCTTCCCCTAATTGGTATCTTTGGGAAACAAAGTAGGGACTTCAGTTATAAATATAACATTGAATTATTACGTAACTGGCGCTTATCGTATTTTTCCTCTACTTAGCATACTATAGTTTTGTTAGTTAACAGGTTTTTCCACAACCCTGTATCTTATGCTCGATACGCTTAAGTTGTTTTTCCCCCTTGTTATATCATGCATAGCTTGTTGTTTGATGTGTTTTTCCTTGCGTTTGTTAAAATACTGAAGTTACATTTAATGTGTTTTTCCTTCCGCTGTATTTGCCATAAAATAATTAAGCGACGCATAAATCCTTTCATCATGCTAGCATAGTTTTCTAAGTTTAATAAGTAGATAGTAAATAAAAAATAAAAAACTATTTTTTTTCCTGTCGCTCTAACTTGAAATTTTAATTTGTTATGATTTTTTTTCGGAAAATAAAAACTTTGATCGGCTCTCCTGTAAAGTTTCAAAATTGTCGCTTCAAGGGTTTCTCCTTTCCACCGTCGATATAAGCAATTTTTGAGAATTTTTTCACTAGTCAATCTCCAACCGTTTACCCGGCAGTCGTCCCCCACACTTGACTCTAACCAAAATTATCACTTTAAAGCTAAATATTTTGCAAACAAAACCCTAAATACAAAAATGGTCTTAAAATACCTATGATATTTTTGTAAAGACCTTTTCAACGATACCCTACATTATGGGGTACGCTATGAAAGAAAATTTCATCCTCACGTTACCTGTAGGAGAACCTGTTTTAGCCTAAAGTGGGACAAGTCAAATCTAACCTACTTAAAGATCTCACTTTTTTAAATAACAGCAATTGTTATAGGTATCCAACAAAGCAAAAAAATAGAGTTTAATACTTGTTCATAATGTTATTTTGTTCCTATAAATACATATTTCGATTTTGCATAGAACTTGGCACTCATTTAGATCTCCATTCTTTTTGCGGCGAAGCCCACAGCCAAGCATATTTTTTGTATTGAACTTGGCTCTCTTTTTTTACATTTATGTTTTTGGTGGGATTAAGTTTACACCGCGCGTTTTGAAGTAACCACCCCAGTTTATCGTATCTGTGTAACACAAAATTATGAACTTCCTTTTGAAGGGCCGAAATATGAACTTGGTGTGCACCCTTTAAGAGGCATGCCGCATGACCCATTTTCGGGCGAGGGTGTTTCGGGATTTGGCTCATTGCCAAGGTTACAAACATCGATTAGATTTAGGAGGGAACTTTGCAAGGGTCAATGTCACAATGTTTATGCCGTCGAATTTTGCAGAAATCGTGAACATTTTTGTGGCATAAAAGTTGTAAAATTTTTTGTCGTATCTTTATCTGATAATCCCACTTAATCTAAAGATAAGCCACGCTTTGCTGTAGCTCAAAATTTTCATAGCAACCGTTACCACAGCAATGGAAAGAGCAATAACTAACAAACAAATAATATTAATACTGGTGTTATTATCATGAAGCCTGCGTGGGTAGCTACCACCCTCTCGGTTGAGTTTGCTCTAAACGACTCCTCGTGTTTCGACTGGGGTCTTAAGACCAATTTTTATTTTATATTTTCTTTTTTTCTATATATTTCATGACCGTAAAGCATCAGTGATACCTTTGCTGTTTCTGATGTCCATGGGTGACACTGGCCACTTATTATTATCAGGTGGATTGTCACCTCTTTTGTCAACTAGTTAAATTCAAAAACCTCGCAATATAACGTGTATAATAACACTCTCCTATTAAAATACTAGGCGTCTAAGAACGCCTTTAAAAAAAGGCGTATAAAAAATTCCAATTGATCCATTAACTTTAATACGAGTTTTGCGACGACATCACATAAAATTGTTATATTTTTAAAAATGTATTATTTTAATTTCACCTGGTTGCTGAATTGCACGTAAGCAGACACCACATCTCTTTCAAATTATGATAAGTTTTATATTTAAGTTACAAAACACATTCAGTGGTTTGATTGAATCGTATCGTAACCAAGTGGTCGACCGAGCAGACAAGCAGACTTCAGACACGGTCGGAAGTTGGTTGGGAATCGCCGGCGGTAAATTGCTTGAACACTTCCGTACTTCCGGGAAAATAGTTGAATGCTCTCGGGGTGGAGGCGTCTTGGTGATAACATCGTAACCGAAGTTTTATTCCCCGTTTCAAATGGGTTGTAACTTGAGACCACGCAAGTTTTGCATCACGAAATATGATAATCGTAATTTCTTAGATAGGCTAAAAATAGTTACTTATCTTATTCTTAGCCGTTTGTTTCCTTTATTTCGGTGTGGTTTGGTAACTAGTTCGTCAACAACTAGATATAATGTTATCGATCATTGGAAACAAAATAACACCTATGTAATAAAATTATTGAAATCATTGCGACGCTAATTATTTTAAACATAATTTCAGTCACATAAAGCCACATCAAACAAACCGCTGCATTTAATAAGTGACATGAAACAATTGCATAGTGCAAAAATATGCGTCATAACTTGATAAGCCCGATACGCCGAAATTAATAAATCCGTACAAGTTCTTTTGAGGGGATCAATGAATCTGGTGTGCGTATCCGAAATGGATGTGTGTGTATCCCAGTGGCCATACGCTCTGAGCTTGTGTGCGATCGTCAATACAACAGACACCCTTTGGCAATATCAATTTGCAAAACGTAATACGACTTAATTCCCATCACATAGCTATATTAGGTGTACAGATTTTAATAAAGCGCGACCCTACCTGTCCCTACAAATGACAGTAGAGTACTTCATGACGTCCACATGATTGTTATTTTAAACTCTAACTGCAAGGCTTAGAGCCGTTTGTGACCTAGCAAGCTGTATTGGACAACACTTGTTTTCTGTGATCGCGTACCCCTTTGTGCATTAAAAGGAAATCTGATATTGGATAGACTTGAAGGATTAATATTAGTTCAATGTTGGATAGTTGGATTGTTTGAAGTATGTTTACTGATATGTGAAGCGGGAGAAAATATTTCATATTTAAAGTAGGAACTAAAATTCAAACTTCGAAACCACAGATTTTTTTTCATTTTTGCCTACTTTTATTTAACTTCCAATGTTAATTAATGTATCTTGTATGTTCGGGTCTTGCAAGCTGCATTACAACTACTTCATTTCATCACATAATGTTGAAATTTTTGATATTGCTATGCTTCCTATGACAATGCATTTTTATGATAAGCATATAAATAAGTGTTATTATAACCTCAAAGATTATTTAAAAAAATGACATTAATAGGAATATAAAATAGATCGGCATGCTCCCACTAAGTACATAACCTGCAATGGTTGGTTCCCTTTACGTCGAGTCTCGTTACGTCGAGTCTATGAGCCTATTGTAGTTTCATATTTTGTTTCATATTGTATAGTTTCATATTTTGAAGTACAGTCAGGTTCAAATATTTTATATGTTTTTGTATTGGAATCTACTGAATTACTTAAAATAACTTATTATCTTTTAAAAAGTATATAAACCAATAATATACTGAAAATGGCCCCTTGGTAATTTTACATAAATTAAGTACCTACAGCAGTATTTAGACATTGCGTCAGTGTGACTAATAGAATTATTATGTAATATAGGGAACATTATTACAGATCACTAAACAGTATTCGATCAGGTAAGTTTTAGACGTCACCTCTTTTTCGCACATACACTTGTCTCTCTCTTACATATTTATTGTTATCTGCGTTACACGTCCCAACTCAACCAACGAGGACGTTCAGGGACCAGGACTAAACTTTAGATTACAGTGTCTTTTAAACCTTGAAAGAGTGCGTGAGAGCGTACTAGGGTAAAACTCGGTAATACGCCTCAGTTGACAAAATGCCCCATCATTCTAACACTCACACTAACAAAGCTATGCCGCTTGCAACTAGACCCGTGGAGAGCCACTGGTAGCCATACGACATGGCCGACGTTTTTACGTAATTGTGATATCCCTTTAAAAAATATTGTGAAATCTGATTTTATTGGAGTGAAACAATTTGTGGTAAGTAAGTTTCCAAGAAATTCAAATATTTTGATACTTTTTGATTTTGTGTTAAAATGGCCCACACTATCATAAAATAGGCATAATCACCTTTTTCTTATTACTTCGACGAGTGTTATAACCTTGAATCTAGTGATTTGACTTCGGTAGGGCATATTGAAAATCGATTTTGACAATACGCCCCTAAGGTAGTTGTTCAAAATGCACCAGTATTTGAAGTTTGAACTGTGTCAATGTACTTTACGTTGCGTGTTATTATTTCAGATAAGTAAGTATCACAGAACGACACTACCAGCGTCGTGGAGGGCAGAGGACTTAGACGAAGCCATGCGTAGTGTGCTAAGCAAAAAAATGGGTGTTAATGAGAGATCCAGAAACTTTGGCATACCGTCTTGAACCTTAAAAAGACACATTGTATCGGAAAAATCAAAAGCCCACTAGGACGCAAACTGGTATTTTCTGTAGGATACGAAAGAAAAGTTGTTGCCTATATATGTATAAAGAAATTGGGAAAAGTTGGATTTGCCCCTGACAGAAAGATGTAAAAGAAATAGCGTTTTAACTGGCTAAAAAATTCAGTATTAAAGAAAAAGATAGTGACAAAAATAAACAAGAAAAAGGACGTAAAAAGAAGCCAAAGCAAGGTTCTGCTAGATATAATAAAAAGAAGAAAAAAGAGAAAGAATTAAGCTATTAATCATCTTCTGAAAGCAATGATGGAATTAGATACTTCAGAAGAAGATTTCTCAGACGAACACGGCAACAGATGCATTGAATGCACGGATGATTATTATAAGACAAAATCCACCGAAGATTGGATTGGCCCACAGACATAGATAGTATAGATTGGCCCGTCTTTTTTAGGATTGTTTCATGAGTTTTGCACCATGTATAACCCTAGGTGTAATCGGTGTGGACGTAAAGCCAAAAAAGAAACCATTAATAAAAACAGACAGTAAATCATTTTTATTGTTTAATTTTAAGATTAAACGGAAGCTGAATGTTATCTTATGCTATCGTGCTGATTACCGATGATAGCTTACCTATTATTGTATATGTTGTTTTTCTTTATCTAATTCTAATAATTGATTCAGGTACAACTTAAGTTTATTCAAATGTTGAAAAGTCTGATATGGTTGAAGAGTGCGTAAGTTCCTGGTTTGACTGCCTCTTATTTATGATAAGTTAGTTGTAAAGAGTTAGTTTTTGCCAAAAAAATTGTTAATGTAGCCTAAAATATGTAACAATATATAATAATTATGCTGGGGCATTTTATAATAAGAGTGAGTCGTATTAGCCACCCATCATAACACAAAACGCCTCACCTAAGGTTTCACAAAAATTTAAATATTATTGAAACCTTAGCTCCTATTAAGATTACTACTTGTGACATTAATGTAAGAATACTAAATATTATTCCAGAATAAAAAGTTTGATTATATCTTGCAAGATTTTCTTTTTATAACAATTTGAAAAAAAGTGGGGCGTATTACCAAGTTTTACCCTACGTTTACAGCTGTGTAAGTGCTTAGGAAGTTTTGTAGTGGTTCAGAAACAATTTGATAGTGTGAAACACGTAAGTACCTACCATTAATCCTGTATCGAAACAAAGATGAACTAAATACAGATACGTTATGCCCTTACAAATCGACCGAAAAATCTGTTCCGACCGAGCTACAACACACACAGGTTTATCTTTTGTTTCCCTACACCAATCACTCGTACATTGGCAAATTATGTAAAAAGGATGGCATTACTAAAACCATAATAGTGAAAAAGACAGCTAGTGTTTGTCGCTCGCGTCAATCTATATACGCTACGGTCTTTATCGCTCTCGCGTCAAAACTAGATCGCTATCTCTTTCTTCATCTGAATATGGCGTCTTTGCATGAGTTATTAGATTGTTTAGAAAAATAATTGAAATAGACTAAATAATCTAAGTATCTTAGCGTACTCACGCATGGTATGAGATTCCTTGTGTTTTGTTGATCTTGGAGTCATAATTGGTGCACTTTCTAAACACACAGGATGGCATTTTGTTATATTTTCATAACCACGTATTAACCTACGATGCGCCACGCTCGTGATTGCGCTCGACGCAGACTAATCACAAAAGTTCCCAATTGGGAACTTTTTCAATCATCACAACGCGCGCGCTTATGACCTATCTGCCTCTTTTTAATATATAATATCATTGTATCGAAAGTAACTTTCTGTTTTTTTTTTCGTGGCGTAGTAATTTGACACAAAGGGAATTAAGTTAAAACTTAAAGTAAACACCCATTAATTTCTTAAACGTGTTATTTCTTAAAAGCTGTTATGGGCAAAGGTCTTGGGCCCTCAGTTCAGAAGCATGCATAAAGTGCATTGATTTATTATACATAAATTGTGTTAATAATATTAATTTTCGTATTATACGTTTACATATTAATACGTTTTCGTATGGAACTGTGATTTACAAAATAGAATTTAGTTTTCGTTAGCTTTAGTTTCGATTATGAGTTATTTAAAGAGTATTCGTCCCGAGTTATACTGCTACTATTCATTGCTAGAACTTAAACCCTGCCGACAAAAGAAATTCAAAGAATTACCGACGACAGCAAAATCAATAAACTAAGTGTGCTCATTGTTTTATTATTTTTATTATTATTTCATTGTTTTAAATTACTATATGACTGCAATAAAAATTTGAGTATTGAGTACTATAATCATCGTTAATTGTGCTATGATTGAATTTGGCTGGTAGCAAATTAATCCACATTGTGTCGTATAGTTCGTCATCATGGTAGACGCACAGTTTAATCGAAGATCCCTTCTATAATCATCAGAGCTTGATCATGAGCACGGCGGGTGACTGTATTGAAATTGATAATGTTGAAAGGGTTTGTAAGCTTAGGTGCATTATATTGTCATTTGGTAGATATTTATTTCTTTTATATATTATAGCATACTGGTACTAATTATATTGAATTAGAAACTCCCTTTGGGCGGCATGAAAACTTTCGCACTGGAGGAGCGTAGTGGATACTCTAGGCCTCCTCAAGAGGTGGTGGGCTATTAATGGGTCGAAGCCAGAACCTCCTTCCTGTTTTGAAGTATGTTAGGAAAGGAAGAGAGGAACCCTAATATTCCTCACGTACCTTTTCGAGTACAGACATGTTTTTTTGAGATTAGCTAAAAAACAGCTCACAATGCCTTGTGGCAAGTGTCAAATCGATTTTTTGCACAATGAGCGTTTTCACTCTTTGAGCGTTAAATATATACCTACAAAACTTCACTGCCTAAAAACTACCATTTCATCTGTTACAAAAATCTGCCCCAGTTGGGAATCAAATCTGGGATTCATCCCTCGACAGGTCACGAAAGGAGTCAAAGGGGTTGTAGGCTTGTTTATTCAGAGTTGGAACATTTATTATTTATTGATACTATTAGTCCCACTCTGCGGTCGAAACTCGACTATTCCGCTTCCATATCAGTCAGCAACGTGTCAGCAATATATTTGGTGTTTCCGATGTCACAGCAACTAACCATTTAAATCCGATTTGCAAATTATATGAAACTAGGAAATCACCCTCGCTTCGCTTCGGGAAAAATAGTAAGAAAAAAATATATAATATAGCCTATGTCACCCGGGGGTAGTGTAGCTTCCCAACAGTGAAAGAATTTTTCAAATCGGTTCGGTAGTTTCGGAGCCTATACAATGCAAACTAATAATCAAATCTTTCCTCTTTATAATATTAGTATACTTAGATTGATATAAAAATCATAGCTTGCACACATCAAAGGGCTAGAAATTGATAACCAAATATTGCAATAAGGGGAGAACGTTACCTTTCTGTAGTGGGTCGTCTAGACATCTACTCAAAGGGGCTTATAAGAGAACGAGATGAAGCGCATTATTAAAGGTGGTCGGCTACAGAATCTCTTATATAAAATATAATGACGTTAAAAGGCTTTAAACACAAGCTGTCAATACCTGATCGAGTTACTTATTATGGCTATTGTACTCGCCTTACAAAAAGCAAATTTTTTTAGATAATATGTCGATATGTAATGTATTTTAATATGGTATTTTCCATTTTCCTTTCGCTAAAAGGTAAAATTGTAGTTAAATGGTGATTTAAAAAATAAATTAGTGTAAACTGTAATATTATCGTAACAGGGCTAAATCTATGAAATTTTAATGTAAGTCCTACTAATGCTGGCCATAGACGAGCAAATTTACTTGTTAACCGACTTCAAAAAAAGGAGGAAGTTCTCAATTCGACTGTATTTTTTTTATGTTTGTTACCTCATAACTTTGGACTGGGTGAACCAATTTGAATGATTCTTTTTTTAATCAAAAGCTGGTGCTTGTCGTGTAGTCCCACATAAATTTGAACGAGATCTGACAATGGCATCCATGTCAAAATCATATAAGTCTTAAATTTGCATTAAGTATGTGCGCGATAAATGGAAGAATAACTCAATATCGCGCCAACCGATTTCGATGATTCTTTTTTAATTGAAAGCTGGTGCTTGTCGCGTAGTCCCACATAAATTTGAGCGAGATCTAACAATGGTATCCATGTCAAAAGTACAATGTACTTCATTTGAAGTCGGTTAATTTTTTGTTAAAATGTTAGATTATCAAGTTTGCAGCGGACTTGATGCGGCTTAAACTTGACGACTTAAGGCTGCAGTCTTGCAAAATTCACTCGCGGCGAATTATTTGTACAACTTTGTATTTTTTTTTCATACAAAGTAATGAAATATCATAAAATATTATTATTACACAAAAGTAACCATAATATAAGTAATAGCTAGTTATTTTTTTTAAGTTCATCTAGGTGGATTTTGTTAGGTAAATCAATCGTTAAATACAGCTCTTTCGCGCCCAACGTCATTTCGAGTTATGTTTGTGCGCTTACTATAAGGAAACAAAGAATTAATTTACAAATCTGTTCAGCGCATAATTAGCTCAACATTCTTGTCTTTAAAATGCGCTGAATAGTTTTTTCTAATTATTTTTCATTTTCTTAATTCAGACGTCACAATTCCTTCAAAATTCTCTGTTTTTATCTCTTTACAAATGGTTTGTTTCATAATAACTATGCATCGTATGTATGTAAATAATTGATTATTTTAACGCCACGAGTTCAATAAAGCAAATACAAAAAAAAAGTGCACCTAAATCACCTTACTCTAACAATAATAATAATCTCAAAAGACCTACAAAAAAAGAGTTTATAAACAAGAAATGCGAGGGAAATTCCCTAATCCAATAGGGATATCCACCGCCCTTCATTGTATTTTATTGTATTTTCTTGTTTTCTTGTATTTTCTTGTTTTCTTGTGTCATTGTGTGTTCTTGCCCTGACGTACCAACACCCTCTATTCTCTCCCGCGATGGACCCCCTCTCGGTGGGTCTGTCGTGGGAAGCCATCAATGACGGCATTAAGTCGTTCCTAGGTTCGTCGCCTCAAGCGATTAACCTATTCGAACATCTCCAGGCCCACCATAGCCGCAGACTCGAGTCGCTTAAACAGCAGGACTCCCCCCTTCTCACTCCCTCTGCCGCCTCACGGCATGAGTCTATGGACGAGTCGGAGCTCTCAGACTCCGCCTCCGTCACTAGCTCCCGGAAACGGACCAAGGCCCCGTCCTCAGTTAGCTCCGACTCAACCGTCACCGGTGATGACGGTTTCGAGCGAGTAACGCGCAAAAAGCGCAAGCCTCGCACGAAAACTTCTTCGGGCACCGAGCCCTCCGCCCCCGCGCCCACGCCAAAAATGGCAGTTGAAAACACCCCCGACGCTGTCCTCCCTAGGCAGTCCTCAAAGCCAGCCTCACGCTGCGCCCCCACTATCCCTGCCATCAAGGCCCCTCCCCCAGTCTTCCTGCGGGACAAGTCCAAATGGACCGCAGTAGTGGAACTGTGCACTCAGCACAAGATTCACTATACTCACGCCACCAATATGGGCGAGACAATCCGGGTGAAAGTCCCGGACGTTGACCATTTCCGGAACCTTACCAGGCTCCTGATGGTAAACAAAATACCTTACCACACGTACGCTCTCCCCGAAGAGTGTAAAGTCAAAGCGGTACTCAGAGGAGTACCGTTCGAGCTAGCCAACGAGGCTATACTCGAGGACCTCAAGTCCCAGGGCCATCCCGTGGAGGCTGTGCACAAGATGCACACCCGCACCGGCCGTCAACTCCCGCTGGCCTTAGTCATTATGACTAACACGCCCACGTCCCGCAACATTTTTAAAGAGAGCCTCACCATATGTGGGCTCTCCGAAATCCGGGCCGAACCCCCGCATAGACGTGGATTCCCTGGTCAGTGCCACCGCTGCCAGCTTTACGGCCACGCAGCGGCTAACTGCTGTGCCCGTCCTAGGTGCGTTAAGTGCCTAGTACCACACCTCACAAAGGAGTGCTCGCGCACCAAAGACGATCAGTCTCCCCCGGCTTGTGTCCTATGCGGCCAGACCGGCCACCCGGCTAATTATCGCGGTTGCCCACGAGCCCCCCGCCCCAACTTGCCTAAAACTGCTAACAAGCAGCCTTTCAGGGCAAGACAAGCCCCGCCTCCAGTAACGGACGCGAACTTCCCTCAATTGAGGACTCCTAGTGCCCGCCCAGGGCCTCCGCCCCCTTCCATTAACCCGTGGAGGCGCACAGTCTCCACGGCTGCCCCCGCTCCCGCACCTAAGGTTGCACCCGCACCTAAGGCTCCGCCCGCGCCCATGAAGGCATTTACTGCCTCTTCGCGCCCTTCTCAGTCCCAACCTAGCCGCTTGCCCTCCAGTGAGGACTTGGCCTTTGTGAGGGACATCATCCAAAGTATTAACTTGGAGGAACTTAACATCCTCACCCAAAAGCTCCGTGCGGCCCGCACATCTATGGAGCGCATTATAGCGCTCTCCGAGCACAGCGAGTTAGTTAACTCGCTACAATAATGTCAATAGCGCCTAACGCAATTCCCCTTTCTACCGGTCGAGTGAGGCCTAAAGGCGTCTCGCTTATCTCTTTCAATTCGCACGGTTTGTACTCTAACATATTAGAAATTAAAGAGTTTATTCGCAATAGGGATATCGACCTATTGCTAATCCAAGAAACCCACCTCAAGCCCTCTCTTAAAAAGGGTTTGTCTATCCCCAAATACTCTCTTGTACGAGACGACAGAGCCAACGGCCGCAAGGGCGGAGGCACTGCCATCTACTACAAAAGATCTTTACATTGCTCTGTAATAGAAACCCCTCCACTCATCAACATGGAAGCCACGGTAGTTAAACTAGGCATGACAGGACACCCGTCCCTGATCATAGCCTCAGTTTATAACCCACCTCAAAAAACTCCTCTTCGTAGCGACCTAGAAGCACTGCTCTCGCTCGGAGACTCCATTATACTATTTGGAGATTTCAACTCTAAACACTCCGACTGGAGGTGCCACAAAACTAACCAAAACGGTAAGAAGCTCTTCAAGCTTACTACCAAACTGGGAATAAATATTCTATCCCCTTCCTCTCCCACTCACTATCCGAAGCAGGTGAACTATTCACCTGACATTCTAGATATAGCCCTAACCAAGGGAATCTCACTCAACCTGAGAGCATTAAACACCCTCGATGACCTAGGTTCTGATCACCGCCCGGTCTCCCTTGAGCTAGGGCCTATCGACTCTTCCCCGCCCGTCACCCGAACTTTCACTAACTGGGATGGTTACAAGAACACGCTTAAAGCGGAGTTCGAGTCCCCCAATTCACCTTATACTATCTCAGCCGACTACTTCGATAGCTCGGCTACAATAGACAATACTGTCAGCAATCTCACTAAAACAGTCCAGTCAGCCCTTCGTGACAACGAGCGTGTGGTCAAGGTCCCAAACCGGAAACTACAGCTCGAAGCCAGGCTTCTCATTCGAAAGAAAAATGCAGCGCTCAGACGTGCTGCATTATACCCCACTCCCACTTACCGCAGGAGAGCTAACGCCCTACAGCGTCAAGTTCGTTCCCTACTTACAGAACTGAAGAACTCCAATTGGGACTCCCTCATGAGCGAAATTACTCCCTCTCACAAGGCGTTCTATAAGACGGCTAAAAACCTTCGAATAGACGCCAAGTTAGACACCCCCCCACTCAACCGTCCCGATGGCAGTATAGCCTTCGAGGACGATGAAAAAGCAGAATGTTTCGCTGACAGTATTGCTACACAATGTGCTCCCAGCACTCAGCCCCATTCCCCGTCTCATGTTCAAACGGTGGAGGATGAAGTCCGTCACAGGAATTCACTCCCTATCACCGCAGATCCCATTCAAACAACTACTGACGAGGTCAAGTCCATCATACGTGGACTCAAACCCCGTAAAGCTCCTGGAGCCGACGGTATTTCCAACCTGGCGCTCAAACACCTCCCAGAGCAGGTTATTACCCTTTTAGTCATTCTATTCAACGCCTGCTTTGAACACTGCCACTTTCCCACTGCGTGGAAAGAGGCTATAGTAATAGGGATTCCCAAACCCGGGAAACCCCTTAATGTCCCGTCTAACCATCGACCCATCAGCCTCCTCAAGGCAATAGGTAAAGTATTTGAAAGAATAATACAGTCCCGCATGAGAAAGCATCTCTTTCCATCGGACGGTCCTCCCTTGATCATTCCGCACCAATTCGGGTTTCGTGCTAAACACTCTTGTCCTCAACAAGTACACCGTATAGTAGAATACATACTTAGTGGATTCTACCCGCGACGCGACAAGACAGTCGCTGTCTTCTTCGACGTTGCTAAAGCTTTTGATAAGGTCTGGCATGCCGGACTTATCTATAAACTTCATTATCTTGGCCTTCCAGACCGTATAGTACGACTCGTGGCTTCCTACCTAGATCAACGCACCTTCCGTTTCAGACACGAAGGTGTCCTCTCGTCCCCTCGCCTAATAACGGCCGGGGTCCCTCAGGGCTCAGTGCTAGCCCCCTTACTATTCATATCGTACACTAACGATATACCGATACCCAAGAAAGGGGTCCAACTCTCCCTCTTTGCCGATGACACCGCCCTTTACTTTAAAGGACGGGTGATGTCGTCAGTTCTTACCAGAGTCCAAAACTCGGTTAACGAGTTAGGAGACTGGTTCAAGAAATGGCGCATCGAAGTCAATGCAGACAAAAGTGCCGCAATCCGCTTCTCGCACAAGCAACGACGCTTGAGCGATCCCCCCATCCGCTTCGCGGGAACACCCGTCCCTTGGAGGACACAAACAAAATATCTAGGTATAACACTAGACTCTAGACTCACCTTTAGGCCCCATATCAACAAGGTGACTAGTACAGCCCGTTATTATATGAGCCGACTCAACGTTATGTTGGGAAGGAAAAGTAAAATGTCCCTCAGGAACAAGCGAACGCTCTTCAAGGTTTGCATTCGACCGGTACTACTCTATGCCGCCCCTGTCTTCGCACATGCGGCTCCCAATATAGTCCATAAACTACAGGTAGTCCAGAATCTATTCTGTCGGAAAGCGACCGGCACACACTGGTGCGTTCGGAACGCCGATCTCCACCGAGACTTAGAGCTCGACACAATACAACAAGTCATGAAAAACTTCTCTGAGAGATTCTTCAAATCCTCAGAAACACACTCCAACCCCATGATTAGGGAATCAGCGGACTACACCGCCCCCTCTCTCACCGGCCATCAAATACGAAGGCCGCGCAATGTCCTCACGGACCCACCCAATAAGCTCTCGTCTGACCTGGAAAGCCTCCTGGCCGCCTCCAAGGACACAGACGACTCAATCCCAGATGTTGCTCATCCTTTTGATGGCACAATTACCTCTTCGACAACACAAAGTGTAGTCACCCAGCGGACGCTCCCTAGGGAGCGCCGCTAGCGCTCCGTCTCTTCAAACGGAGTCGCTTCAGATGAAGGTTTTAAGGTCGTAGGACCAAAACCATTGAGGCAGTTTTTAGTGGGTATTATCCTTGGAGCGGCGATAGATATAGATATTTTTTCATAAATATTTATTATTTATCATCCTTGGATTGAGTCTCCACATAACCACCAGAGACGGCTCTGCTGGTATGCGTAAATGCATTCTCTGCCTCCCTCCCGTGAGGGGAAACAAAAAAAAAAAAAAAGGGAAATTCCTTAGTGGCTACTGCACGGCCGAAGCGTTCAGACGTGTAGTCCACGACGAATAAAACTGTTCCCTCTCATTCTAACCTTGCTCTGGCTCTGACGTAGATTGTGTATTGGATATGCATGTACGAGAAAAAAAATTGGGTGCCAACGTAGAAATGATGAAGAAAAATAGAATCCAAAGGTAAGTAGTTATATTATTCATGCTTAGGGCCTAGCTACAGGGTCAAATTAAATTAGCTAGCGAAACTCGACAGACGTGATAGGTATAATAATATAATAATATGATAGAACTAGTAGGGATTGCAATCTGGAAAACTTTGAATGCCTGCTATAGATGTTGTAATTAATCTAGTATTACAATCTGGTATTCTTAAAGTTCAATAGGGGTGTAATGTAAAGCGTGAAATTATATACACACACCTCCGCACACTCTAACACCTATGACAGCATGCATGAACACACCAGTGAGTACATTAGTATTAATGCTATCGATACTATAGACCAAGAGCCCAAGGCCGCCAGACCTCACGTATTTTCTGACGGACGAAATGTGGATGATTGAGTAGTGTTAGTATGTACTATGATCGTATGCTTACTTACTAGCTTGGAAAAACGGCCAATTTCCAGGTATCAGGTGATCAAGGTACAAAAAATTATTACTAAGTTCACGTATTTTCTCATGGCTGATTTTCACGTATGTTCTCCAGATAACTATTTTGAAACCTTTGACAAGAAGACAGACCGATCCAAGGGGCCAATCATCCCCTAATAGACCAAGAGCCCAGGGCCTCCAGACCTCACGTATTTTCTGACGGACGAAATGTGGACGATTGAGTAGTGTTAGTATGTACTATGATCGTATGCCTACTTGCTAGCTTGCAAAAACGGCAAATTTCCAGGTATCAGGTGATCAAGGTACAAAAAATCATTACTAAGTTCACGTATTTTCTCATGGCTGATTTTCACGTATGTTCTCCAGACAACTATTTTAAAACCTTTGACAAAAAGACAGACCAATCCAAGGGGCCAATCATCCCCTAATAGACCAAGAGCCCAGGGCCGCCAGACCTCACGTATATTCTGACGAACGAAATGTGGACTATTGAGATTGATTGAAAAATTATAAAATATCTGCTCAATTAATTTTCATAACCTTAACAGCGCAGTCGGTCTCACTCAGTCTCATGCGCGTAGATAATGCTCTCGCGCTCCCACCCACAGATATATTAAAATCAATTTAGGGGATGATTGGCCCTTTGGATCGGTCTGTCTTCTTGTCAAAGGTTTTAAAATAGTTGTCTGGAGAACGTATTATTATATAAAAATGGAGTGTCAGAATTTACGTGAACTTAACTCATTATTTTGGGAGCTTCAAGGCGTCTGTTAAGCAAAATGGCCCACGGAATGTGTCTGGAAGTATTGACGACATATTTCTAACTATATTATCTAGAACATACGTGAAAATCAGCCATGAGAAAATACGTGAACTTAGTAATAATTTTTTGTACCTTGATCACCTGATACCTGGAAATTGGCCGTTTTTCCAAGCTAGTAAGTAAGCATACGATCATAGTACATACTAACACTACTCAATCATCCACATTTCGTCCGTCAGAAAATACGTGAGGTCTGGCGGCCTTGGGCTCTTGGTCTATAGTATCGATAGCATTAATACTAATGTACTCACTGGTGTGTTCATGCATGCTGTCATAGGTGTTAGAGTGTGCGGAGGTGTGTGTATATAATTTCACGCTTTACATTACACCCCTATTGAACTTTAAGAATACCAGATTGTAATACTAGATTAATTACAACATCTATAGCAGGCATTCAAAGTTTTCCAGATTGCAATCCCTACTAGTTCTATCATATTATTATATTATTATACCTATCACGTCTGTCGAGTTTCGCTAGCTAATTTAATTTGACCCTGTAGCTAGGCCCTAAGCATGAATAATATAACTACTTACCTTTGGATTCTATTTTTCTTCATCATTTCTACGTTGGCACCCAATTTTTTTTCTCGTACATGCATATTTTTTACCTATACGATCCATATTGAAATAAAATAATTATATACAAAACTATTAAAAAAAAGCAAAAGCAAAGCAAAGTTTAATCGTCGTGGACTACACGTCTGAACGCTTCGGCCGTGCAGTGGTCACTAAGGAATTTCCCTCGCATTTCTTGTTTGTGAAACATCTATAGGCGAGGGGTAAATCTGATTTTTGGCGCGGTGAGTGGCGATGCTTCGCCGCACTATATTATTATGGTAGAGCAATATGAAAAAAAATACAATAACACAATGTGGGTAATCATAAATAAACTTAGTTTGATAGGCTGTAGCATACAGTAGGACCAAACTGTCATCATTTTCTGGAAACAATTCGTAATGTTGTATTTTTTCATCATGCCATATTTAGTTCCTGTCATAATTTGTACTTTTATGCCTATTAGTTGGATAAAATAATTTCGATGTTTCACATCTGCCAGCCGCCCCATGACGGCTCAGATTTTTTTGAGATTATTATTATTGTTAGAGTAAGGTGATTTAGATGCATTTTTTGTGTTTGCTTTATTGAACTCATGGCATTAAAATAATCAATTTTTTACATACATGCGATGCATAGTTATTATGAAACAAACCATTTGATAGGAGATAAAAACAGAGAATTTTGATGGTATTGTGACTTCTGAATTAAGAAAATGAAAAAAACTATTCTAATTAATTAAGAGCAGAACAGATTTGTAAATTAATTCTTTGTTGCCATAAAGTAAGCGCAAAAACATACCTAACTCTAAATTACGTTGGGCGCGAAAGAGCTGTATTTAATGATTGATTTACCTAACAAAATCAACGTAGATGAACTTAAAAAAAATAACCAGCTATTACATATATTATGGTTATTTTTGTGTAATAATAATATTTTATGATATTTATTTTACGATATTTATTAATATATTTATTTATTTTATGGTTTTTATTTTTTTTATTGACTTTGTATGAAAAAAAAATACAAAGTTGTGCAAATAATTCGCCGCGAGTGAATTTTGCAAGATTGCAGCCTTTAGATTTTCTATATTGGGGATACTATAGAACACGAAAACACAGACAACATAGAAAAAAAAACTTAGTAGAGCAACTTTCCGAACGAGTCAAATAATTACGCTATGTAGGATGAATGCGGGGACTGCGGGGAGCCTACGTGCAGACGCTTGACGTTTGGACTAGCCGCACGCGATTCTTATTTTGTGAACTACGAGACTAGGCCCTTAACTTGCTATATAGCTACCTCATGCAAACTGAATGCCACGTCAAGTCAAACTGCAAACTTAACAGTACTTAAGGGCTAGCTTAATACAATATTATAACTGTAAAAGTTTGTTTGGTTATATGGATGTATATTACTTTTTCACGCAAAAACTACTAAACGGGATTTCATGAAATGTAGCGCACGTGTAGACCACGATCTAAATTAAGAGTTACGCCCCAACTCAGAGTCACTGACGGTTATTTAAATCGTTCCTTAGTACATAATTTGTATGGTGATACTTTACTAAGGAGCGATTAAAGTAACCGTTAGTGACTCTAAGTTGGGGCGTGAGGATACTTAGTATTCTGAAAAATGTGGGAAATTCCGCGGACAGAACGCTAGTAGGCTTATCAATCGATTTATTCCCACCAACAAGAATTTAGTGTGAATGATTTCGATTACAGCGTAGGGGAGACAAATAATGGGGAAATTATGGATGTCAGTGCACCACGGTGGCCAATTGCCATCAGGAAACTCGGCTATTCGTGTCTTGGCTATTTAGATGTTCATTAAAAAAATCGCTGTTATGGAAACTTTAAAAACCCGGTTACGTTATAGGTATTGGAAGTTATAAATATGAAGTGGTGGCTCACGTATTGCATAAATTATTGTACAAGTTATGTTTGGATAATACATAAGAATTATTTTATAAGTGTACTAAATATGACGTGGTGGCTCACTTTTATGTGGTCCTGGTAGTCGGACAAACCTCTTAGTGTCGCATCCGTCAACTAAAACAATAATAAATTATTGTACAGCTAGTTATGTTTGGATAATACAGAAGAATTATTTTATAAGGGTAATAAATATGAAGTAGTTGCTCACTTTTATGTGGTCCTGGCACGCTGCTGACACGCTGAACAAACTTCTTCGCGTCGAGTCGTCGTGACGTTAACACTACGAAAGATGAAAGCACAGATTATTTACTAGTATCTATTGGTACAGAAGAGTCACTTCGCAAAATCATATAAAAATAGCGACTCTCGCTCTGAAACAATACTTGTAATTCAGGTAGCACAGTGCTAATCGTCAACAGACGTTGACATCTAGACATTGCCTCTCTTTCTAATCATAACTCTTATCCTTTCTGGCAACGTCATGGTTGTCTTCTTTTTTTGTGATGACGTGTGTGATAGATTATCCCACCAAAAACATAAATGTAAAAAAGGAGAGTCAAGTTCAATATAAAAATTATGCTTGGCTGTGGGCTTCGCCGCAAAAAGAATGGAGATCTAAATGAGTGCCAAGTTCTGTGCAAAATCTAAATATGTATTTATAGGAACAAAATAACATTATGAACAAGTATTAAACTCTATTTCTTTGCTACATATTTTTTTTATCGTAATAAAAACTGACCAAGTCAAATGTAACCTACTTTAAGATCTCACTTTTTTAAATAACAGCAATTGTTATAGGTATCCAATTAAGCAAAGAAATAGAGTTTAATACTTGTTCATAATGTTATTTTGTTCCTATAAATACATATTTAGATTTTGCACAGAACTTGGCACTCATTTAGATCTCCATTCTTTTTGCGGCGAAGCCCACAGCCAAGCATAATTTTTGTATTGAACTTGGCTCTCCTTTTTCACATTTATGTTTTTGGTGGGATATCATTACTTTTTGTAAAGAAAATATACCCTGTTCACAAATCTTAGAGACTAAATTGACGTTTCATGGGTGGAAACGCGTAAAATTACGGGTGGGGCTGCGGTGCGGTCTACAACAGCTATTTTCGAATATCTATTTGGCGGACACTAGCGCCATTGATTAGGGTGGCAAAACTCAGCAAACTTCACTCCGTTTACAACAGCCATGTTCACATACATAATAAAGGTCGTACTGAAAATCAGTAGCCGTGGTTACCCTTTTTTTTCCCCGGGGGGGAAAATGCATTACGCGTACCTACCACCCGGGCGCAGGGCCTACCCAAGTGGTTATGTGGGACTCCCGTATAGGCTAATGAGACCCACGGTATACCCACTAAACCCCCCCCCCATCTTCCTTCTCGCCGCCTTGTGACGGGGTTACAGGAACGCTTTCGCACACATCCGCGACCCCGCCAGCGGCAGCCGCCCACAAGCGGCTCCATCGCGAAAGCCCGAAGGCCCTCCACGATGGGCGCACCAGATGGTAAGGTGCGCCTCCCCCCTCGGCCTCCACCAGTACTGTAGCAGACTCCCCCGGAGACTGCTACTAGGAAGCCATGGATACCAGATAACTGGTACCCGGTGGAAGATTAGGTCTGTGGTTCTTCCACCGACCACACCTCGTCCGCAGAGGATAGGGCAAGCGGCGCACCGTAATACCGACATGCCTCTTCTTTTGCGACCCCACCAGTGCCGTTTCGGCGGAACGGCCCCGCCCGCTCGCAGGGGGTAGGGGGAGTGGCGCATCGTAATACCAACACGCCTCTTCCCCTGCGATCCCCGGTTTTCCCCCTCTCGCTCTCGCCGCGAGCAGACGTAACATTTAAGGCTCCGTACATTAATTTTATTTATTTATTTATTTATTTATTTTGTACACACAAAAACATTTACAGGATAAATAATTTAAGAGACAGTTTGTACAAGGGCACTACTTATTCCTATTAAGAAATCTCGTTAATATTCGTTTTTACTAAGAACTTTGAATTAGTAAACGTAAAATAAGTGTAATTCAGTTATCAATACTATATGTGACCTAATAAACGTTAATAAATGGAAGATAAACAGTGATTAAGTGCTTAAATAATTACTTTTCTATCTAAAAAACAGTGCAGTGGGTGTACATTAGCTGGTGAATCATCGGTCCTCCAGTTGCTACGATTGGTCTATTACCCAACTAGCGAACATTACCTTATATGGCAATGCAAGTTCCATGATCGGCACCTAATTGTCAGATCGGTTGACAAATTTCGTCATCTAGAGCAAAGTTTCCGTGGAACAACGGCTAAAGACTACGAAGACCGCTTCACTGGGCCCGGGTTCGAATCCCACAAACGCTATAAAAATTCTAATTCTTTACAGCATAAAATTTTTTAAATTCTAAATTGCAATTTGAAATACTCCGTTAAAAAATTATAAATAATATAAAATTAATAAACATGGAAGATACAAATAATTGTAACGCCTGTTTGCAAGAAATAGCAAACATTCCCTCAATATACTGCACACGTTGTAAGGCGGGCTACCATCACTCTTGCATGAACTATTCATTGGCTGAGTATGAGGCGATGTCCGTCGAGTTGAAATCTAAATGGATATGCGCGCAATGTCAAAGTAGTAAACGTAAAGGAGGCGATAATTCAAACACTCCGGTTCAGAACAAAACTGGCAATGCCCCGACATCACCTCAGCTGGATTTTGTTACGAAGCGAACGAAGTCACGCACAGGCAGTAATTGTTCTTGTCTAACGGCCAACAACATACGAGACATAATTCGGGAAGAGCTGCAATTTCATTTCACGCACAAAATTTACCCCGAAATACAGGAGGTTCGCAATGTGATGTCTTCTCTCGAAACGTCGATAGCTCACTTTAATGTAGAACTTGAAAAAGTGAAGGCCGATTGTGCGAAGCATGCGAAAATAATTGATGTTTTAAAATCAGAGACTGAGCTACTGAAAATCACCAACGAATCGCTTTCATCTCGTCTAGGTCAATTGGACCAGCATGCGCGTTCTTCAAACGTGGAAATCCAATGCGTTCCTGAGAATAAACAGGAAAATTTAATAAATACCGTAGTTCAGCTGGGAAAAGTAATCAAGTGCCCAATCAACGACTCACAAATTCATTATTGCTCGCGACTAGCTAAGTTGAATAACTCTAGCCCGCGCCCTCGCTCGATACTGGTCAAATTCAACAGTCCGCGACTACGCGACGAATTCCTTGCGGCAACTAGTAAGTTTAACAGAAACAATCGAGAAGACAAGTTGAACACCAGCCACTTAGGTATTGGTGGGACTAAGAAAACAGCCATATATGTAGTGGAACATCTTACACGAGAAAACAAAAACCTGCACGCCGCAACACGTTCCAAAGCCAAAGAACTTGGGTATAAATTCGTTTGGGTGCGGGAATCTAAGATATACATGCGGAAAGATGAGAAGTCAGGCCATATTTATGTAAAAGACATAGCCTTATTAAATAAGTTGTCATAACGCCGCTAAATTTGACTTTGTTTGTACTTAGGGGCCCCTTAAACTGTTTCTATCAAAATGTAAGAGGATTAAAAACCAAGACAGTTGAGCTATTTAGTAAGGTTGTGTGCAGCAATTATGATGTTATAGTTTTTACAGAGTCATGGCTAAATAGTACTGTTTCGGATACGGAATTATTCGACGATCGTTATATAGTTTACAGACGAGATAGGGGAAGTAGTGGATTTCACAGCAATAAACTGGGGGGTGGAGTTCTGATAGCTGTCTCTAAGCGTTTTATACCCTACCGAATGTATGATTGTGAGTCTGACTGTGAGGATATCTGGGTTAAAATTGAAATACTCAACAAGACGGGTGTAATTGATTATTTATACATATGTGGCGTTTATATTCCTCCCCCTGTACAGAAGCATATTTTGGAACACTTTGTTACAAACACTAACTGTATTGTACAAAAGCTCAATTCCAATACTATTGTTCTTGGTGATTTTAATTTGAGCAGTCTTTGTTGGAACAAAACGCCTTCTCTTGCACTAACACCTATACCTACAAACAGTCTGTTAAACAATATAATAGTAGATTTTATGTCATTTAATAACTTTTTACAGTATAACTCATGCCTTAACAATAAAAATCGAATTCTGGACCTTATAATGAGCTCTTTGACAATCTCACACATTTGTGAAAGCACTGACCCTCTCTCCAATATTGACCCGCTTCATCCTCCCATTGAATTTTGTGTTGAAATCGACCACCAAGAACATTTAAAATCCCAAGACGAAGCCAGGTTCCGCTTTTACAAAGCTGACTATGAAAAGATAATAAGTGAACTAAGCAACATCCAATGGGAAAAAGAACTTTCTAATTGTACTGACGTTGATGATATGGTGACATATTTCTATAAAATTCTCAGACTCCTCATTATTAAACATGTTCCAAAATACAAACCACGCACTGGTAAATATCCAATATGGTTTTCTACTGCATTAGTTAAGGTAATCAACGAGAAACTAAAATATCGAATTAAATACCGCAAATATGGCAATCCTAGGGATTTAATCACCTTTGAAGTACTAAGGGAAAGATGTACAAAACTTCACAACGTAAGCTACAAATTATACTTAAAGCGCCTAGAGTCATCACTGTCTTCTAACCCTAAACTTATGTGGAGCTTCATTAAACATAAAAGAGGTGGGACCAACGCTTACCCTGCCCAGATGTCTTTCGGCACCAAAGTCGCTTCATCAGGGACAGACACTTGCGATCTATTTGCATCTCAGTTTTCCTCGGCTTACAAATTCAAATTCAAATTCAAATTCAAATTTATTTATTGCTTCAAATATGGTTACAAAGATGTTATAAAATGGTTTGTAGTTCATACATATTTGGCTTACGTGAGCATGCAACATCAAGAATAATAGAATTTATTTTTAATACAATTCTTATTGAGAAAA
Source organism: Thymelicus lineola (assembly GCA_963932265.1). Classification (NCBI taxonomy): domain Eukaryota; kingdom Metazoa; phylum Arthropoda; class Insecta; order Lepidoptera; family Hesperiidae; genus Thymelicus; species Thymelicus lineola. The sequence continues at coordinate 1,036,450 of OZ010706.1, forward strand.
TTAAATTAATTAATTAATTAATGTCAGATTAAATTACAATAATATTACTAATAATAACAATCCAATCAAATTAATCAAATAAATAACTTATTTATAATAATTATCAATGTCAAGTGCATAGTCAATATTTATATTTTATGAATAAAATGTATAAAATCTAAAATTAAAAACAAGTTCTTATATTGTCACCCAAAAATTCTTCTACTGAGTAATAACATTTAATTAATAACCATTTATATAATTCATTTTTAAATAACTTGAAGGATTTTTCTTTTAGTTGGTCTGGTAATTTATTATAAATGCGGACACACATACCATAGCAGTTTCTTAGGTATAGGCCTGTTTTTGTTACACCTTCTATAACTAACCTATTGGGATGCCTAGACCTTTTACTGGTTACAAAAATATGGTGATATTTTTTCACAAACATGGCTACTTCGTAAATGTACATGCATGGCAAAGGTAGAATATTAATATCCTTAAATATTGGACGACATGTCTCCCAAGGAGCCATACCGACTATGACACGTATGCATTTTTTTTGAAGAAGAAATAATTTATTTAGCATTGTTGAATTACCCCAAATGACTATGCCATACCTGAGATTTGACGCCACATATCCGTGGTACGCCATTACTGCAATTTTTTTATCGGATGTTTTACTTAATCTTCGCAGTACGTAAACAAATTTGCTAATTTTGCAACAAGTATTTTCTATGTGTTCCTTCCAATTGCAGTATCTATCTACTTGGATTCCAAGGAATTTCGTGGAACTTACACTTTCTATGGTTTCGTTTTTGTATTTGATATTTAAATTTAGTGGAATTGCATTTCGATTAGTGAACTGAATATATTTTGTTTTGTTTACGTTAACACTTAAATTATTTCTTTGTAACCACTCTATTGTTGACGTAACTGTTAAATTTACTTCTTCGCTATGACTTTCCTTACTTTTTGTAACGACACTTATAGATATGTCGTCCGCAAAGAGAACTGTCTTATGATTCATAGTTTCGGGCAGATCGTTAACGTAAACTAAGAAGAGAAGAGGCCCAAGGATGCTCCCCTGTGGGACTCCACAAGAATTATGTCTGAAGCGCGATTTGTATGATGTGGCAATAGATTTTTCATTTAAAGCGGTGATATCGACCTGCTGGTAACGTTTGTCCAGATAGTTTCTAAGCCAATCATGAGCTAGTCCTCTTATTCCATATTTTTCTAATTTTCTTAATAAAATTTCATGACTTACAAAGTCGAAAGCACTGGACATGTCAAAAAATAGAACCGTATTGTAGTATTTCTCACTAACATTATACGTAACATGGGCGATGAGGTCGAATATTGCCAATTCGGTAGATTTATTCTTCTGAAAACCATACTGTTCCTTAACAAGAACTTGATGTCTGTTAAAGAATTTAAGGAGTCTAACATGCATAGCTTTTTCGTATATTTTAGAAAGAATGGGGATCAGCGTAATAGGCCGATAGTTATTTATTGACAATGGATCACCTTTTTTGTATACAGGAATAACTTTCGAATATTTTAGTTTCGATGGGAAGCATCCATTTTCAAAAGACATGTTAATGAGCGCGGCGAGAATAGGGGATATTTCTCGTACACACGCCTTCAATACTCTTGTACAAATTTCATCATAGCCCTCACAGTGACTATTTTTTAAAGATTTTATAATATTACAGATTTCTGTTGCATCACACGGTACAAGAAAAATACTGTCAGATGTCATTTTTACAAAATTATTATCATTAAGTTTATTTAGAGATGTATACAACACTGAAAGCATACCCATCCCAGGGCAGTCTAACTCGCCACTAGGTGCTAATTACTTGACTACAATATCTGTAAACACCGACCAAGTTTTTAGAGTTTTAAAAAGACTGGACCCTGCCAAGGGTGCCGGTTCCGATGGAATACCTTCAATTTTTGCAATAAGATACGCTAGCGCACTTGCACTACCGCTTAGTATTATAATTAATAGGTCCCTAAGTTCGGGCAAGTTCCCATCAGCTTGGAAAAGTGCTCTTGTAATACCATTATTCAAGACTGGTGACAAGAGTGCCGTAAAAAATTACAGGCCTATATCTATACTTCCAACATTTGCGAAAGTTTTTGAGTCCCTGCTGTGTCCTATAATATCAGGTCACTTGAAACAGGTTATCGCACCCCAACAGCATGGCTTCGTAAAGTCACGTTCCACCTCAACTAACTTGGTTTCTTTCGTCGAAGACCTTGCTGAGGGGGTTGATCATGGGAAATCATACGATGCAATATATACCGATTTCAGTAAGGCCTTCGACAGGGTAAATCATGAAATACTGTTGTATAAACTTTCCTCCATTGGAATAGCTGGCATGTTTTTAAACTGGTGCAGACAGACAATCAGTAGTTGTGGCTGGAGGGTATAAATCTAAGGCATTTACCGCTGTATCCGGAGTACCCCAGGGGTCTCACTTAGGGCCTTTATTTTTCAATATTTTCATCAACGATATCGGAAAATGCTTTCTTTATTCTAAATTCTCAATGTTCGCTGATGACTTAAAATTATATAGAATAGTCAACTCATCCGAGGATGCATTATTGCTACAGAAGGATTTAAATAATTTAGCTATGTGGTGTACCGAAAACGGAATGAGCTTAAATCCTGATAAATGCCAAGTAATTCGATTCAGTAGAAAGAGACACTTACCAACCAGACTCTATCATATCAATGACGTACCACTAAATGAAGTAAGCCACACTCGAGATCTAGGGGTCATCGTTGACAGTAAACTACGCTTTAATATTCATATTGACAATATTATAAATAAGGCTCTTAGAATGTTGGGCTTCGTCTCTCGAAACTGTAAAGAATTTAGGAATCCCAAGACAAAAATTACAGTATATAACTGCCTTGTGCGTAGTATCCTAGAATATGGCAGTACTGTGTGGAATCCTCACTACGGTATATATATCAAACGCTTAGAGACTGTACAAAAGAAATTTTTATGGCACTTGTCCTATAGCTGCAACTTAGCCAAGAAGCTTCCAAGCTACAACGATCGCCTACTACATTTTCGCCTCAAACCACTCCGTCACCGTAGGGAACTGCTTGACGTCATGTTTCTGTATAAACTAATAAATGGAAATTTTGACACACCTAATCTTTTATCTAAAGTAAATATTGCTATACCTAGTAAAACACAGAGATTCAAGAAACCTCCTTTTATCATTTATCCTTCCAAATCTAACTTGGGCTATTATACTCCATTAAACAGAGCGTTGAGAAGTTACAATCTCATTCACAACACTACAACATCCAGTGAAACTGAAAAAGAATCCGCCCAGCTAGATATTTTTTCCAACTCCTTAACACAATTTAAAAATTTAGCAGGTAAAATAATAGCAGATTAATTAATTGATTATATTATGTATGACAGGTTATTTTAATTTAAAAAAATCCTTATTTTAATTTTAATTTTTAGTTTACAATTTAGTTTAATTTTTTATAATTTTTTAATTGTATTTAATCTGACTAGTTAAGTTATAATTGTATTTCTTTATCATTGTTAGTTTTTATATGACATTGTTTTTGACATTAATTCAATGTAATTTAATTTAATTTATTTTGATTTGATTTAATTTAATTTAATTTAATTACTTATGTTAATGTACGCGTCTCTTGGATAATGCTGTTTGCGCCTATAATTGGAGTAACACTTTATATGTATTAAGTATTGTTGATTCTTATATGATTGTTTTAGTGTATACTTTGTTGGTGCAATAAATAAAATAAATAAATAAATAAATAAAATCCCTCCACGGCCGCAGAAGATAGGGAGAACGGCGCACCGTAATACCGGCACTCTTCTTCTTCTGCGGTCCCGCCTCCACGCGCGTCCGCAGCGAACTTGTTCAGCCCGCTGGGAGCGCTCTCCTCGGGCCAACCGGCGGCCCAAACTGGCCGGCCCTGGTTGCCTCTTAGCTTCACCGTGGGTGACCCGTCCAAGGTTACTAAGCCCCCCCCCGCCACGACAAGGCGGGCAACCCCCGGGGGGAGCCCACGGCATATGCTGAGTGCGTACCTTTTTTGTTGAGCAGTGCTGCAGCAGGTTATGTCGATTTTATAACTTATAATATTTTATAAATGATTTATTTCGTGCAAATTTTATAACTTGTTGCAGTGCTTAGCAAAATAAATAATTTCTTTCTTTCTTTCATATATCTATTTGTTACACACTAGCGCCATTTAGAAATGGCCATTATTGGAACCTCTATTTTTTGTAAAAAGCTGGAAACTTTTTCAACTTTCCCTTCATATGAGATGGCCCTCGTTCTACCTCAATACTCCAATACACCACTTATTTTTCGACTTTTTTTAATTTTTTGATTTTTTCCTACGCTTACACACAATTACCGAGCTGGATTCTAAATTTCATCCTTCTAGGTTATCTGGAAGTAGGTTAGATTTAGGTACTATATGTCAGTCAGTCAGTGCTAAAATTTACGACTTTTTGACCTTCATATCTTTGTAACCGTTTGAGCTAGCTTCATGAAATTTGGTCTTCTACATGTCCTTATGGATATAATTAAACACACGTAGTTTTATGTGTTTACGTTATAGAGGTTTTGAGTTATAAAAGGGTCAAAAGTGGCATCAAGTGGTTCGTGTAATATTACACTCGGCGCTGGCTAGCCAGTTCCTTTGCTTGAACTTGGCTTGACACGCTGCCGCGTGTCTAGACGAATGTATGACATGGCGAGGCAGCCCTTCTGAAATTGGCCCGACACGTCGAACGCGGCACAAAAGTGCGGAGTGTGCTACGCCTGATGAAAGCAAGCTTCATGCTAAATAGCTGCAACCGAGCGACAAATGAAGATAGCGTCCGTATGAAATGCATCTAAATGGACAGCGGACCTAAAGCAAGAAATAAAATATTGTACAAGTAGGTTGGATAATATGATGACATCTGTATAATTTAAATATTTTGTATTCTGTTAATTCCATTTCCATGAATAAAGCTGATAATGAACAGTTCTTATATACCTTTTTTTTCTTTTTCTTTTCTTGGCAGGCAACCCATCGGTATTGCCTTTAATGTTGGTCATCACCAATATAAAAATAATAATCTTTACATATGTTTATTGGATGGTAATTTTGATAGTCGAATCACAGTCACTCTTGAATAAGCCAGGAGACTTATCAGAGGACTGACTACTGAATAAATGCGGATAAGATTAAGGGGATCTTTCAGGCAAATAAGTTTTCGCTAGAGGTTGTCCTTTGATGAATTATGAACGCAGCCAGCTTCAAGAACACACAGCTGTCTATTGAAGATGACAGAATATTTTTTCTATTGACTTTTACACTACTATTTGTTATGATTCTGTATTTTTACTCCTTATACAATGTTTTCTATCACGCACCGTTTTATTTATTTAGCTCCTTTTCCTGGGCAGTTATATTAATTTCAATTCCAATTCCTTCATCAAAATAATAAAAAATACACAAAAATGATATCCCTGGAACCTAAATGGAGATCCTAATGTTAATCACTTGATTTGTAACATACCTTGGTTATTCAACTATAGTTTACCATGTTATACTTTTATACATTTTTTTATTGAATTGAAATATTATGTAAAATAAATATTTACTTTTTGGTGTTGATGCCTCTGCCATTTGAAGAGTTCTCAAAACTCGTGTTCCTGTGTTGAATTTGGAAGAAAGTAAACCTGTAATAATAAAAATTAATCTATTAGATATTGTCATAAGTTATTTTTCTATTTAACCCAGCAAGGCGCCATAGTCAAGGCCAAGTCAAATCTAACCTACTTTAAGATCTCACTTTTTTAAATAACAGCAATTGTTATAGGTATCCAATAAAGCAAAGAAACAGAGTTTAATACTTATTCATAATGTTATTTTGTTCCTATAAGTACATATTATTTAGATTTTGCATAGAACTTGGCACTCATTAAGATCTCCATTCTTTTTGCGGCGAAGCCCACAGCCAAGCATAATTTTTGTATTGAACTTGGCTCTCCTTTTTTACATTTATGTTTTTGGTGGGATATCATTACTTTTTGTAAAGAAAAATATACCCTGTTCACAAATCTTAGAGACTAAATTGACGTTTCATGGGTGGAAACGCGTAAAATAACGGGTGGGGCTGCGGTGCGGTCTACAACAGTTATGTTCGAATATCTATTTGGCGGACACTAGCGCCATTGATTAGGGTGGCATAACTCAGCAAACTTCACTCCGGTTACAACAGCCATGTTCATATACACAATAAAGGTCGTACTGAAAATCAATAGCCGTGGTTACCCTTTTTTTCCCCGGGGGGGAAAATGCATAACGCATACCACCCGGACGCAGGGGGTACCCGAGTGGTTATGTGGGACTCCCGTATAGGCTAATGACACCCACGTTATACCCACTAAAAACCCCCCCATCTTCCTTCTCGCCGCCTTGTGACAGGGTTACGGGAACGCTTTCGCACACATCCGCGACCCCGACAGCGGCAGCCGCCCACAAGCGGCTCCATCGCGAAAGCCCTCCACGATGGGCGCACCAGATGGTAAGGTGCGCCTCCCCCCTCGGCCTCCACCAGTACTGTAGCAGGCTCCCCCCGAGTCTGCTACTAGGAGGCCATGGATACCAGATAACTGGTACCCGGTGGAAGATTAGGTCTGTGGGTCTTCCACCGACCACACCTCGGCCGTAGAGGATAGGGCAAGCGGCGCATCGTAATACCGACATGCCTCTTCTTCTGCGACCCCATCAGTGCCGTTTCGGCGGAACGGCCCCGTCAGCTCGCAAGGGGTAGGGGGAGTGGCGCACCGTAATACCAACACGCCTCTCCCCCTGCGCCTCTCTCCCTCTCTGCCGCAGAAGATAGGGAGAACGGCGCACTGTAATACCGGCACTTCTCTTCTTCTGCGGTCCCACCTCCACACGCGTCCGCAGCGAACTTGTTCAGCCCGCTGGGAGCGCCCTTCTCGGGCCAACCGTCGGTCCAAACTGGCCGGACCTGGTTGCCTCTTAGCTTCACCGTGGGTGACCAGTCCACGGTTACTAAGCCCCCCGCCACGACAAGGCGGGCAACCCCCGGGGGGAGCCCGCGGCATATGCTGAGTGCGTACCTTTTTTGTTGAGCAGTACTGCAGCAGGTTATGTCGATTTTATAACTTATAATATTTTGTAAATGATTTATTTAGTGTAAATTTTATAACTTGTTGCAGTGCTTAGCAAAATAAATAATTTCTTTCTTTCTTTCATATATCTATTTGTCACACACTAGCGCCATTTAGAAATGGCCATTATTGGAACCTCTATTTTTTGTAAATTTGTTTTCCCTTCATAATTATGAGATGGTCCTCGTTCTACCTCAATATTCCATGCGCTGAAGTATGTCATATTGAGCCCCGCGTGCACAGAGGCCTTAGTGCGAGTTTTACGTGACATAACGGGCTCACAATGTTGGCTAAGATTTGTATGGGACCGAAGCTTTTCTTTTCACTGCCGCTAGATGGCTCTGCTTCGGTCTCTTACAAATTTTGTATGGGGACACCACTTATTTTTCGACTTTTTTTAATTTTTTGATTTTTTCCTACGCTTACACACAATTACCGAGCTGGATTCCAAATTTCATCCTTCTAGGTTATCTGGAAGTAGGTTAGATTTAGGTACTAT